>LPNX010440929.1:4306-71248 GCA_001517045.1 Pseudotsuga menziesii | reverse complement strand
AAAAAACTAACTGCTCACAAAGTGTGAGTAATGAAGTATCTTTAGATGTCTGCTCTATCCAAAATGTGTCCTCTCTTGAAACTAGGATCTTTCTCAGAGACACTTTCCTCAGAGACATCAATATCTGATAGAGTGATCCAGCCAAGTACAAAACAATATCTTTCAAGTATAAGCTCATGCACTTGGGAAGCTTCCTTATTCTAGGTGTTCTTCAAGTTCGATGGATAAGGCACGCCTCATAACAAGTTCATGTAACAGGTTAAAGCATGCTTTGTGAAAATGTTCAAGGAAGTGTTTTTCATAGGACATATCTGAAACACCAGCCCCCTCCATTCTTTGTCACAATGGAGGGGGCTGCCTGAAACAAAAATAGTTGCTGCCTTTACCTCTGCAAAGTTGTTTGTTCCTGGAGATGAATTTTATTATTCGGAGACATGCATGATTCCACTGGTACCACACTTGTTTGATTCTTTGACTGCTGCCCCATCAAAAAAGCCATGCAGATTGTTGGAAATGTTTTCTGGAACTGGTGATTTCCTTTGATTTTCTTTATTCTTTACCTTACTGATGCTTCTTTCAGTTTGCAGAAGGTCCAAAGAGGAATCACTTCTTTCCCTTTAGGACAGTGCTTTATTCTTGATAGCCAGACAGTCCAAATCACAAAATCTGGGAGAGAGTGGTGTTCTTTTTTGACATAGTAATCTTCTATCCATGCCTCCAAATTCCAATGTTTCCTCCACAGAGTACCCTCTCCCCTTTTCCTTTCTCTCCTGTTAGATTCCTTGCTGCTGCCTACATCTATTTTGTGAAATGGCAGGTAGAAAATATGACAATAACCAGGCCTGCCATGATCTTTTTTGGAGATTGTCCCATGCTAACCTGCTCTGCCCTTAAAGATCTAACATACAAATCCCATTCTCTTGCCATTTCAATGTGTAGTCCAATATGATCCATCCTTTTCCATCCTGAAG
Organism: Pseudotsuga menziesii; assembly: GCA_001517045.1. Lineage (NCBI taxonomy): Eukaryota > Viridiplantae > Streptophyta > Pinopsida > Pinales > Pinaceae > Pseudotsuga > Pseudotsuga menziesii. The sequence goes on along the minus strand of LPNX010440929.1, from coordinate 70,277 downwards.
TGTCCACCAACCATTGCTTGCCCTATCATATACACTGCAAAGAAGTGAATGTTTTTGGAGGGGGTGTAGTCTATCAGGTTTCTTGAGAGCTTTGGGACATTCATTCATTTTACCCATGGATCTAATTTTATCCTTGCTTGCTCTGCCCATTTCCAATTAACCATGTTGGATATTTTCCAATAATAGTGTAGCCTTCTAGGAATACCTTTCAGACTACTGACCTTCCAACTATTTTTCAAGGGTTTCTTGTCCACTTTTCTGTGCTAAGAGGCTCCATCTACCTATTTCTTATGACCAAAATCCATAATCCTTCTGAAGATCAAATTCTCCATGGACCCCTACCAGTACTTTTGAGGAAAATGGTAGTTCCTTAAATCTCCATACTCTTTGCTTCTTTGTTTCTGTCTGTAAGTATCATATTACTGGTTTTATGATTTTTTTGAGGACATCTTTAGGAATGTAAGCCAAATATATCCAAAAGACTGGTGTTGTGCTTTCTCAACACTTTTGAGAAGTGTTAACCTTCCTCCCAAAGATATTTATTTATTACACTATAAGTATATCCTCCTCTCTATCCTCTAATATAGCCAAAGCCAATCTTGATAGTATATTCATTTTCTTTCAGGTGAAAGCCTAAGTATGAAATCCTTCACCTGAAATGGAAGATGATTTTTAATTCTCTCTTTTGCTTCTTCTTCTACTTGATAGAAAGCTAGTGTTGGCTTTTGTAAATTTACCTCCATTTCTGTAGCTGTATAGTATTGAATGAAAGCTCTGCCTCCCTAAGCCTTGCCATTTCCAAAGAGGATTACATCATCTACAAAAAAGGAGATGGCTGATGCGAACATCCCTGGTTATCTGGACTCGTTTATTTTTTCTCTTCTCCTTCAAACTTCTAGGATTTTACTTGAACCTTCTGCCACCAAAATAAACAGTAGGGGTGACAGAGGGCAGCACTGTCTCAAGCTCCTATGTGGATGCAAAATTTTAGTTGGTGATCCTTTGACCAACATCGCATAAAAGACATTTGTGTAACAGTCCTTTATCTAGCTTATTTTTTGAGTCCGATGTGGATCATTAGGAGTTAAAGGAAGGTCATATCCACCCTATTCTAAGCCTTTGATGGATCCAGCGCACTCAGTACTCACAGAAAGTTAGGGTTGATTTTTGTAGCTTTACTTTCATTTTTGTGGCTGTACAGTATTGATTGAGTCCATTGAAATTTTTGCCTCCCTAAGACTTTCATTTCAAAGAGGAGCACAACATCTACAAAATAGGAAATGGGTATGTGAATATCCCTAGTTATCTGGACTCCTGTAATTATTCTCTTCCCTTTCAAACTTGTAGGATTTTACATGAAACTTCTGAAGCCAAAAGAAACAGGGGGCGACAGAAGGAAGCACTGTCTCGAGCATCCTATTTCGATGCAAAAGTTTAATTGGTGATCCATTGACCAATACTGCATAAGGTACATTTGTGCAACAAGTCTTTATCCAGCTTACTGTGTGTGGGTCCATTCCAATGTGGATCATTAGAACTTCAAGGAAGTCTTTATCCAGCTTACTGTGTGGGTCCATTCCAATGTGGATCATTAGAACTTCAAGGAAGGTTGTATCCACCTTATTCTAAGCCTTTGATAGATAAAGCGTACTTACAAAGCAATAAATCATTGCGCTGAGAAGGTGCATTTCTACAGCCCGGGTGGGGGAGAAGTGTTTGTCTGCCCCATCAAAAAAATTAATAAAATAAAATAAAATAAGCCCCCTCCATTCTTTATTCAACTAAAGGAGCCTTATTCAATTATTCAAGTTGTAACAGAGTCACAAATGAACATGGAGTTTTTGTGCGTATGTTAATATTTTCTATTGTTGATGCCAATTTTTCTAATTGCTCGTTAATGATATTTTTGTTTGCAGATTCGAGGGTCTAAAAAAATTGGTTGGAACATACGAAGGTTATTTTGTACAAATCCTGGCATTATTTGTATACCCTTCAATATCTATTAAGACTGGGGAGATTGCATTACAAGGAGACATTTGGAACAATGTATGAAAACTATCTTTTCTTGTACCACACAGAGGCTTTGCAATTGAAAAGGTTTTCAACAACTTTGCAATGAAATGCAAATCTTTTCAAATTTAACTCTTTTGAGTCCTTGTACGTTATGATGAAATTGCCTTGGGTTTTGAGAAAGTTCACGAGAAAGGAAAATTAACATTGAGCATGTGGAAGATTAGTTGGTAGAACATAGTTTATTAGTCCCAACAAACTATAACTATGTTTTTCTTTCTTTTAACCACTTGGTGGATTTTTCATTTTCTTAACTTGTTCATGCTTGAATATTCTCTGTCTTTCAAGCATTTGGAATCTAATTTCATTATTTTCCCATTACATTGTTGCTCAAATTCATTGGCTATACCCCACCTCAACTTCACTCACTTCTACACACATTCAGGAAAGGTAGAAGAACTTGCTTCTATACAAACATCAAGGTGTGTCTCCAGTAATCTGGCATTTGTATTTAAAAAAAAAATAGTTATAGTCGTCAGTTAAGCGACGGCCTGTAGGTGATTTTTTTTTAAAAAAAATTCAACACCGTCGCTTAACGACGGCCATGCTGTCGCTTAACCGACGATTACGTTTAAAGTTTATTATGAATTAGATGTCGGATAACCGACAATTTACATTTAACCGACGGTAAACTGAGTTGTCTCTTTACCGACGGATTGAAAAGATGTTGGATAACCGATGAAAATCCATCGACGCTTAAAAAAATCATAGTGTCGTACATGCGACAGGAAGTGTCAAAAATCCAACAATACGGCCGTCGGATTTTTGGTCGAAATGTAGTAGTGTTCTCTAAGACCCTTTTGCGGACCACTTTAATAGATTGCGTAATTGTTTAGGATATTTTGTTGCCTGAGCACGGTAGATTTTTTTGCTTATTAGTTTGTTTGAAAAAATAAATTGGATTTTAAGCATGTTTGTCTTTGGATCTTATTGTCTTTTATTAGAATTACAAATGATGAAATCTATGTGTTAATATTGCTCCTCTTCCTGATTCTCAAAGGGTGCTAGCTCAATGGAAGAGCACCTGCTTTACAAGCAGGAGATTGGTGGTTTGATTCCTCCATGCCCTAATGATATTGCAATGTATTTATAAAGGTAAAAAATGTAGTAGTGCAAGATGGATGCAATATTAGAGGCAATACTAAATGCAAAACATGATGTAAAAGTGGACGTCACACCAAACACAAAAGTGGATGCAAAATCCAACCTTATGTCAGACGCAAATGTGGACACAAAAATGGATGTCACACTAAACGCAAAATTGGATGCAAACATAGACTTAGCACTAGACACAATTAATGACTCAAAACTAGATGTAATAATATGTCCAAAACTAGACACAACAATAGATGAAAAAGTGGATTCCTAACTAGATGTAAAATTGGACATTAAATTGAGCAAAAAATATGGTGTATCGATGGACATAAAACTAGGCATAACACCAGGTGCAAAACTGGAAGCAACATTTGGCACAAACACAAACTTACAACGAGACACAATTTTAGATGCAAGACGAGACAAAACATTGGTAAAACTAGACGTAATATTGAATGCAATATGGGATGCAACATTGGACACAAAACTAGATGCAATATTAGATACAAACATGGGCACAAAACTAGGCACAACACTAGGCGCAACACTGGGTGCAAAATTGGGCTCAGACATAGATGCAAAAAAAGACATCAACCGAGATGCAACACTAGGTGCAAACCTAGATGCAAAATATGACGTAAAACGAGATGAAACATTTGGCACAAACATGGATACAAAAAAATACGTAAAACAAGATACAAAATTAGATGCAAATGGGGATGCAACAATATAAGTAAATTTGGATGCAAAACTAGACGCAATATTGGGCCTAAAATTGGATGCAAACCTAGATGCAGAATTGGACACATAATTTTATGTAAAACATGGTGCAAAATTGGATGTAAGACTCGATGAAAAACTAGGAGAAAAATAAGACGCAACATTGGATGCAAAAATGATCGTGAAACTGGGTGCAAACAAAGATGTGACAAAGGACGCAAAAAAAGATGTAATAGAAGTTGAAAAATTGGGCGCAAATAAAGGCGTAACATTAGATGCACAAAATTGGGTGTTTAAATGGACGCAAAAATGGATGTTAAAAATGATGGAAAAATAGATGCAATAGACGGAGTTTTACGAAAATGTACAATAGCGCCAGGTTTAGCGCCAGATTGTTCACCACAATTGGGAAAAAATTACACTAAAATCCGGCGCTAAATTCGACGCTAAATCCAGTTTATGTTGTAGTGCAAGTAGAATAAACTAATAAAGTATTAGAAGCCATTTTAACTGAGACCATTCACTTACATCATAAGGATTGGGCAGATAGACTCCCAAATGCTTTATGGGCCTATATAATAACATGGAGAAACACTGTTGGACATACCCCCTATGAGTTAGTGTATGGCAAACAAGTCCTTTTACCTATTGAATTTCAAGTCAAAACCTTTCGTATGGTAGCACAATTAATCATGAATTTGGATGAAGCATAGAAACAACGAATATTGCAAATTAATGAGTTAGACGAAATTAGACAAGATGCACTACAAAGAACGATGTTAATACAAAATCAACGAAAAATATGGCATGATAAATTTATTAAGAAAAAGCAGTTTAATACTAGAGATTGGGCACTACTAATTGATTCATGGTTTAAAAAATTTAAAGGAAAATTAACTACCCATTGGATGGGTCCATACGAAGTAGTTACAGCTTTTGACAATGGATCAGTAAAATTTAAAACAATTGATGGCTCAAAAATTTCCTTTGTAGTAAACGGACATAGACTTAGGCTCTATCATCAACCGACATCTAAACAGGATTTTATACAAAAAAATTTGCAGCAAAATGAAATGGAATTAGTTGAAAAGGAAGCTATTCCTCTTCCTCCCGATCCTTGAAAAATATTTTGGGTTATTATCACTTGTATATATGTAAATATGTGCTTGTTGCTTTGAATAAATAAGAGTCACTTCTAATAGGTTTTTTACACAAGAATCTTTCACTTTTATGTCTTTATGAATAAATTGAATCATCTAACAGGTGGTTTTGCAGTTTGATTACAAGTATATTATCTCTATGAGCAGCTAACGAAATATAACATTGGACAAGGAAAGTATGCTAAAATACTCATCAAGTATTTAAACCTTTTTTGGTGGGTACTTTTGAAATTTGCAGCTTATACTGATAAAAAAATTTATAAATCCTTTGTATATCATACTTCACCAACTCTTCTATGATTCATATAGTTTTTGGTATTTTGATTCAGACATGTATATTTCTGATTTATCATTTTAAGCCGTTGCTTGATAAGACTGACTTTTATTATCATATTTTTCACCACCTTATTTTTCACCTATGGGTTACTATTTCATCCTATACTTGTTATAAAAACTTGTCTCTTGAAGTATTTTTGGTGATGACTCGAAAGTAAGTGGAATTTTCGTCTGTGGGGAACATTACTTTTCTTTTATAAAGAAGAAGGATTGTTAGGTTAAAGAACAACTTTCAGTTATTCTCTTTTGACATGTTTTATGATTATGCCCATTATGAAATTACTTATAACTTCATTTTGAAAAAATTGAATTATGTGTTTAGCAGGATTTAACATGCTCTAGTACCAATCAGTTTCCATATATTTAATATCATTATACAAGGCAAACCCACCAGGGTACTCAACAGGCCTACTGGCAGTGGGTCAATGCTAAGTAAAAACCTTACAATAGGAAGCTCGATAAATGCAAGTAAACCCGTCGGGGTACTAAACAGGCTCACTGGCAGCAGGGCTATGCTTGCATGGTACCAAGATAAATCCGTCAGGGTACTGAAAATGCATGCTAGAAGCGGGGCAATATCTGGTAACAAAGATCTGGTTAATACACCACTATCCACATAGTTCGTAAAATAGTGAAAATATATGAAAACATTTTCAAAAAAATATGTCATGGCCAATTGTTTCTAATGGCATTCAAGAATGGCTCTAAGTTAGAATTTTCCCCTGCTGTCTAATTCCGCATATACCTAAGATATTATTATCTTAGAAATGGGACCCATAGCTGTAAATCTCACAAATTTTGGGGTACACTTAAAATATTTTACGATGACATGATATCTTTACAATGAGACATGGATGGCTAGTTTTTCCTATGGTATTCTTTCTATTATAATATTCTCATTTGTGTGGTCTTTATAAGCACTGTTTTATTTGCCATGAATATACATTTCTGAACCATTTCCATTTACTAGTTAGTTTTTCTTACAAATAATTAATAGCATGCTCACACTCTTTCTATTTTTTTGGAACAAACAATTCTTCTCTCTATATGGCTTGAGGACACGCCAGATCTTTGGTTTGGGGGAAGATGGATTTGAAAAAATTAGATTATTTTTTATTTTATGACAAATATATTTATCTCTAACAAATTATAAGTATTCAGGAATGTAAACAGTTGAATTTGGTTATAGCTTGAAGCATATTTTTACAGCAAAATTCAATATGGAAGACCATATGGATGATCGAATGAAGGAAAATGCAATATCAAATAGCGATCTGAGTAAATATGATAATATTATAGCACTTATGATTAAAATTGATGAACAATTTTTTTTTTGGGGGTAAATATTTTTTACTTCCATTTCACTGTTAATAATCCTATCCTCTTACCCAGTCATGCATGAAAATAATCAATATTTTTGTTATTAAAAAAAGCAATTTATGTTTTTGTGTTACATGTTCAACCTGCCCAAATTTTTACTTTGGACATGGTTGAATTAATTTTAAAACCTTATAAATGATAAAATTATTTTGAACCTGAGAACTGTTAAATTAAGAATGTTGAAAAACCCAATAAAGTCATTTTTAACTTTCATACAATGTGTGACATGAAAGATATGTTATTTTTAAGTTACAGTTTAAAAGAGTGAAGTTTAAATTACCTTCTTCATCTTCCAAGTTCAAGGCAGCTGCTAGTTCGCCTTGTTCCTAAATTGTTTTTCTTTCTTTTTGCTCAGTGGGATTTGGCATTTCGTGGGACCTAGCATTTCTCTAGTTTGGGGGGATGTTGATCCTAGCTTTGTTATCATTTTTGGAAGTTAAATTACTCATTTAAACACATGTTTTATTATATTTTTCATATTTTATGTTACGAAGATGATTATTCAGCCTCAGGTATGAGTGAATTTAAGGTTTATATGAAATCTTTTTATTTATCATTTTTATGGTTTTATTAATTAAAAATGACATTATTAAAGTGCATTTGATGTATTAACTGATTTATATTTTTTTTTCAGACTTCATATTTTTGGGGGGCTAAATTAATAAACATAATGCACTCAGCATGCCTTTCGCACAACATGTCCAACTCGACATCCAGCTTGTGATCTAGTTCGTTGCGTGAAACTCTTTGGTGGTTTTCCAAATGTTGAAATGTGTTGTTGTAGACTGTATCCCTGAAGCACGTCAGTAGATAGACAATCTGTTCACCCTAGATCGATTCCCAGCGTATCCAACTCACGGCCCAACCTCCCGTTCAGCGCTCCGTCCAAATCACCCATTAGAATGCACACTGCTAAGAATTAATTCCGAGAATTTAAAACATGAAACAGCTTGCAAACCTCCTGTTATCAGCACGTATGGGTGATGAAGCTATGTTCTAGATAATTCGCCAGCCTGTGTTCTCCTTTGCTCGCCACCACATCAATAATCCACACATTGGATTAATGCATTCAACCCATGCTCTAGAAGATTCACCATCACCCTCTCCTCTATATTCCATCAGTCATCTGCTGCAATAAGGAAGGAACCTGTGTGCCACATCTGAAGATCGTTCACACTGAAGAGGAGACTGTGTGTTCACTACGCAATAAAAAGTTCAGAATCGCGCTGAAGAAGGAAGATTGCTTGCACGTTGGCCTCTAAACTGTTATGTTCCTTTATGATTGACTAAATTTAGAGAGCAGTCGACCACTAAAGGGTTGACTTGCTCATCACGGTAAACTATTATATATAGTAGACTTTGTGAGAGAGCTCAGTTGGTCAGTTAGCTAGAGCTAGAAAGTCAGAGAGTTAGGAAGAATTCATCAGGCTTTTCTTAAGCATTGTATTTATGTCCCACCATTTGAATAAAGAGTTGTATGTGTTGTTGTTGAAGATTGCGTTTGAGTAGAAGTTAGCCAGGAACCACCCCCGATTGCTGAGATGGCCCCTCATCAACCAAAGGTTTCTTTTCTTGTTTATTTCTTTCATTTTTTCTGTTGTAGCTAGTTTAATTCGCAGTCTGTTTTATTATTTCCGTAATGCAATTTTATTTATGAATTAGATAGTTAACTGCATGCATAGTTTGTTTCCAGTTTTTTTTTCAGTCATTTCATTTCCAGTTTATTGTTCAGTTTATTTGCAACTTAGATAAAATAGATTGTTGTTTATCAAATTAGATAGATTTAGTTCTCTCTATTTCATTTCTATTTTAATTATCAGTTTATGCAATTTACATTTCAGTTTATTAATATGCAATGGTTTCTTTATGCTTATGTTTATGAGTTTTTTTAAGTTTATTTTATTGTTAGACTTGCTTAATAAGTAGGTTTGTTCATTTCCCTTATGCATTAGAATTACATCTGCATGACTTCAGTTGAAGATTAGTTCATTTAGGTTAGTTTTTACCATTTTAACTGTGCAGACTGTCATTCGGATAGCCTCTTTGGTCTATTACTCAGCCACCCCTTTCAGACCCACAGTTCAGTCTGTCGTTCAACTCTTAGTTCTGTTTTTTATTGTTTCTTATGTATTTCGAGATTGTTTTTAGTTTAATGTCTGAATTATGTTTTGATTGTCATATTTAGATGTTAGTTTTATTTAACAGTAAATTTAAAGTTTAATTGTTTTAGGTTATTTATTAAGGTTTTATTATTTTCCTTATTTCTTTTTTCCTTGAATGTGTGTTAAGTTGTTTTTGTTTCTTGAATATTATTTCTGATTTTATTTTACTACTGTATTATTTTGTGTTTATGCTTTTTAAATTGATTTATTTGTTTGCATGTGAGGTTTAGTGTTACACGTGTTTTCCTTAGTATGTTTTTAGGTTGTCTCTTTTATGTTATGCTATTATTGAAAGAACTTGTAGGACAGAACCTAAATATATTTCTTTTATTAAGTTTTCTACTTGCTTCTTTTATCAATATTTTTTATTAAGTTTTTTACTTGCTTCTTTTATCAAGACTTTTTATTAAGTTTTATACTTGCTTCTTTTATCAAGTTTTCTTTATTAAGTTTTCTACTTGCTTCTCTTATTAATTTTTCTATTTGCTTATAAGTTAAAGTCTTCTTTGCACCCTAGTATCCCATTTCAATAGTTAATTGTTGGTTGTATTTCAGTTTAAAGTTTATTATCAATTATTCAGTTTACTATTCTGTCTCAGTTTAATTACTTTAATAATTGCATTTTTAGGAGCGGTTTTTCATTTTGAAATATCTTTCGATCTTTTGTTTGTTAAGATATTTACATGACACCCTCTACCTTCATATATATTTTGTGTCAACTCTAAGCTTACCAACCCCAGTTGATAATTAAAGAATAGGTGAATTAATTTAGACATTATAACACCCAACAATGGTTGATTATCCCATGTGTGAGGTGGAGATAAGATCCTAAAAGGGAGGATCTTGAGCTCCAGCTGGTTCCTAAACCATAGGGATGAGGATCCATGGAGGTCAACTTCAAGAATCCTCTCGAAGCTTCTCTTTTTTCCTTAAAAACTAGAGCGTCGCTCCTCCAATGAAGCAAACAGGCGGTGTTAAGGGAGCACTGCTTCTTGCAGATAGACAGGAGTGGTGGCACCACTTCTTGCTCATGTATTAGGAGTGGTGCTGACTTGGGTAACACTTTTTTTCAATGGGAGAGGAGCGTTACCGACTCAACACAGGGGAAAATTGCAAGGGGATATTTTGAACCTTCATTTCTCTGGGGAAAACCTTTGAGGGATTCGAGTAGTCAAGGGAATACCTATCTCATAACATGAGGGTGGTGATATTTCGGTATAAAAAAATGCCCCCCAAGGTATAATGGATAGAGGGAAATGATAGGCAATATACTTTGAAAGAACAAGGTATAGTCCCAAGGAAAACGTCCAATGATCGAAACTTCTCAAACATCACAAACATTCTATAGCACATTTTGATACATGTCCCAAATGACTCATAACATGGATGTTGACCAATACAATGCAAATCCATGTGAGATACAAAAAATTCATGGCTACTAAAATACAGCGTAGATCCATGTGAAGAAGACTCAAATTTGGACATAGCTACCAGGCATACAATGTAGATCTATCTCATACTAACGCAAATATGAGCATAGCCATGGACATACAAATGTGGATCCATGCTAGGACTCATACAAAATACTCCATCGTAGCCTGGGGAAAAATCTATGAGTGCTTTATAACAAATACCCACGTTCTTTGTCTCGTCTTCCACAAAGTACGATTCTATCCATGTGATTACAATGAGTTGAATTTGAACATGGTAGAAACCACTTGATTACTGGTCAATGACGAGAAACGTTAACAAGTGTGAGGGAGATCACCATTGATGTCAATGATTCCCAAGGTACCGTAGTACAATATACTAAATGTGAATAGATTATCTAGTGTCAAACACTTAGTCGAATCTTTCGATCAAAGTTCAATGATGTGAACCTATGTCGAGAGCGAGAGAATATGTCATTAAGGCATACATACCTCAAGGTGCTATATTTTTGTTTCTAATACTAATTCCTAGATGATGAGCTAATGTCGATAGGAATAGTCTCATCAAAGGAGGGCCATGATGAATCCCACATCGACGACATGAAAATAGGAACAAAGTTATAGAATTTTGTAGATAATGTAACCATAGGACTGACTCAAAAAAAAAATTGACTTTATGTGTAAAATCTCAACATGACTTCCCTTTGAACATCGGGAGGCACGACCGAAGACTTGGAAGCATTGACTTGATGAGACGAAGCACAATGTGACAACAGACAATGCAATATTTGAGAGACTCAAAGGAGTGGCATGACTCATGAAAGTGGATCGACTTGGAAACAAGCTGAATACCTAAATGACTGAAAGAAATGTAGACAAGTGCTATGTTCAAAGGTGACTAAAAACTACCATTATTGCAATATGTTTTCCCTTTCCCTTAATTTCCCCATCATGATTGATGAGTGCCTCTTTTCGTTTTTATGAGTTCAAAGAGGGTAACAAACAATCGTTTTAGCTCATCCTTTGGACAAGTCCAAACTCATATGTTTTACAAACCTGAGAAAGGATGGATTCATTCCCAAAAGAAGGTATTTCAATGTTTAATTTAATGAGTCCAATAAAAGAAAACTTGGTGTAGTTCATGTTTAGAGAGTCTGAACAAACTAAAGAAAAATCCGAAAGGTTCCTTTTTCGTATGATTTAGTCCCTAAGGCCCAAAAAAGTATAAAATAATACCTTAGAGAACTCTTCCAGTCATGATTGGATGGAGTGTACCTTTTTCGTAAGTAGTGCCCCCTAGTCCGAAAAAGGCGTAAACTATCACTAGGAGGACAACTCTTTAGGTCCTTTCACGAGCGTGAAGAAGATAAGTTCACTCGACAATATTTTTACAATTTAAGAGTCTAAAAAGAGATTAAAGAGGACTCTATTAACCTTTTTCATGTTTGAATCCAGAGCACAAAAAAGTAATAAACTAAGCTCAAACCACTTTTCATGTTTTAACCAGAGCACAAAAAATGAAAAGCAAGCTCAACGCCATCTTACTATTTTTAATGAGCTCAAAGATCAGTTGAAAGAGTGCTCAAGGTATATGATTCATTTTTTAATGAGCCTGAAATAGAAAAATAGAAAAAGAACTATGCTCAAAGGGTCATTTCATGGTTTAATGAGCTCAAAACTAAAATAAAGTATGCTCAAAATGACCTGTTTCATTTTTACACAAGATTGAAACAGAAAATAACTATGCTTAAAACATGGTTTCTTTTTTATGCAATCTTGAAACCAAAAGGTAAACTATTCTTAAGGAAGCCTACTTCATTTTTTAATGAGATTGAAATAGAAAATGAACTATGCTCAGGAATGGTTTCATTTTTATGTAAGATTGAAACCAAAAGGTAAACTATGCTTGAGGAGATCCATTTCATTTTTTAATGAGCTTGACATAGAATGGGAAGTTTTCTCATAGGCATCTGTTTAATTTTTTAACGAGCTTGACACAAAATGGGAACTTTGCTCATAGACATCTGTTTCATTTTTTAACGAGCTTGACACATAGAAAATGAACTATGCTCAAATACATGTTTCATTTTTTAACGAGCTTGACACAGAAATGGAACTATGCTCACAACAAGTTCTAAGCCAGCATGATGTCCAGAGATTGGTGGGTTTCTGCTTTACATAAGAAGCTAGCGACTTAACTCCAGTATGATATCTAGAGGTTGGATCCATGCCCCCCATTTTACCTATGATGGGAAGAATCTAAATAGAAGGGGAAGGAACCACAAGAACATGTGGGACATTCAGGGAAGTCTGATGACTAGGAGTCACACGATAATTAAGTTTAACGAAGGAAAGATGATCAACGATCACAATATTCCCATCATGGAGAAAATACATCACTTGAAAGAGTGTGGACACTACAGCTTTCATGGTGTAAACATGATCATGCCCAAGGAGCATATTAAAATCTAAAGGACCTTGGACTACCATAACATCAATGTAGATAGTTTTTCCTTCCAAAGTAATAGGCAACTGAGGAAGGATCCCTAAAGGCACTGTAGGTCTTTGATTAAAATCCAGTATCTGATCGGCAGCTAGCACAAGTGGAGGAGAACCTATGGCTTTCCAAGCAATAGAGGATAGAATGCTAATAGAAGCCCCTTCGTCAACAATAGTGTGGAGTATGCTCTTAGAAGTAACTCGCACAAATATCTGAAAAGGGACACTCGAATGAAGACGAGGTTCCATTAGGGTACTCCATTCAAAGGAAATAACCTCACTACTTGGAGAGGGTTCTATCGAAAGAGACAAAATTTCCTCTTGTCGAGAATAATCAAAACAAAGCATAACAACTTTGTTAGTTTTTCAACATTAAGCTAGCATTATATTAGGATCTTTACTGAGAGAATAACAAGTACAACAATCAAACACAAGAGACAATGAACACAATGTTTTTGATTTGGGAAACCATAAATGGAGAAAACCCCACAACTTCCTCACAGATAGAATCAGCACAAGATGTAAAACCCCAAAACAGTAAGATGCACTCCCGACAGCAATAGTCTTCTTCTTGTCTAGTCCCAGTGTATTTCCTTCCTCACTAATGAGCCACACTTGAGTGAGTGAGTGATGTGTATGATAAATAGAGAGTCTCACTCTCTATTTATATTCTTTCATTCACTTGAAGTGCACTTCAATCATGTCGCCCTCACTTAATAATTACTTACTAGAGCTTACATATCTATGAGTGTCTAATAACCCTAGTGCCCCAAAACTGTGGGGACTTTAACAATGACTTGACATGACTTATTTACATTATTTATCCTCTCGATCGGAACATCGGGGTATGACCACATGACTCAAATACATAATAGAAACATCTTGGAATAAACATCAGGTTACAATATATAAGATACATAGATGAATACATTCCGAAGTTACAAATACATCAACACTCCCTCTTAACTAGGAAGGTATTCTTTCGACACAATTTTTAGCACTGGTCTTCTTCTCTGTATCAACTAGATCATCTCATCATTTGCATCTTGAGTCTTATGAGTCTTCAAGTCATCGACATCCTTCAAGTCTGGATCATCTCACGATCATCATATAACATCATCATAGGATCTGGATCATCTCTCGATCTGGATCAACTCTACTGGACTGGATCTGGATCATCACTCGATCTAGATCTGGATCTGGATCATCTCTCGACCTGGATCATCACTGCTGGATCTGGATCATCTCTCGATCTGGATCTCTCGGAATCATCATAACTGGATCTGGATCATAGCATGATCTAGATCTCACCTGGTCATCATCATGTGTGCACTATCTCATCATAGGAAGTTCTACAGAGCCAGCCTTCTTTCATGCTAGTTGTTGGCCTAGCCAACAGGTAGGTCTTTGCCCATCAATTACATCTGACCTACTCGTCAAAAAGGCATGCCCAACACTCACATCTGATCATGTAGTAAACTACAATCACATCAGAAAGGCCCAGCACTCACATTCGCCAGCATGGTAGGCACATCCACTACCATCTATGAAATGGCTCTGCACTTACATCTGAACTACTCGTCAGAAGGGAACAGTACTCACATCCATCTAGGATGGAACACATCCTACTCACAATGATGGAGGAGTTCTACACTTCCATCCAGGCTGGAACCACATCCGCTCACAATGATGAAAGAACTCTGTTCTTTTCACCCAGGCTGGAACCACATGCGCTCACAATGATAGAATATTTCCTCACTTTCATCCAGGCCAAAACCACATCTGCTCACAATGATGAAAGAACTCTGTTCTTTTCACCCAGGCTGGAACCACATCCGCTCACAATGATGAAAGACTCTCATCCAAGCAGGAACACATCCTGCTCACAATGATGAAATATTTCTGCACTTACATCTGACCTACTCGTCAGAAGGGCATGCACTCACATCTGACCTGGTAGGAACTGAATCCTACACCCTCGTCAGAATGGCCCCCAGTCCCAGACTGAGCTACCTGGTAATGAACCAGGTGCCTCCACTCTCTCGGAGAGTGGAAGTTGCCCTTACATCTGTCCTACTCGACAGAATGGCCAGCACTCATATCTGACATGGAAGGAATTGAATCCTCTCACCATGACAGAATGGCTCAGCCTTTACATCTGACCTACTCATCAGAATGGATTTCGATCCTTAGCACTCATATCTAACATGGAAGGAACAGAATCCTCTCACCATGACAGAATGGCTCAGCCCTTACATCTGACCTGCTCGTCAGAATGGATTTGGGACACATCACTTTCCCTTGGAGGAAACCTCGATCTGGAGAACACCAAGCTTCTCCCTGAAGTACTCGAACTTCACTCTGGTTAATGGCTTCATCAAGACAACAGCTATCTATTCCTCCATCGCAACATACTGGAGCTTCACTGCTCCTCTCTACACCATATCCCTGATATAGTGATACTTGATCTCGATATGCTTCAACTTGTCATGGAACACTGGATTCTCTGACAACTTCATGCAACTCTAGTTGTCACAATGTATACAAGTAGCATCCAATTGGAGATCAAATAAATTAGACAGTAGATTCCTCAGCCATACTTCCTCACAACTAGCTGAACAAGTTGCGACATACTCTGCGTCAGCTGTACTCAGTGCCACAGAGGATTGCTTCCTACTAAACCAAGAGATCACACCTGATCCCATACTGAAGCAACATCCTGAAGTACTCTTTCTGTCAATGGAACTGTCTACCCATCTGAATAAACATAACCCTCTAGGTTAATCTTTTGATTCACATCATACTTGAGCCCATAATCAATTGTCCCTTCCGATACCTCAGAACATGCTTTGCAGCAATCAAGTGAACACTTATCAGATCTGTCAGGTACTGGCTCAAGGTGTTCACAGCAAAGCAAATATCTGGTCTCGTGTTCATCTGGTACATCAATGACCTAATCATCTGATGATACATCGTAGCATCAACCGACTCTGATGAAGCATCACTCAATAGCTTCAGGTTTGATGCCATAGGTGTGGCCATGGCCTTGCAGTCCATCATCCCAAACCTCTTCAGGATCTCTACTGCATACTTCCCTTGTCCAAGGAAGATTCCATCTGTACTCTGCCACACCTCTATACCTAGAAAGTAATGCATCATTCCCAGGTCCTTCATCTCGTACTCAGCAACAAGATTTGTCTTTGTATCAGCAATCAACCCATCCGTACCTGTCACAAACAGATCATCTACATATAGTAGAAGCATCATTGGGTTGTCATCTTCAACCTTGTCGTGAAGGTTGGAATCTGCTTTACTTTTGGTAAAGCCCAAACTAGATATAAAGCTATCAATTCTGCTGTACCAGGTCCTAGGTGCCTGTTTTAAACCATATAAGGCTTTCTTCAATCTGCATACATGAGACTCTCTGTCATATGTCTCAAAACCAAGTGGCTATTCTACATACACTTCCTCTTCTACTACACCATTCAAGAAGGCAGTCTTGACATCCATCTGGTGTATCTTCCATTTCATCACTGCAGCAAGAGAAAGTATTGATCTGATGGAAGTGTATCTGGCTACAGGTGCAAAGGTCTCTTCATAGTCTACTCCCTCTTTCTGAGAGAATCCTCAAGCTACAAATCTTTCCTTATACTTTTCAATGCTACTGTCTGCAACATGCTTGATCTTGTAGATCCATTTGGAAGTTACAACTGACTTCCCTTCTGGTCTTGGGACAACATCCCAAACATCATTCTTCATGATCGATTGGTACCCTTCGATCATAGCATCCTTCAATTCTTTCTGTTCTACCGCTTCTTCATAATTGGAAGGTTCTTTATCAATGAAATCACATAGTAAAGCTACATGCCTGAAATTTGATCTGGTTCTCTTTCTTTCTCTGTGATTCTCTTCTGGAGCCCCATATATTTCTGTACCTTGGATAAGTTCTCATCCCAGGCAGGTTTCCTCTTATGAGGATTCTTCTCCAGAGGTGGATCTATAGGTCTTTGTGGTTCCTTGAACTCTCGATCTTCTTCTTGAGCTCCTTCGTCCATGATTGTATCATGAATCCTGGGTACTTCTGCTTCTGCTTCTTCAGGTTCTTTAGCAAGTTTCTTTCTGGATTTGCTATAAGCTGTGCCTTCATCAAATGTCACATCCCTGATGATGTCAATATTCTTGTATCCTGGGAAGTAGATTCTTTAATCCTTCGAGCTTTCAGAGTACCCCACAAATATGCCCTTCCTTCCTTAAGGATCTAATTTTGTTCTCTTTTCTTTTGGAATGTGTATGTATACGGGACAGCTGAATATTCTGAGATGGCTGACTTCTGGTTTCTTGCTGGAGAAGAATTCTTCAGGAGTCTTGTTCTCGAGTACTCTATGTGGAGTATGGTTCTGTACATACACCGCTATTCTAGCAGCTTCAGCCCAAAGATGCATAGGAAGGTCTTGATCATGAAGCATTTCTCTTGCGGCTTCCATGATGGTTCTGTTCTTCCGTTCCACAATCCCATTTTGTTGTGGATTATAAGGAGTGGACAACTCCCTCTTAATCCCTGATTCTTTGCAAATCTCTTTGAATTCATTTGAACTGAATTCTCCACCATTATCTGATCAAATGGTCTTGATCTTCTTTTCAGTATGGTTTTCGATCAATGCTTTGAATTCTTTAAACTTGCTGAATACTTCATCTTTGTTCTTCATAAAGTAAACCCATGTCTTCCTAGAAAAATCATCAATAAAAGAAACATAATATGCATACCCGCTTAGAGAGTTTAATGACATAGGACCACATACATCGAAGTGGATGATTTCCAAGATTCCTTTTGCTTTGCTTTCACTGCTTGGAAATGTCTTCTTTGTATTCTTTCCTTTCGCACATCCTTTGCAGACCCCATCATGTTTAGCTTGAATTTTTGGAAGACCTTCGACAGCTTTACTTGCAATAGGTAGTGCTCTGTAATGCACATATGCAAGCCTTCTATGCCAAAGCTCATTTGGCTCTACTGTGTCATGGATCAAGGCTTGTTCTGGATGGCCCTTCAATTTGTACAAGCCTCCTTCTTGTTCTCCAATCACTACCGCATCATCGATAGTATTTCCTTTTGGCCACATGATGACTTGACCATCTATGAATGCCACTCACATTCCTTTTGCATCCAATGCTGAAATGGATAGAAGGTTCTTCTTCAGTCCTAGCACAAACAATACTTCTTTCATTGTTAGAGACTTACCAGATTCTAGCTTGTATGAAGATTCCCCACTACCTTTTATTGGATATTGGTAGTCATCTCCTAGTTTCACCTTGTCAAGTGATTCATGTTTTGACAATATCACAAAAGATTCCTTGAATCCCTTCATATGTTTGGAAGCCCCACTGTCTATAAGCCAATCATCACTTCCATGAGTAATGTTACCTGTGAGAGCTGATATCAGAACATATTCATCCTAGCTTGAAGAATCTTCACTTTCATATCTGGATCTTTTTCTGGATGGTTCATCATCCTCTGCAGCATGAGCATGATGTCTTTTTTTGTTGCCCTTCTTTACTATCTTCTGTTTGTTAGGACAATCCTTTGCAAAGTGTCCTGCTTCATCACAAGCATAGCATATGATCCTAGACATATCTCTTCTAGTATTATCTTTGTGAGAGTGCTTACCTCTAGAGCGATGAAATTTCTTTCTTGTTGACTTGGAGTGAGTCTTGGAGTGTACCATGAGACCTTGGTCTTCACTTCCCATCTTCTCTTCTTGAGCTAATATCTGAGCTTCCTCTTGAGAGAACTCTTCCCATAGTCTGCTGAAATTGAATAACTTCTTCCTAGCACAGATTCCTTGAATGAAAGCATCCCATGACCTAGGGAGGCCATTCAAAGTAGTCATCACAATCTCTACATTTTCCACTTATTCATCAATAGCTTCTAATTGTTCCTTGATCTGAGAAACCCTTGTGAAGTAAGACTGGATAGTTTCTGCATTATGAATCTTCACATTCTTCAGTTGGTTCCTCAGGGTCATCTTTCGATTGATGTTCTTTCCTTCAAACAATTTGGTTAGGGCATCAAACATAGCTTTAGGTGTCTTGAGAGAGGACACATGTGGGATAAGGTGATCCTTAATAGAATCAGTAATGATCCTCTTTGCCATAACCATATTCTTCTTATGTAAGGCCTTTGCCTCATCTCCCTCTGGAACTGGAACCTCCTCATGAATATAGGAGTCTAATTCATTCTCTTCCAGGACCAGGGAGATCTTATACTTCCAAGCTCGGAAGTTATCAGCTCCCTCAAGATTTTCATCAAGATTGGTAAGATGAGACATCTTAAATGAGAACCTCAAATGGAATTACAAAAGATTTTAGATCTTACCAGGTTCAAGATGTCGGATTTGAAACTTGAGCTGAAATCCTGCAGAGCTGGTTCAAGAGCAAACTAGGGTTTTGCTTTTCCAGAGTTCTGTCCACCCCAATGTCTTGAAATTTGCCCCTAACTTTGATTTTGGGGAGGAGATCAATCTAGGACTAGGCTCACTGAAAATTCCTCTTCTGTAAAAAGCCCTAATTTCTCACCCTAGTGACAGGTACAAAACTAAAAAACCTCAGAATTGGATTTTGTTTCGACAGAAATATGCACCCTAAGGAGGAGAGTTGTTCCACCTTAATTTTGCTGAAAATTTGTGGAGAGAGATCCACAAAATAGGAATCCCTAGTTCCCGCAGCTGCACAGTGTCTTCTTCTCAAGTTAGCTCTGATTCCATGTTATTTTTTCAACATTAAGCTAGCATGATATTAGGATATTTACTGAGAGAATAACAAATACAACAATCAAACACAAGAGACAATGAACACAATGTTTTTTATCGGGGAAACCATAAATGGAGAAAACCCCACAACTTCCTTAGAGATAGAATCAACACAAGATGTAAAACCCCAAAACAGTAAGATGCACTCCCGACAGCAGTAGTCTTCTTCTTGTCTAGTCCCAGTGTATTTCCTTCCTCACTAATGCACCACACTTGAGTGAGTGAGTGATGTGTATGATAAATAGAGAGTCTCACTCTCTATTTATATTCTTTCATTCACTTGAAGTGCACTTCAATCATGTCGACCTCACTTAACAATTACTTACTAGAGATGACATCTCTATGAGTGTCTAATAACCCTAGTGCCCCAAAACTGCGGGTACTTTAACAATGACTTGACATGACTTATTTACATTATTTATCCTTCCGACCGGAACATCGGGGTATGACCACATGACTCAAATAAATAATAGAAACATATTGGAATAAACATCGGGTTACAATATATAAGATACATAGATGAATACATTATGAAGTTACAAATACATCAACAAACTTCAGGAGGTTTAAGTTCATTATCTACTGGAAGAGAAGAACAAAACGAAGATTTGGTCAAAGCGACTACTTTAGTCTTAACACTCTCTCATGAAAGAGTGGGATCAGGTGGAGATGATGTTGACTCGACCACTTTAAATTCACTCTTAAAAGGAAGAGTGGGATCAACCACAGATGAATCTGAATTGACCACTTGAACTTCACTCTTTAAAGGAAGAGTGGGATCGACTGAGGTTAGAACCCAATCTACCACTTAATCAACCAGTGGGGGTTCAAGAGACAACTTACGATAACCTGTTGGAAGCCATTGATGAGAAACAGTAATATCTTCCAACAACTTAGAAGCTTCATCCATGCGAGGAAAAAGGTAATTAAAGTGCATTTACTTACAAAGAAAGCAAGGATTTATGACTTTACCCTTCCAACTCTTAACCACATAGTCACTGGTTGAGGGGGGATCATCACTATGATGACTAGAGGCTGATAACGTCGGTTGCCGAGAAACCTTAGATCACTCTTCTAAAACTAGGGCTAGACCATGACAATATTTCAGAAGGTGATCATCCTTGAAAAGACTACAAGATAATTTGGGTTTACATGATCTTTGGGTGTGTAGATCAATACTCTCTGAACTGGGAGGAGTAATTTGTTGAGACTTGGTTTTTTGTTTGTTTTTCTCTTCTTAATATTCCTTTTCTTATTATTCTTATCCACCTAACTACTAGTACTACAACTTTCAACAAGCAAAGAGGGAGAAACAGGAGAAGACACATCTGGTGAAGAAGGAGAGTGATCAACATGAGGTTAATGCTCTTGTGATGAAGGATTAGGATCTAAAGCAACTGGTGTACATGGGATAACTGAACTGGAGAATAACAAAAAAGGTAATCCAATAGTTAATCCATGAAGGCTTAATGTAGCCATGAGAGGAGGACCAACATCCCCATATGGAGGGAACACAAAAGACATGCTTGGTAAAGGAGTTTCTTCGTTGGTAGTCCTGGAAGGTGAATCCATAACTATGTAACAAAACTATCTCTCTTTTCTAAAAAATACTAACTGTACAGAAAACAAGTGCTACTCAAACTAAAGAAGCAAGCAAAATATGTGAGAGGAGTGGATCAAAGGTCTGGAACCTCATGACATTATCAAGGCTGCACAACTAGTGTGATGCTAAGATGGCCAAAGGGTTATCTCGGATGGTCTCAGGATTCCTAAAAGTGTCTCTTGATATATGCAAGGTACGTGGGAGCTCAAATTGGTAATAGTGTTGTCTAATGCACAATTTTCCACAAGGATCCTTCTTATATACAATCAAGTATGTGAAGTACATTTCGATATGCCTCAAGAGTACATGAAAGGTCATTCGATATACTGATGATATGTAGAATAACCGCGCGAGTCCCTGGTTGTAGTGAAGACAAATTAATGATAGCTCCTACATTTTACAACACCTGAACATGTCACTAACCTATCACACAAATTGCTAAAAAAATTTAAACCTAAGCTAGCGCTTAATTTTATCTTGAATTGTTAGGTGAATGCATCAGGTGAGGTCATAAAAAGTAAAACCATGCAGTATGATTGTGCAAAATTTTCACTTTCACTTTAAAATTATGCCCTACTTAAGGAATGGAGAGAGAAATTCAAATTCTTTGAAACATAGAATAAATCCCATACACAAATAAAACAAACTTTCTTATATGATCCTTTCCTAACTGAAACAAACAAAATCTTCTCTTTTTGAACTGAAAAAGAAGTGATATCTCTAATGAAAAGCAAGAAAATATTGTTAAAACTTTATAAAAAAGTGTTCATATTTTTCAACTAAAGATAGAATGAACTAATCATAAAATTATACATTAATTTTCATATGAACTTTTCCACAACTTTTTGAAAAAAGGAAAAACATAAAAAAATCATGTATAACAAACGAAGAAAAAATGAAATGAATCCTTTCTTATTATGTGAAAGAAGACAAAAATCAGAGATCGATCAAAACCAACTTCTATTCAAAGCCAACTATGAAGCTTTAAAAAACCAACATCAATCATAATTCCTGAAAATACGTATGAGTTCATACTCGTTTTTTTTTTTAATTGAATTTTATGTTAAAAACGAATTGCAGAGTTCAAAACACAACTGTAACAATCTGAAGCATGCATCTCAGATACCAAAAGAAGCATTTAAGAATCAAATACCAAACAAGGATAAGAAAAATACTTGGCACCGCTTCTTGTACACAAAAATAGAGAGGTGGCACTGCTCCTTGTACAAAGCAACAGAGAGGTGGCACTGCTTCATCTACACAACAAAACAGAGGTGGAACCACCTCTTGTGCATAGAAATAATGAGGTGGCACCGCTTCTCAAACACAGCAAAAGAGAGGTTGTACTGCCTCTTGTACACAGCAAAAGAGATGTGGCACCGCTTCTTGTACACATCAACAGATAGGTGGCACCACTTCTCGTAGGTTCACACCAGGGCGTTACCAAGTCCAACGCCGCTTCTTGGACACAGAGAAAGGGCGGTGGCACCGCTTCTTTAACACAGAGGAAGAGAGGTGACAACTCCATAACCGCACTTATAACATAGCTCAAGAGTGGTGCTAGAGATGGCGATTTGAAAAATAAAAAAGCAACAAAAAATGAAGTTACAGACTGAAAAATGAACCCAAACAATCACCAAAAAACCAAGCGAACCAAAAACATGAAGATCCAAAAGGCTGATAGAGACAAATCAATCAAATTCAAATCACATCTATAGATCTATTAATTGAAAAAGTAGACCTACAAATTGAAAATGAAGGTGGAGGTTTCAACTTACCAATGATCCAGAATTCAAAGTAGTTCCCCAGTGGAGTCACCACTTTTGTTAGCCGAAAATACAAAACTGTTGTGGACCATAGATGGTTCCCTAGTCTGAATGGTTCAGATCTAGAATAAAACACAAACACATAATGCTAGACTCTCCCTAGATCTAGTTCATCACTAGAATATGATGCCATAATAATTTTATCAAAGGTTGTCCTCTCTATCCTTAAAGCTTACTGTAGAAAACCCTGTAAAAGATGGAAGAAAACAAAGAAAACATGATAGCATACAATATAATTAATTATATCTATGCTTGTGGCCAAGGAATCAAGCAATACTTACATATAAAATAGTAAATATGGGAAAGAAAATAAATTCTTCATTAATAAATGATTGGAGAGACTACAACCTTCATGCCTTGGTGTTGAGAGTTCCTTTCAATGGCTCCTTGCCTATAACTCCACCTTGCCTCCAAAGACTCAAGAATGATTTTGACAGAGTTTGGGTATGCAACACAATTCTTCCTCCTTTTTCCCATGGGGGGTGAGCCAACATTTAAAGGCATGGGAATATAGGTATGGTTGAGGATCTCATGGGTGAGGTGGAGATAAGATCCTAAAAGAAAGGATCTCGAGCTCCAACTAGTTCCTAAACCATAGGGATGAGGCCCCACGGAGGTCAACTTTGAGAATCCTCTCGAAGCTTCTCTTTTTGCCTTAAAAACTTGAGCACCGCTCCTCCAATGAAGAAAACAGGAGGTGATAAGGGAGCACTGCTTCTTGCAGTAAGTATAGGAATGGTGGCACCACTTCTTTATCATGTATCAGGAGTGGTGCTGACTTGGGTAACGCTTTTTGTCAATGGGAGAGGAGCATTAACGGCTCAACACAGGGGAAAATTGCAAGGGGATAATTTGAACCTTCATTTCTCTAGGGGAAAACTTTGAGGGATTGGAGTAGTTAAGGGAATACCTATATCATAACATGAGGGTCATGAGATTTCGATATAACACATATTTGTTTGGGGAAAATGACTCATCATTTTAGGAAACTAAAAGATGTTTCTAACACATATTTGTTTGGGGAAAATGACCCATCATTTTAGGAAACTAAAAGACGTTTCTATGAACAGTGTAACTAGATTCAATCATTTTGTTTTACTTTCAATTATTGACTAATGTACAAATTGTGGCATGCATTTTACTAAGAATTTCATAGCTTGAAAATGAGCATAAGTTGTGTGAAAACTTTTCATGTTGGTAGATTCATTGTGTAAACAAAACCCATAATTTTAATACTCTAAAAGATGTTTTTGTAAACAATATATCTAGAATCATAAATGTGTTTTTTTTTCAATAATTGACCAATATTCATACTATGGCATGCATTTTACTAAGCAGTTCACAACTTTACTGTGAGCATAAATTGTTTGAATGAATTCCATCTTGGTATATTTGTTCAGGTACACAGGGTACTCCCAAAAGACTGAACACCTTGAGCAAATGCTTCACACAAATAGATCACATATCAACACACCGATGTTTGTCACATGGTTAAAACCCTCGAGAGGGAAACAGTCCATGGCCCTAGCCAAATAGCTAATTGGAGCAATTTATTATGCAAAAGAAAGAAAGTTACATGAGCTTCTCATAATCGATCAACTAGCCAAGGACCCTCCATGCTCTTTAAATAGAGATCATGGACCAATTGGGTGTTAATCCATGGATCAATGGTAAGTATGATCTAAGAGAAGTTGAACCATTGGATCACTCTATGTCTAGAACATATCATGACCATCAAATTAGAATATTTACAAATGCATACTAATGCATACTAAAGAAACACACTTTTACCTAACGGATATATTACACAAGTTGATCTTAACTAAATCCTAAGTGTCTAAATATCCTAACATCACCCCTTAAGAACAACTTGGGATAGGATTGAAGCATTTACAAAAGTGACACTATTAGGAGAAGGAAGGAGGCATTAGAGTCTATCCCCCCTTAAGGACACATTCCTGAACTCCTAACATAGATCGAAGTTTAGAAAACTTCACTTCTGTAAGAGACTTGGTGAAGATGTCTGCAACTTGATCATCTGTAGGGCAATAGAACACTTCAATAACATGATCATGAACAAGATTTCTGATGAAGCGCATGTGTAGCTCAATGTGTTTTCTGCGTTGATGTAGAACTGGATCTTTGGTAAGCTTGATGGCACTTTGATTATCGCACCAAAGTGGAGTAGGCTTCTGCTGCTTGAATCCAAACTCTAAAAGGATCTGTCAAATCCATAAAGCTTCCTAACTGGCATTAAATACGGCTCGATATTCTATTTTTGCTGAAGAAAGAGAAAGATCTTGTTGTTTCTTACAAGCCCAAGTGATAGGTCTAGATCCCAGACTGAAAAAATAACCTGCAATAGACTTTCAATCATCAGGATCGCCAACCAAATCTGAATCAATGAAACCAAACAACAAAGGTTTCCCCCCTGTACTGTAATGAATCCCAAACTGAATTGTACCTCGAATATATCAAAGTATTCTTTTTGCTACTTTCCAGTGACTTTCATGAGGAGTTTACATATAATGGGCAACACAACCAATGGCAAAGGAAAGGTCAGGATGAGAATTATTCAAGAATAAAAGACTACCAACAAGCTGACGATACAAGGTGGCATCTACTTCAGGGGAAGTACAAGTGGTAGAAATTTTGACTCTAGACTGGAAGGGAGAAGGGGCTAGTTTGCAATCTTCCATGTGGAAGCGACGAAGAAGGTCACAAGCATAGTTAGACTAGGAAATAAAGATTCCTTCTTTGGTTTGCAAGACTTGGAGACTAAGAAAATAATGTGAATGTCCTAAGTCTGACATTTCAAAATTTTGCTTAAGACTGGATTTCACATGGGTTATAATTTTAGGGTCACTGCCAGTAAGGATAATATCATCAACATAAAGAACAAGTATGATGAGATGGTTTCCTACTTTCTTGGTATAGACATTGGGGTCAGAATGGCATCTAGAAAAACCAATGTCAAGGAGAAAGCTATCCATTTTGGCATACCAAGCTCTAGGAGTTTGCTTAAGGCCATATAAGGATTTCTTAAGGAGACAGACAAGGCTAGAGTTAACCTGATCATATCTAAGAGGTTGTTCCATGTAAATTTCGTCCTATAAATCACCATGTAAAAAGGCAGAATTGACATCCATTTGATGGAATTCCCAGTTATGTAAGGCTGCAAGGGAAAGAACAAGGTAGATGGAATTTATTTTTGCGATAGGAGCAAAGGTTTCATTGTAGTCAATCCCTTCAACTTGGGAAAAAAATTTGGCAACTAACTTTGCCTTAAGTATTTCAACACTTCCATCTGATGCATACTTAGTTCTATATACCCATTTACATCTGACAAGTTTTCTTCCTTTTGGAAGAGGAACAAGACCCCAAGTATCGTTCGCCATTAAGGAATGATATTCTTCATCCATAGCTACATCCCAATATAGATTTCCTGAAGCTTCTGCAAAGGTTTATGGATCATGATTCTCAGAAAATTGAGCCAAAAGAGAAGAGGCTCGCTAAAACTGAGAATGTGTTCAATGTTGATCTCTAGGATCGTCGACAAGATCACCAGTTGCTTCACATGTTGAATGGAGCCATCAAGAAAGTATTGGTGTTGGTGAAATTGGAGGAATATGAGAAAGCAGAGGTGGATTTTCATCCTCACTATCATCATCAGAAACTGGAGTTGGAAACCTATCAAGGAAGTTGGAAGAAGAACAAGAAGGCACAATCACCGAATTAGGCCCGCAGGCCAAAGAATGCACACCAACCAAGTTAGGCTCGCAGACCAAGATATTTTCATCAAATTTAACATCTCTTCTAATGATTATATGACGAGAATGTGGTTGAAGAATCCTATAACCTTTTACATCTTCTGAATATCCAAAAAATATGCACTTTTCACTTTTAGGATGCAATGCTTTCTATTTTTCATCTAGAATGTGAGCCCATCCTTCATAACCAAACACACGAAAGTGACTTACATCTGGTTTAATTTTACTCCATGCTTCTTCTGGTGTTATACCTTGTAAAACTTTAGTGGGTGTGCGATTAACTATGTAAATTGCACAATTTATGGCCTCGGCCCAATATTGAAGACTTGGTCCCTTAGATTGGATCATACAATTAGCCATTTCTTTTAAATTGCAGTTCTTCCGTTCAGCTACACCATTTTGTTGTGGTGTATATGGAACAGTGTGTTGTTGTTGGATTCCTTGTTCAGTGCAAAAAGTAGTGAACTTGTTGTTAACATATTCTCCTCCATTGTCAGATCTTAACTTAATAATTTTATGACTAGATTGTTTTTCAACAAGGACCTTGTAGGCCAAGAATATGTTAAATACTTCACTCTTAAGTTTTAGGAAGTAAACCCAAGTGCATCTAGAGTAGTCATCAATGAAAGTTAAGAAATATTTGAAACTAGAAAATGATGCAGATGGAAGAGGGCCACACAAGTCACTATTCACAAGCTCCAAGGGAACCGAGGCGTGCCAAGAGGCACGTTTGTTAAAACTGTCCCGATGATGTTTTCCGAATACATAACCGGAACAAACACCATCCTTGCAAGATACCGTCGGAAGACCAGTCACCATATTGTCTTTACATAGTTGTTGCAATGAGCGATAATTTAAGTGACCAAATCGCTCATGCCAAAGTTTGCTCAAGTTATCACTATGAGCAACAAAAACTGAAGGAAAAGGTGATGAACCAAAGTTGTTAAATTTGTACAACTTGGTAATATCATCAACAGTTCCAATAGTAAGGACATTTTGGGGATTTTTAAAATCTTTGATTACAACTTGGTGAGGTGTAAACGTCACAGTTTTACCTTCACCTGAATGAGTAATTTGATAGACTGATAACAAATTATAGAAATTTTTTGGAACACATAGTACATCACTGAAATGACCATTTTCTACTGGAACTATTCCAGATCCTACAACACTTAGAGATCTATCATCACCAATAAATATTTGTTTGGTGTTACATTCATGCATAGTAGAAAAGATGGCTTGATCCTTAGCCATATGATACGATGCTCCAGAATCAATGAGCCATTCAATTGAAGTAGAAGAAGAAGATGCAATATAAGAGTAATCAGAAGCACAAAGTGCATGTCCATGAGAGATAGATTCTAAAGACGAATCTAGGCTAATGTGGTGCTTCTTCATTGCTGCTTCCAAGGCTGCCATCTTCTTGAAACACTTAGATTCATCATCATTATCTTTCCCACAAAAATTGCAATGACGCTCAGTCTTTTTTCCTTTTGGATTAGATCCTTGTCATTTTTTAAAGAAGGAGCTAACTAAGAGGTTTTGGGACCCTTATTGTTTGGCTTATTATTGGGAAAATTCTATTTCTTGGGAGGCTTGGACTTTTCTTTCTGTTGGGACAATAAGGCTTTCCCAAATGTATCTGCATTGTTAATTATTCCAAGATGAATGATCTTATTTTTCTCTCTAATTAAGGAATCACAAAAGGATTCAAGACTAAGCTCTTGATACCTAGCTGCTGTCAAGGATTCTTTCATGGACTAGAATGTAGATACAAAAACAGAATATCCAGGTCTAAGTTTGAAAAGAATATGATAAATACATTGTTTGTCTTCTTTCTTTATCTTGCATTCTGCACATAAGAGTATAAGAGTTTTATACTTAGATAAATAGTCTTGAATGCATGAAAAATCATTTGGATTCAAGGAAATCAACTCATTCTCAAGTTGATGACCCCGAATTTCATTGTGTTTACCAAACACAGATTCCAACTTTTCCCAAGCTATATTAGGTTCATCAATTCCAGATATGTGTAATCGCAAATCAATAGAGATTGACATCCCAATCAATCCACAAGCTTCATCACATCTATTTTCCCATTTAATTTTCTTATCATCATCAGTGAGTTCTATTTCTTTCCCTAAGTCTATCCTGAAATGTCCCCTACTTCGCAGAACATCCTCCATATGAGATTTCCATGAGAAATAGTTAGAACTTGTAAGTATAATATCACAAGGGGTGGCCATACTATAAAATAATGGCTGAAAGAACAAAAACTAACTGTCTCGATTCAAAAATCTTGAAAAAATATGCAGTTTAAAAAAAAACGGAACTGAAAACTAATTCTGGATGATGAAGTTATGCTTGATCAAAGAAAATGTTGAAGATGTCCCCAATAGTGATGTGGCAGATATTAACTTGACCAACTAAAAAAAAGAGCCCCCCTCTTCCCAAGATCAACCATTGACAATCACTTTACAATAAAGTTGTTTTTAAGTGAATCACTTTTGTAGAATAAGTAATGTTCACTTTTACAATAATGTTACTTTTAAATAGTGCGGCAATAAATTAAAATACTTAAGTGACTCACTTTTTATTTTATTTTATTTATGTGAGATGCACTTTTACAATAAAGTAATTTGAAAATAGAAATTGCATACACTAAAAAGTAGCTTAATAAGACTTGAACTCAAGACCTATTAAGGAATAAAACAACTTTGGACCAAGTGAGCTAAGTTTAAAAGGTACATAAAAGAATGGAAAGAGGAAGGTGGTTTTTTTTTTTTTTTTACTCTTCTCTCTCGTTCTCCGTGCTTGCCTTTTTTCCTGAAAATCACAAAAAAAAATGAAAAACAAAAACAAAACAAAAAATTCCACACAATGGAGTTAGATCTTGGTTGGCTTACCCGAAAAGTCTATGTTTTCAAGTTTTCTCGTTGTTTCTGATTTGCCGTGATCGCACAAGGTGCACGGAAAAGAGCATACATAGCCGAGAAGACAAAAAAAAACTTTCCCTTACTGTTTCTGATTCGCCGCAATAGCGCAAGGTGCACGGCAAAGAGAATACGTAGCCAGGGAAGGAAACATTCCAAGACTAAAACAGTAGAGATATAATAATAAAACTAATAAAATATGAGAGATTTTAAAAATAATAAATAAAACAAATCCGTCACTGTAACATTATACCTTCATATTTGCCGAAATGGGTGTTTCTGGAACAAACAGAAATAGTTTTCGATGAAATGAAAACTATTTTCCAATGGAAATAGTGCTCTGAACGCAATGGAATAGCTCCCACAGTCCACAAATGCACACAAAATCCAAATCCAGAAACCCTTTCAAATTTTCAGCAACATCGGTTCTAGATCTTGATCAAAACTAAAAGCGGCTCTTCATAAACGCTCTAATATCATGTTTGGGTACATAGGGTACTCCCAAAAGACCAAACACCTTGAGCAAGCACTTCACACAAATAGATCACAGATCAGCACACCGATGTTTATCATGTGGTTAAAACCCTCGAGGGGGAAACAGTCCACGGCCCCAGCCAAATAGCTACTTGGAGCAATTCATTATGCAAAAGAAAGAAAGTTACATGAGCTTATCATAATTGATCAACTATCCAAGGACCCTCCATGCTCTTTAAATAGAGATCATGGACCAATCGGGTGTTAAGCCACAGATCAATGGTAGGTATGATCTAAGAGAAGTTGAACCGTCGGATCACTCTATGTCTAGAACATATCGTGACCGTCGGATTAGAATATTTACAAATGCATACTAATGCATACTAAAGAAACACACTTTTACCTAACTGATATATTACACAAGTTGATCTTAACTAACTCCTAAGTGTCTAAATATCCTAACAAGATTCATTGCAGGAAAATGACAAATCATTTGAGAATCTGAAAGAGGTTTTCCTTAACAATGTATATAGATTCAGACCTGCGGTTTTGGTTTCAGTTGTTGACCAATGTGCAAGCTATTGCATTAATTTTACTTAGTTCATGTCTTAACTCTCAAAATATGTTGTCTGAAAAACTTCCATGATGGTAGATTCATTGCAGGAAAGTCACAATGTATCTAGCTTCAGACCTACATTTTTGTTTTCAATAATTGATGAATGTGCAAACTATGCTTTGCATTTTACTAAGAAGTTCATATCTTGACTCTAACCATAAAACCCCCATTTCATTAAATTTGGACTCACTACTAGTCTAAATTGGATTTTTAACAAGGTTAAGAAATACTTCCATGAGGTTTGGTAGTATAAGATGGAATCTTTTTCAAATAGATATTATTTTACAATACTAATCCTCATAGAAATGTTTCCTAACCATATTTAAAATCCACTTTATACCAGGAATGAGTCCAAATTTAATGAAATGGGGGCTATAAGTTGTTTGAAAAACTTCAATCTTATTAGATTCATTGAGGGCAAATGACTCATCATTACATGAAAGAGGTTTTTGTGAACAATTTATCTAGATTCGGACCTATAGTTTTTTTTCCATTATTGACCAATGTGTATACTATGATGTGCATTTTACTAAGATATTCATAGCTTGGTTTGAGCATAAGTTGTTTGAAACTCTCATCTTGGTAGACTCATTATGGACAAATGACCCATCATTTTAGGAATCCAAAAGAATTTTTTGTGAATAATGTATCTAGATTTAGACTTGTGGTTTTTGTTTCAATTATTGACCAATGTGCATACTACATCATGCATTTTTACTAAGCAGTTCATAGCTTGACTCTAAACATAAATTGTTTGAAAACTTACCTTGTTGGCAGATTCATTACAGGAAAAGGGCCCATCATTTTAGGAATCTGAAAGTGATATTTCTGAACAATGTATCTAGCTTCAAGCTTGTGTTTTTTTCAATAATTGACCAATGTGCAAACTATGGAGTGCATTTTCTAAGAGAATCATAGCTTGACTCTAATCATACGTTGTTTGAAAAACTTCCATCTTGGCAAATTCATTATGGGAAAATGATCCATCATTGGATGTTGGAGGCATTATGGAGGCATGTTATCAATTATGTAAAGAATTTTTGGTGTTCACATAGAAAAGAATAAGTGACACCATAGACTACTAGAACTAATAACCCAACCTAGGTATTTCTCAATTTTCATTCTTCTAATCTAATGTCCTACAATATATTTGTGTAGTTGTGAACCCCGCACATATTTGAGAGTGAATATATTTTTTTCCATTGAGTTAAATCT
Source organism: Pseudotsuga menziesii (assembly GCA_001517045.1). Taxonomy (NCBI): domain Eukaryota; kingdom Viridiplantae; phylum Streptophyta; class Pinopsida; order Pinales; family Pinaceae; genus Pseudotsuga; species Pseudotsuga menziesii. The sequence continues at coordinate 38,185 of LPNX010440929.1, read as the reverse complement.
TGCTTGACTAATATGTTTCTTTTGTTTTGAGTTTGACAATTGGACTTTTTTTTACCAGTAAGACATAAGGTTCATTCACTTACCTAGAACCACATAGTTCCTTGTTTCAAGAATTCTCCACAATATGTGTTATGTGATGGTCTAGGGCATTCTAATTTTTAAGGATTGAATCATTGGCATCATCATCATCGTCATCGTTGTCATCATATAATCATCATAATTGTCATCATCACCATCATATAATCACATCTACATCCTCATAATCATAATCAATGTTATCATTGGAATTGTCATCATAAGCATCATCATTACCATTGTCATTTTCATTATCATCACCATCATCATAATCATCACATAATAACATCATCATTTTCATTTTCATCATCATCATCATCATTGTCACCATAATAATTATTGTTGTCAGTCTCATCATCATCGTCATTTCAATCATTTTCATCATCATGAGAATTGAATTTTTAGAGGTGGTTGTTAAAATAAAACCTACAAACGTTAAATTCTCATGACTTCTACGGGGCTTTTCAANCCCCCCCCCCCCCCCCCCCCCTCCCCCCACCCCCCCTCCTTCCCTTAAAAAAAAGTCATTGGAATTGGATGTTTGGGGTGGTTTTTAGACAACTTCCCCAGAATTTCACTTCTTATGACTTTTTATATTCAGGGGGTGAGTGGGGGATCATAAAAAGTTCCCTAAAAAATTCATTTAAGGAAGGTATTTTTAGAATTCCCCCAACCCCCTCCCCGCCCAAAAAAAGTATTGAGAATTAGAATTTCGAGGGAAATTTTTTTACAACCGCCCCCAAAAATCCAATTCTCGTGTCTGGAAACCACCCCCAAAAGTCCAATTTTCATGACTTTTGGGAGGGCGTGTTTCTAAAATACACCTTGGAAATTTCATTTAGTGGTGGTCGTATTAGAACCCACCCATTCCCCCAACATTAGTATAAAATGAGAGATAAATGACCAAGAAACTAAAAAATTTGGTCGCCATAGTTTTTTAAAGGTATAAATGGCCAAACTTGAGTGAGTCAACTAAAAATGACAAGAGGAACGACCAATTGGGTTATGGGATAAAATATATGACAAGATAACAAGTAGCTAAACTGAAAATGACAATATAACAATAACATTAAGAATATGAATTGGTGATTTATTTGGTCATTGTTAGTTGTGTCACTCCGACAATAGCAAATTGCAATTTTGACAATGAACACTAGGACAGTCTTACATTGTTCCATCAACCACGCCACTCGAGCTCCATATTATGCTACATCAAGATATTTTAGGAAGATCAATTTGGTTGAAAGATTAATTTATGTATTCCACACCTACTTACTCATAAACACATTACTAGTGACCTTCCTTATACTACGAGTTATTTGACCCTAGATTTTAAGGGTTAACCAACATTTTCTTCAACCATGACCATTACTAGGATGAGGTTGATTGATGAAACACAAGATTAACCCCTAAGGGCTTGTCAATTAATGTCACTCTCTAGAAGGAATTACCTAATATGGCCTATTTGTTGACATTTACATTATTGATACAAATAATTGGTAGGCTAGCTCCTCCCTATCCTCCCTATATTTGTCGACATAGCAAAATCTTTTCGTTGATATGTTTTGTGATTGATTTTCCTTTCCTTTATATTTTTTTTTCTTGGAATAACCTAATTCCTATATTTTTATCTTTTTGTGCATTAATGTGCTTGTCTTAGTTTTTTTTTAATTTCATCTTATTTTTAAATTTTGTAACAATTAATTTTATAATATTTAAATTTTGTAGAATTATATTTATGTTAAAGGTATTATGAATTATCTTTTCATATTAAAGTTTTTTCAATACTTTTAAAAAAAAATTATTTAAAATCTTATTGTTAAACACTAAGATTTTTATGTTATTACTTTGACTTTACATTTAAAATTTTAACTAAAATTTATTTTATATTTAATAATTATATTAAATCTTATAGCATTATATTTGTGTTAAAGGTGTTATGAAATATCTTTTTATATTAAAATTTTTTTCAACACTTTTTAAAATTATAAATATTTAAAGTGTTAACGCTCAACACTAAGATGACTTTCATGTTATTACTTTGAATTTATATTTAAGTTTTTAAATAAAATTTATATTTATATTTAATAATGTCATGTAACTAATTGTTCCATAATTTAGTGGTCTCCCTTCAAACTTTCTCCATTAGAGGGTGAATCTCGATCAAAACTAGTGAGGATTGATTTGTTTTGTTGGGTTTCATCTCTGCTACAGACACACGTCTAAGGTTTCAAACCCCCGGTGTTTTTAAAGGTATGTAAACCTGAATCTATTTCATTTTATATTCAGTTCGTTGCATTTTGAGCTTTTTGTTAATATGTGATTTGGTCTCTACATTTTGTTAGCTTGAGCCCTAGTTTTTCTCTATTCTCAATGTATTTTTCTAGGCCTACTTTTGCTAGCCCAAGGACCTGGATCTTTCCATAGGCCCTCCTTAATCTCCATTTTTGCAAATTTCACCATTGTTGAAGGCTTATGCACTCAGCTTTCGGAATTTATATGGAGCCAAGGAGGTCATGAATTTTGGGTGGATCTTGTAGTCAAAGAAGATCCTTATATCATAGATATGTGGAGGAATTTCAGGGGATTGTGGTGGCTAATTGCACCATTTTGGATTCCTTGGAATAGTTTTCCCTAGCAATTTCACTGAAGAGGAAGCAACTAGGGTTTCCACAATCCACATAACAATCCTCCCACTAGTTGTGATGATCTTTAATGTTTGGTGATACTCTAATATCTCTATGCCTTCTGTGAATTTTAAATTGTAACAGGTGCAAGATTAGGAGGTAGAGTATCCCTTCTCTTTCAAAGGGAATCATGCACCAACAGTTGTGTCCCGATACCCACCTAGTGGAGAGAAAACCATGATTAAATTATGGATATTGTGGAGACAGTCTGTTTCCTGCTTATATAAATTAATGTCCTTACATTTTTCTGGGATGATGCAGCTCTAATTGTATCATCTATCATCACTCGTCTCCCTAGCTCTACGGTTGGAAATGTAATTCTTGTTATGAAGTGGCTTACCCCCTTTTTACTCAAGATTGTGTGTCTTTGGTTGACAACGTTACCATTTGGAGGGGTTTTTTACACTTTTTTAGTAAATATTTTATGATCTTGCACCTCCCTAGAGCCTTGTTCCACACATCCATATGTCAGGTTGAAGGAGGGAATTTCCACTTGGAGGTTCATTGTTCTAGGTGAAATATAACGAGTGAGGAGCCCAAGCCCCAATATAGATCTCTTAACTAACCATTCAATATCTCCTTTTTCAAAAGCCTATAAAATATCTTATAATTTCTCAATATATCAGTTTTCAAAAGACTACAAAAGCTCTTATAATTTCTCAATCTTCATGCTTTCATTGATCATCTACAAAATGTACCTGCACAATGAGAAGTCTCTAACAGTAGTGTCATTTCTAGGATTGGATCATTATTAGTTTCTCCTCTACATGGAAACCAATAGACTTGAAGACTATTATTAATTTGAAAACAATAATATTACAAATTTACTTTGATGACATTATCACTCATTAATTCACAACATACCAGAAAACTGTTCAAACAGAAATGATTTTCAGTTGCGCATACTCTCATTTCATGGTTCAGGTTAGAATTTCATGATGTTTCATAAACACTATTTATCCACTGTTAGAGAAATCAGTTAACTGAGAAGGGGGGGTGAATCAGTTGTATAGAATTTGTGATTTATCTTGCTTTAACAAAGATTACTTCTTTAATGCAGCTTAAAACCTAATAATTATTTTGTCTCATAATCAATAACCATCAATCACATGAAATGGACAGAGACACAAAATATTCACAAGGAAACCCATAAAAGGAAAAAACCTCTTCTTCTTATGGATGTAAAGCAAGTAGACAAGTTCATTTACATCTTATTTTGTTTTAGCAACTACTCAAATGAGGCTACTACTACACTTCTAATGAGATGGTTAGTCTCCCGAGCTCCTCCCTTCCTCCCTGTAGTATAGACACCAAACTGCTTTAACACAATATCAAATTTAAAATCTTTCAATATCCTTTTTTAAATAAAATCTTTCTCTCAAAATCAACCTGTAACTATCGATCCTGTCTTTCCCAAACCTGCTAACCATTTTCAACCAAGAAAAATCTTAACCAAAAATAAATCTGTTAGTGCTCTGTCAACACCAAGATTGTTCAAGTTAATCTGTCAATATTTACTCTGTTAAAAAAACCTTGGAAATCAAACTTGTAGATAATCTTCATTGCAACATATATCCAACCATTCTAATATTAGATGAGTTTTATTCTCTGTACAAGCACTTACAGATCCAACCATATGATCTGTGTAGTTCATCTCTGTATATTTGTCATTCAGAAAAATTTTGATAGAGATCCAACATTCTCCTTCAAAACCATTCACCTATGTGTTTACCTCTATAATTTCCTCTTCCTTTACCTCTGCCTTTACCTCTGGGTATATTCAAGAAGAAATTCGACCCAAGTTGCAAAGCTCTCCTTTCAAATCAATTCACATCTGCATTTTTCCTTCAAGTTCAGTTTGATAGAGTTTCAAAACCGTATTATTTCCAAAAAAAAAATCCAACCAATTTTCAGAACTATATATCTCAACCCTAATCGACTTCCTCGCAATCAAATTCAATCATCAATTAGCTACAACAGTTACTTTAATTGTGTAAAACAAAACCGTTTCTTTATGGTGTTTTCGAGAAAAGGAATCATATATAACTTTTGGCTTTTTCTCCATAACTCTCAAACTCTGCTAAACATATTGAAATCCTCTTCAACATTAGCACTTTTTCATTTGACTTAAATATCATAACTTGACTTGGAAATGCTTAGCAAGTGAGGATCTCTAGCAATGGTGAGAAATGGAAATGGTTAAACAAGATAAGATATGGGTCATCGTGACCTCCGCCAATGATTGAGTCAAACATTAAAACATTACTTTAAAAACTTTGCTTAATGTAAAGACCAATATATATGCTATATAAAATTCCATTCTTCCAACCAATAACCATGATCAAACAGTTTGAGTGCATTTCCTAAGAATATGAAAACCCAAGTTCATTAAGTGTGACAAGTTTGACATCAGTGACAATAACCATTCACCGTGTCCTATGCAACTGGACAACAAACTCCCCCTTTGACATAGATGGAAAACTTAAACCTATTCTCCCCATTTTTTCATCGATGAAAAAGGATCAATCATGCTCCCCCTATCAGAAATACCAAGAAATATCACATTTACAACAACTGAAATTACATCAACTCCCCCTATAAAAAAGACATGAACTTGTGCAAGTTGTAACTAACGGGGAAAAAGTAGTGTAGATGAGCCAAAAATATGATAACATAGCTAAAAGATGCACCATGGAAACCTACAATCTTGAGTATAATGAAAAATAATAATTACAGAGGACAAACCCCCAACTCATCCTTGAGACTCTCAAATTGTATTTTAGGTAAAGGCTTAGTAAAGATGTCAGCGATCTGATTTTTTGTACCAACATATTCCAACTTAATGGTATTACTTAAAACCTGATCTTGGAGAAAATGAAATTTAATAAAAATATGATTCGTTTTGGAATGCATAACTGGGTTTTTGGAAATATTAGTAGCACTAGTATTGTCACAGAAAATAGGAATAGGAGCATCATAATGAATATGTATATCTGCTAACATCTGTTTCATCCATAGGATTTGAGTGCAACAATTTGCAGCTACAATGTATTCTACCTCAGCAATAGAAAGGGAAACTACTTATTGTTTCTTGTTAGACCAACTCACCAGAAATCCTCCAAGATAGAATGTTGATCCACTAGTATTCTTCATGTCATCAACACAATCCACCCAATCAGTATCAATGAAAGCATACAAATCAAGATGATTACCTTTAGGATACCATAAACCATATTGTTGTTCCCTTAAGATATCTGAAAATTCTCTTTACTTCAAGTAAACAAGAAGCTTTGGGAAAGGATTGAAACCTAGCAGCTTGACACGCTACATGCATAACATCGGCCCTTGTAGTTGTAACATATAGAAGACTACCAATCATAGATCTATAGATTTTCTACTCAACATTTTCATAATCATCAACTTGACTTAACCTACATCCAGTAACCATGGGAGTGCCAACTGGTTTACAATCCTGCATTTGAAACTTATTGAGAATTTCATTGGTATATTTAGTTTGAGAAATGAAATACCTTTATCAGGTTGAGTGATTTGAAGACCTAAGAAAAATTTCATTTCACCAAGCATGGAAATCTCAAACTCATTATGCATACTGTCAGCAAACTGTTGACTAAGTTAATCATTATCACTACCAAAAATGATATCATCTACATAAATCTCAACAATGACCAAGATACCATTATCTTCTTTAATATAAACATTACTGTCAGTGTTACCTTTTTTGTGTCCTTGCTTCCTTAATTATTTATCACGCCTGGAATACCAAGCTCTTGGAGCTTGCTTTAGCCCATACAAAGACTTTTTCAACCTGTAAACATAATTTTCTGCTTCTTGCACCTGAAACCCATCTGGTTGTTCCATATATACTTCTTCCTCTAATTCACCATTTAAAAATGAATATTTTACATCCATTTGATAAACTTTAATGTCCTTCGAACTAGCATAAGCCAAAATTATCCTAATGGATTTCATTCTTGCAACAAGAGCAAAAGTTTCTCCATAATATATGCCTTCTACCTATGCATACCCTTTACAAACCAGTATAGATTTATTTCTAGTCACCTTGCCTGCTTCATCCAACTTATTTCTGAAAACCCATTTAGCCCCAATAGCATTCTTATTTAAAGGTCTACAAACCAATTCCCATGTCTCATTCTTTTCTATTTGACTTATTTCTTCTTTCATTTCTTTCATCCAATATTCATCATTAATTTATTCTTCAACATTCTTGGGTTCAAACATAGAGAGTAATGGTACATGTTCTTGATTTGAAGTAGATTCTTGCATTTTGCTTCTAGTTTCAACTCCTACATTTATATCACCAATGATTTGCTCTTCACGATGATTTCTTTGTATCCTTTTGCTTGGAGTCTTAGATGAAGTTTACCCATTCAACAAAGTAGGAATCAGATTTTCATTGTTAGGTTTCCTTTTTCTTAGAGTCTTAGATGGAGTTGACCCCTGCAACAAAGTAGGAATCTAATTTTCATTGTTAGCTGATTTAGTTTTCTCTATATCACTTGATTCTTCTTCCTTTTTCAATTTGTCATATATTTCATATATCTGATGATCTTTCTTTTCAATTTTGGATTTTAAAAATGAAGATTCATCAAATTTAACATCTATGGCTTCAACAATTTCCTTCAATCTGAAATTGTAGCATTTATAAGCTTTTCTTGACATGAATATCCAACTAAAATACCTTCATAATTTCTAGAATACAACTTTCCCATATTTTTATCGACTCTCTTTATGTAACACTTACTACCAAAAATTCTAAAGTGTTTCACACTTGCTGGTCTACCTTTCCATAACTGATAAGGTGTTTTGCAATAATCATTTCTCAACAAGTTTCTATTCTGAATGTGAATAGCAATATGAACAGCTTGAGGCCAAAATATGTTACTTAGTTTAGATTCATTTAGCATTGTTCTTGCCATCTCCATAACAGTCCTATGTTTTCTTTCAACAACACCACTTTGTTGAGGTGTTTCAATAATAGAAAATTTTCTTTTGATACCATTATCATCGCAATACTTATTGAATTATTTAGAAAAAATTTCTCCCCCATTCTCTGATCTTAAACATTTAATTTTCATGTCAATTTCATTTTCAGTCAACTCTTTGAAAATTTTAAAATAATTGAATGTTTCAAACTTATTTTTCAACAGAAAAATCCAAGTCATCTGAGTAAAATCATCCACAAATAAGAGAAAATATCTTTCACCATTTAATCCTTTTGTCCTCAGAGGTCCACAAACATCAGAATGTACTATTTCCAAAGGTTTTGTTGTAGAGTGTTTTTTGGTTTTAAACTTAAGTCTAGTTTGTTTACCATGCTGACATTGTTTCCAAATAGAACTGGTAAGATTCTTTATGACAAGTAAATCTCTTGTTGCTTCCTTGCTTCAAAGTTTATATGCCCAAGCCTTTTATGCCACAACCAACTTTCATATTCATTCCCAAGATAACAATTTTCCTTTTTCTCATCTAGTATGTAAATATTGCTCGGTGTTCTTGTAGTTGTTCCAACTAACTGATTAATTTTGACATCTTTGATTTTACAAATTTTAGAATAAAAAATCATATAATGTTTAATACAAACTTGACTTACACTCAATAAATTATGTTCCATATCCTCAACCAGTAAAACATTTTCAGCCATGATATTTTTTTTATTCAGACACACAGTACCTCTTCCGATTATCTTAGTTGATTGTTCATTACCAATAGTATTGTACCTTCTTTTCCTTCATCCAGTGTAACAAATCTATGTTTCTTGCATGTCATATCTTTTGAACATCCACTATCTACACACCATTTTACTTTATGATCATCCTGTAAATCTAGATTGCATTATTCATATTCTAGATGGTCACTTTTCTTTTTCCAACATCTAGTTTTCAGATAGGTTTAATTAGGTTCAATAGATTCCTGAAAGTTCATTGGATAGTTTCTTGACACATGTCTAAAATTATTACACCTATGACATCAAACTCAAAACTTAAGACATCAAATATGTTATAGGAATTGTTCACATTGTTCTGAATGGTTCTATCATGCCTTCTTCCATATTCAAACCTATATTTGTCATCGTTGTTATGTGCAATTATGTTTCTTGAAAAGGAATTACAAAAAGTAGCTTTATGTCCATACTTATAACAAAAGAAACAATAGCCATCAAACATGTTTTGGTACCTATCATAACTTCATCTACGTACTATTGAAGTCTTATTTCCTTCTTTCTTTACTGATTCCATCTGCTTGCTAGTGTTTTTCACATTTGTATGTCTTGTACCTGCTTTTTCAAAACTTTCAAAGCTTGTACTAGTACTAGCATTAGTAACCTCAGATTTATAACCAATTCTAGTTTTTTCATTTGTTGGTCTTTGATTACTAATAATCTGTTTTAAAATCTTTGATCTATCACTCATGTTATTTTCTTGTATCTTCTTTCTTAATGAAACAACTTCAAGTTTCAGATCTTCATTTTCCTTATCTTTTTCTACAAGCAAATTGTTTAGTGCTTCTTCAGTTACTCTAGCCTCTTCTGTTTTGAGCATTAAATCAATTATCATAATTTTAGTGCTTTCTATCAACTGTTAGATTTTTGTAGCGCATTTTCAAGATTCTTAATTTCTTCTTTGAAATGTTTACACTCTCTTCTTACCTTTCTAAGTTCAGTCAAGGCACTCACAAGCTCAGCTTCGAAATCAACTTCACCTTCTTCTTCTTCGCTAAATTTATCATTCTGATTTTCTACAGCCATAAAAAGTCTTATATATAAACCAACATCACTTTCATCTGTTTCTGAAGAATCATTATCATCTTTAATAAATACACTTTTCTTTTTATATGAGTTTCTTTGAAAAGACTTCTTATACTTTTTCTTGTATTCTTTACTCTTTCTATTGCTTTATTCTTCATTATCAAAATGGTTATTTTAGGGACACTTGGAGGAAAAATGCCCTATTCTACCAAAACTAAAACATTTAAGAGGAAGCTTACCTTTGTATTTTCCAATACCCTTTTTCAGATTTTTGACAAAATTAGCTTCTTCCTTATCTTCTTATGAATCCTCATGATTGCTAGTTTATGCTTCAACCTTTTTCTTGTCCTTCTTAGCTGCTTTGAAAGATGCTTATTTCCTAAAATAATCCTCACCAGAGTTCCTCGTCTCATATGCTGTTAGTATTCCATGTAGTTCATCCATTTCTAAAGTAGCAATATCAGCTCTTTCTTCCAAAGCATATATTTTTGAATTAAATCTTACACATAGAGATCTAAGTACCTTTTGCACAATATTAAAATCTTTAATTTTTTCTCCTAGATCTCTAATGGTATTAACTACTTCATCAATACAAAGAAAATAAGTTGCTATATCTTCATATTCTTCCATTTTTAAACTTTTAAAGTGACTCCTATATGATTGTAACTTAGCATTCTTCACCTTAGTATCTCCTTCATAAACATTTTTCATCTTGTCCCATAATTCCTTTGCTGACTCACAATGCATAACCTTAACAAATTCCGACCCTGCTAAACCTCCAAGTATTGCATACATGGCTTTGGAATTTCTTTCATAAAGTTTCTTACCTGCTTCATCTATTGGAATGCTTTCTAGAGCACTATATTCATTCAACACAGCTTGACAAACATCTACTCCTTAAGTCTACAAAAACAATTTCATCCTGATACTCCAAAAGGTATAGTTGTGTCCATCAAATAGAAGTAATCCATGTTTTATAAATTAATATTTATTATCCATCATAAATGGACACACTTCCAGTGATTAAACTGAGTTCTGAAGTAACCTGCTCTGATACCTATTGTTTGACAAGTCAGGCAACTGAGAGGGGGGCTGAATTAGTTGTATACAATTTGTGATTTATCTTGCTTTAACACGGATTACTTATTTAATTCATATTAAAACCTAATAATTATTTTGTCTCATAATCAATAACCATCAATCACATGAAATGGACAGAGAAACAAAATATTCATGAGCAAACCCATAAAGGGAAAAAAACCTCTTCTTCTTATGGATGTAAAGCAAGAAGAAAACTTTAGTTACATCATAGTTTTTCTGCGAAACTACTCATATGAGGCTACTACCTTTTTGTCTTCAAAACCTATAGAAAGGAAGCTTCTACTACCTAAATACAAGCATCAACTTGTAATGAGATGGTTAGTCTCCCTAGCTCCCCCCTTCCTCCATGTAGTATAGACACCAACCTACTTTAACACAATCTCAAAATTCAAATCTATCGATATCCTTTTTTAAGAAAATCTTTCTCTTAAAATCAAACTATAATTATCAATCCTGTCTTTTCCAAACCTGTTAATATTTTTCAACCAAGACAAATCTTAACCAAAAATAACTTTGTTAGTGCTATGTCAACACCAAGACTATTCAAGTTAATATGTCAATATTTACTCTATTAAAAAAACTTGTAAATCAAAGCTGTAGATAATATTCATTGCAACATATATCCAACCATTCTAATATTATATGAGTTTTATTCTCTGTACAAGCACTTACAGATCCAACCTTACGATATTCGTAGTTCATCTTTGTATATTTTTCATTCAGAAAAATTTCGACGGAGCTCCATCATTCTCCTTCAAAACCATTCACCTTTGTGTTTACCTCTGCTATTTCCTCTGCATCTACCTCTACCTTTACCTCTGCATATATCTCATTCAAGAATAAATTCGACCCAAGTTGCAGAGCTCTCCTTTCAAATCAGTTCACATATGCATTTTTCATTCAACTTCAGTTTGACAAAGTTTCAAAACTGTATTATTTCCCAAAAAAAATCCAACCAACTGCCAAAACAATATATCTCAACGTTAATCAACTTACTCACAGTCGAATTCAACTATCAATTAGTCACAATATTTATTGTAACTGTGTAAAACAAAATCGTTCCTTCAAGGCATTTTCCAAAAAAGGAATCATATCTAACTTTTGGCTTTTTCTCCATGACTCTCAAACTCTACTAAACATATTGGAATCCTCTTCAACATTACTGCTTTTCCATTTGACTTAAAGATCATAACGTGACTTGGCAATGCTTAGCAAGTGAGGAGATATGGAAATGTGAGCTATGTCAATGGGAGATCGAGCAGTGGTGAGCTATGGCAATGGTTAAGGAAATGGTTAAACAAGATAAGTTATGGGTCATCGTGACCTCCACCAATGATTGAGCCAAACATTACAACATTACTTAAAAAAAAAATTCTTAATGTAAATACCAATATATATGCTATATAAAATTCCAGTCTTCAAACCAATAACCATGATCAAACAATTTGAGTGCAATCCGTAATCATATAAAAACCCAAGTTCATTAAGTGTGACAAGTTTGATATCAATGACAATAACCATTCACCCTATCGTGTGCAATTGGCCAACAGCCACCACCTAGTATTGTCTTGATTTAGTTATCCAAAACCATCATGGTAGGGATAAAACATGAAAAGGACTAGCCACACTCTATGTTTTTGGTCTGTGGAAAATGTTATATGGCCAAGTTGAATCCACGAAAATGGATTGTGCTCATTTCATGCTTACGATCATAGTTTTTGTTTGGTGAATTCAAGCCAACGATGATGTAGTTGGATTGTGTATTGTCGATAATGTTTGTTATGCTTATGAACCAATACTCTTCTCATCATTTCTTTAGAAGCCTAAATATGACCTTGGGGATCAACCATGAAACAATGGAGGAGTTTCCACATCTCTCATTTTGACATAGTTTCAATGAATGTGATACTAAAATCCATAAAATTGAATCTCCAATATTGTTTCATTCTCTGAGGGAATATTTTATGTGTGGTGTGATCTGCTTCAAGCTGACAATGGCTTATATGTATGATCAATAAAGTTCACTACCACCAATCCTATGCTTGTGATTTGTTCTATAGCTGACGCCTGGCCTCGATATTGATAATAATAGTCAATGAACACTTATCAAACATACTTATCTAGATTTGAAAGTAAATTGGATTCATTATATCCATATATATAGAACATTAAGAATTTGGTTGTTGGGTATATAATGTATCCCTTCCTGAGTATATATGTTGAGTATATATTGGTATTGAGGCCCATAAGGTTAGTTTCCACTTATAACTTATATTTGTGTTTTAATTTGATGGTTTTCTTATAATGTTAATAAAGGATACAATGGTTGATAAATGTTACGACATTTAAGCGAAAAATTTCACAGCGATAGTTGATATATAGAAAAGAATACAGATGTGTGAAGCCAATATTCATATCACTACATCATTTGTGATATTTTTAATGAATGATACAGGTGATTATATATGTAATCAACAGGTATCCTCAAGACAATATCGATAGCTTATGGACACCACAACCTGCTTCAACTCTTAAAACTCTTGCAGAGGTTTTAACTACCACAAAACCCATTTCATCAAGCAATACCAATTATTTCCCACCAACTATTGTCATGCAAAGATCATGGGTTGTAAACATCCTGCCTCAGTATATATGTTGAGGATATATTTGTACCTACATAATCTTGGATGAACTCCAATAAATTTAAAATTACAAGTTGAGGTTTTGTTGGTGGTGACAAATGACATATTGGAAGGCTTGGTTTCCATTTGCATTTAGTGTGTTTGATTCTCTATAATATATTAGGTAGCATTATCTTGTTTGAATTTTGCAAATTATAGTTCATAAAGCATTGCACTAAAATAGTAACATATAATATATTAAGTAGCATTATCTTGTTTGAGGTTTCTAAATTATATTTCATAAATCATTACACTAATATATTAAGATATAGTATTTTTACAAGTGAAATGTTGACAAGTTAGAAACTAGATAAAATCTCCTCAAGATGCAGGTGCCATCCAAATTGATTTTGAAAGGGGATTTATTTGCGTAGAGGTAATTTTATAGCATGTGTTTTGATGTCCATGCTAGTATCACGTTATCATTAGTGTAGAAAATGTTTGGTTATCCCATTTGAAGGAGTTGCACAAGTTAAAGTAAACGAATGTTTGTATGATGCCACATTTTATTTAACATATTAAATTGACATGTTATGAAAGAAGATATGTAGAAGAACACCCAACTTGGCAACTTCCAATTTCACAACAACCATTGACACATGCATTTAACTAATTAGTATTGATGATTTTTCTATATGATTCTAAGTCTATTGTGCTTGCTATAAGTTTCTTTCATTGAGCATTATTTGAGATAGTACAAGGAAAAGTTATAAAGATCTATATTTGTTCCTATGGATGAGGTCTTGGTATTTGGTATATAATGACTAATATTTTGCAATTAGTTTAAAATTGAAATATGTTTTGATTCCATACACATGTCCATGTATGAATTTCTTACTTTTTATGTGTTACTTGAATTTAGTCATGTTCATGTTGTTGATGTAATTGAATTGGTATATGTGTATCACTCTTTACAGTAAATAACAATGCATTTGAATTCAATTCTTAGAATAGGATTCTTCCAATAGAAAGTGTAAGGGTATTTGTTGTTTATGTGTGTGTGGGTGTATAAGTAATATAGGCGCTAAGCATTCATCCAATTTTTCAACATTCAAGACAAAGAAATGTGAATCCATTCACAGGTATTCTACATCCCTATAGTCTAGTATTTTGTTATTTGCATATTATAAATACTTGCTACAGGGAAATGAATATTTGATATTGTATATTATGATGTTTTTAAAATAGGTCCTCATTGACTTTTAATATATTTTTAAGTTTTGCATATAATATACTTTTATTTAAGGGGTCAAAACCCTATGGTTTCTCCATATTTGGACTTTCAACTTTTTAATAACATTCATTGTAATCTTGGTAATTGTTATGGCCTTGTTAAATTGTTCTTGATGTTCTTGAAAATTGATTTGATTCTTTAAAGGTGATCATTCATTTATTGTTTATGTTTATTTGTTCTTTCATGGAATGTTCCAAGATGATGCAGGTGCATTATCATCGACATAAGGAAGGGGAAGACATGAGTATTTAGAACAATTTTCAACAAAATGACACCCAATTGAAGGTATGATATAGGAATTCCATTATATAGCTAAAATATTCTAGTTCTTTTATGTATCTTGTACACTAACAAATTTGTAGCTTTGTAAGATCTATACTTACTATTAATTTCATGGTTAAGTTAAAGTTTATTTAGATATAGACTTTAGCTTCTATGGAGGGTCAAGTAAGATTATTGCCCTAAATGCACATATTCTTGTGTGATAGAGTGATATTTAGTATGTTGTTTCTTTGTTCCAAAGGGAAAATAGAACCTTATATTAACATATACAATAGGACTTGTTTTCCTAAGAGTTTCTCTTGGAGTTAGGTTCCATACTTAGTCAAATAGAGTGTTTCGTTTCCTTTTTGTGACCATGGAACCTTTTGAATGAGACAATGCTAATGTGTTAGATCACTAATATAAAATTATATAATATATTATATTTAAGGGTGCTAGCTCAATGCCCTATAGGAAGGAGGATGGTGGTTTGATTCCTCCATGCCCTATATTATTCTAAAACCAATAAAAAGAGATAAATGACCCAAAATCCTCATATAAACAACTAGTAGTGGAAAATTAGCGGTCATTGGTCATGCAACAAAACATGTGGTCATATTTAGTTAGGTCATTTATAGCTTGTCTTTTGGTCATATATTTGGTCATTCGTTATGACAATTAATGACCAAATATATAACAACAATATAAGCTATAAATGACCAGGTTAAATATGTCCACTCTTTTGGTCGTGTGATCAATGACCTTTAATTTTCCACCAGTGCCTGCGAAATCAAAAGTGGTCATTTATATGCAGATTCTGGTCTTTTTTTGTAATGTATATCTCATTTTGTACTAGTGCAAAAAATTCATGAGAACTGCCCCTAAAAGTCTAATTCTCATGATTTTTTTTGGGTGGGGGGGAATGGGAGTGTTGTGGGAAGAATTGCACAAGAGTGATTTTTTTCCACTTGGTTAAGGTGAAGGCCTTATAGGCTATAGCAAGGCCTCATTATTAGGTGCCCCTTTGTGGGTTTGGGTGAGTTCTCCAAGTGATTGTTCAAGTGGTTGTTAGTGGAATTAAAACAAAGAAAATGAAATAAAAACAAAACTAAATAAAATGTAAGATGGGGTAAGAGATGAAAACTCCAACAACCAATAGATGAAAAACCAATTCTTATATTGTCCAATGGTCAAGAATATACAACACCTTGGATATGTGAGCTCCAAATGGAGAAAAACAATCCTCCTAAGGGAGTTCCATTTAGTCCACATAAAATTTCAAGTGGCTTGAATAAAAATTGAGGAAAACACTTGCCCCTTTGAGGAAGTGCTGATTAAATTAGAATTGTTGTCAACAAAAGATCATAAGGCAGAATTGATGAAATAGTCCAAAAATATTGAGCCAAAATAACACGGTTGGCTAAGCAGAGTCAGAAGCATTATAACACTAAGTTTCTATGAAGTGAATATTTGGACGGCCCAGATCATAAGAGAGAGAAAGATCAATCGCCTAAAATAGTTTCTGAAATGCCAAGGTGAAATATTGTTAAAGATGTGGGAAGACTATTGTGGAAGTCATTTTCTTTTGAGATTTTATGAAAAGTGCACTCGCAACTCACAACCTGAAATTGTGGAAAGGAGCATTGTGGACACCACTTTGCAGAAGTCATTTTTGAGACTTTATGAAAAGAAGACCTGTAATACACAACTGTGGAATAATTTTTGTGGGACATGAATTGCAAAAGCAGATTCAAGAAAAGTTGAAAATAAAACCCACAATCTGCAACCCGCAATTGCGGAAGAAAGGAGTTCTCGCAGATAGTAGAAAAATCATTGTGGATGGGTAATTGTGGAAAGATAGTTTGCAGAAAGGTCATTGCGGAAAGGTAATTGCGGAAGCGAAAAGATAGTTGTGGAAATATAAATGTAGAACGGTCATTGAGGAAAGACAATTTGCAGAAAGGATTTCTGTTAGAATCGGAGTGATGCATTATCGCACTGGTAATTCACAGTTTTTGTAATAAAGAGGTTATTTTACGATTTGTTGGTGCCTAAAGGGTCACAATGAAGATACATTACTGTTAGATGAAGAGGCACATTGAGGGTATATAAGCAAGGATTTAAATCTTCAGACAAGTGTCTATGTACATACAATTGGAGATCTGAAGGTGCATAGAAGTCAGAATTCAAATTATCATAAGAGGGAGGTTGGGAGGTACAAGGACAGGCTGCAATCCTGGGTCATATCCTCCTTCCAATTTTTTATGGTAAATAGGGTGGTAGTGCATCCTTCAGCTATAGCTGAAAAAATCAGGTGTTGGTGCATCCAGCAAGTTGGTTCTTGCAAACTATTTCTAAATATAATTTTGCATTAATAGGAAGTATTGGTGGTTTTCCCAATTGGGGTTCCACGATAATAATGTTTTTTCTATGTTTTGTTGTTTTTTTTTTTTAAGTGATAAAAAATTAAATAGATTGTTTAATGCTGATTCACCCCCACCCCCCTCAGTATTACCTGATTTTATAACAATTAGTATCAGAGTGGGATCTTCACTAAAAGTTTAAACACTTGAAAATAGATATTTTATCACTACAGATCAACAAGTAAACAAATCCTTTAAGGTTCCAGTATTCGATGGAGAATATTATGCTTTATGGAGAATTAGGATGGGAATATATATAATGTCTATTAGACTAGATGTTTGGATGTATGTAGAAATAGGGTATATATATCCAAAATCTCCTCTCACAGATCTTGAAGGAATAAAATAATTTGGATACAATGTTAACGTTGTTAATGTAATCTTGGTTGGATCATCCAGGACAGTCTTTTCCAAAGTGTTGCATTGCAAAACAACAAAGGAGATCTAGGAAAAATTGCAGATCATCTATGAAGGAGACATCAAGGTAAAAAGAGCCAAACTACGGAATTTGAAAACTCAATTTGAAAGTATAAAAATGAAGGAAGAAGAAAAAATTTCATAATACTTTGAGAGAATTGATGAAATCGTTAATGCAATTGAAGGGATAGGAGCATAATTGAAAGAAAAGGAAATAGTCGAAAAGTACTAAGATCAGTTCCAATGATTTACAATCCAGAGATTTCCACCCTAGAGGATAGAGAATATCTTGACAAACTCACCATGGAAGAACTATATGGGATCCTCATAGCTTATAAAATGAGGATTGGGCATGATAATTCTCAAAAGAAGGAAGCAACTTTTAAAGCATCTAAGGTAGCTAAGAAATATAAAACAAAGATTCAATCAGAATATTGTGATGATGAAGAAGCACTTCTTGTGAAAAATATTAAGAGAGGTACTGGTAAGTAAAAAGGGAAATTACCCTTAAAATGTTTTAACTGTGGGAGGATTGGTCCCTTTGCTTCCAAATTCCCTTGTCCCAAACAAGAAGATGATGATGAGTTCCCTAAAGATTCAAAAAAGAATAAATGAATTTTTAAGAAGAAAAACAAAAAGAAGACCTTTTATTCCATGGATGATACTTCTCAAATGAGTCTAGTGAAGATGAAGATGTTGAAGTCTTATTCATGCGAATAGAGAACAAAACACCTAAAGAAGAAGTGGAAGGTTTGGTATATCTTGAAGCAAAAATTGTAAGTGCTCTTGAAGAATTAGGGAAGTATAAAAGGATGTACAAAAAATAAAAAATCATATGATGGAATTTGAGGAGAAAAAAAATGATGCAGAAAGAACTATTGCTGACTTAAAAACTCATCTTCAAAAATCCAAAAAGGTTGAAAACAGTCTAGAACAACAACTAAAGAAAAGAGAGCAAGAATTAGAAAATTTCGAAGCTGAATTGATATTGATTAGAAAGAAGACAAATGAGAAATCCCTTCAATAAAAGTTTAATAGAAGTTCAAAAACTCTTGATGACATCCTAAGTTGTCAAAGATCATCTAGATGATTTCTTCTAGTAACATTCTTCCTATAGAAAGGACATTGTGATGTAATTCATTTCCCAATAGGAACTATTAGTTTACAATTTCTAGATATATGTCCAAAATTGTTACAAGCATAACAATTTACCAAAAAGAGTTGTTGATGTCTTCTTGGCACATTATTTGTCCTACTTCAAATTTTGAGAGAGAGAAAATTTTTGACCGCATTCCTTTACAAAAGGTCTCATAAGTGCATCAACATAACTTATTTTATTTCCATCAACATAAGTATATACATCTTTCTATGTACAAAACATAGGATGGATTAGATTAAATACTGATAAGGCTCCTTATGATCTATGGTTTGGAAGACCAGCTTCAATTAAATATTTTAGAGTTTTTGGAAGTAAATGCTACATAAAAAGAGATTATGATAGGGAAGTTTGAATCTAGAACAGATGAAGGCATATTTCTCGGATATTCTTCCACCAAAAAAGCATACAAATGTTATAATCTAAGATTGCACAAGATTATAGAAAGTGCAAATGTAACTATTAATGATTCTAAACCAAGAAAAATGCAAATCCAAGAAAGTGTGGATGTTGAAGAAACTGATGATGAAGAAATAGATGATAAATAAAAAGAAGAAAGTTCACAAGAAGAGGATGTATCTGAAGAACAAGGAGAAGAAAAGGTAGAAAAAGAAGAATCACATGAAAATGAGAATGAAGACTCTCCAAGATCAGACACAAAGACACCATCTAGGTGGGTTTAGAAGAATCATCCTAAAAGTCAAATAATTGGTGACAAATATTCATGAGTTATAAAACAAGAAGAAAATTATTGTATGATGAAGAACAAGCACTACTTTTGATGGTAGAACCCAAAACATTTAAAGAGGCTTGAAAAAGTGAGGATTGGATCAATGCTATGAATGATGAAAATGATCAAATAGAGAAGAACTAAACTTGGGAAGGGCATGAATGTTATTGGAACCAAATGGATTTTTAAAAACAAGTGCAA
This sequence comes from Pseudotsuga menziesii, assembly GCA_001517045.1. NCBI lineage: Eukaryota > Viridiplantae > Streptophyta > Pinopsida > Pinales > Pinaceae > Pseudotsuga > Pseudotsuga menziesii. The sequence continues at coordinate 18,432 of LPNX010440929.1, read as the reverse complement.
TGAGCATGGTCATGTGACAAGAAACAAGGCCATATTAGTATGCAACAGATATGCTCAAGTAGAAGGTGTTGACTTTGAAGAAACGTTTGCACATGTGGAAAGACTTGAAGCCATTAGGATGTTTTTAGCTTTTGAATGATACAAGAACTTTAAAGTGTACCAAATGGATGTAAAATATGCATTTATTAATGGAGAAATTGAAGAAGAAGTCTATGTTGAGCAGCCTGAAGGTTTCCTCTTATCAAAAAATAGAAATTATGTTTGCAAACTTAAGAAGGAACTCTATGGCCTTAAACAAGATACAAGAGCATGGTTATCAAGACTTGAAAAGTATTTAAAGCAACAAGGATATAGAAGAGGGGCCACTAACAGTAATTTATACATAAAGTTTGAAAACAAAAATATGATCATTGTTGTAGTCTACATAGACGATATCATATTTGGAACTGATCTACAAATTTTGAGTGTAAACTTTTCTTCATAAATGAAGAAGGAAATTGAAATGCCAATGTTAGGAGAAATGACATTCTTTCTAGGTTTACAAATATCTCAATAAAAAAAGGGGTTTTCATCTCTTAAACTAAGTATATCAAAGAGATGTTGAAAAAGTTCAAAATGGAAGAATCCAAACATGTTAGTACTCTTATGGTCACTAATTGTAAATTGAGCAAGGATGATGAATCTTTAGGAGCATATAATACTATGTATAGCTCAATGATTGGTATTTTATTATATGTAACAGCTACAAGACTAGATGTAATGCAGGTTGTAGGTTTGGTTTCTAAATTCCAATCAGACCCAAAATAAACACATGTGGCTGCAGTAAAACGAATTCTTAGATATCTAAAAGGTACTATGGATTATGGATTATGGTATCCAAGAAGCAATAACTTCACTCTAAGAGAATTTACTGATGCATATTGGGAAGGAAGTATTGATAACAACAAAAAAAACACTAGTGGAGCAGCATTCTACTTAGGAGATTGGTTGGTGTCATGCCTAAGCAAAAAGTAGTCTTCCATTTCACTGTCTACAACAGAAGCCAAGTATATTGTTGTTGCATCATGTTGTACTCAAGTCATTTGGATGAAGCAAACATTGGAATATTTACTTGTAAAATATGACGACCCCATTATTATACATTGCGACAATACAAGTGTTATAAAGATATCCAAAAATCCTTTTATGCACTCTAAGAGAAAACATATTCCAATCAAATATCATTTTTTAAGAGAGAAAGTCTCAAAAAGTAGTCAAATTGGAGTATATTGATATGAAGGAACAAATTACAGAAATTTTCACTAAGTCGTTACCTGGAGAATGATTTGCCTATCTCAAGCAGAAATTGGGGATTATCCCTCATCATTAAGAAAATAACTAAAAGGATGGAAACCTTGTCATAGGAAGAGGACAAATGTTAACAGGGGGAGACACACCCACAGGAGAAGTGATTTTAAAATTCTATGGTCCATAAGTAAATAATTATGAGTGGTTTTGATCTCCTCGAAGGAGAATTGATGTTGTTGATATGAAACTGTGATACTTATGATTTATGTTTTTGTGTATTGAAGTAATTGTGTTAAAAATTACAATCTATGGAAAGTAATATTTACATCTTAAGATCGTTAAAAATCACAAGAGAACAAGATCAACATTTCTTATACACGACTACAAACTATAATATACACGAATACAAACTATAATATTCTAAAGGAATATAGCAAAATGGAGCAATGTTACAGGGGGATTTTTTCTCAAAAATTTGTCATTGTTGTCAAAGGGAGAAAATTTTCCTAAAGGAGAAAACATTGCCATCAATACCAAAGGGGGATATTGTTGATTAATTTGGCATTGCTGCCTACATAAGATCATAATGCAACATTGATGAAATAGTCCAAAAATATTGAGCCAAAATAACACAGTTGGCTAAGCGAAGTTGGAAGCATTATAATGCTAAGTTTCTATGAAGTGAATATTTGGATGGCCCAGATCATAAGAGAGAGAAATATCAATGGTCTAGAATAGTTTCTGAAATGCCAAGGTGCAAGCTTGTCAAAGCCATAGGAAGACTATTATGGAAGTCATTTTCTTTTTGAGAATTTATGAAAAGTGTACTCGCAACCCACAACCCAAAATTGCAGACACCACTTTGCGGAAGTTATTTTTGAGAATTATGAAAAACAAGCCCCCAATCTGCAATTATGGAAGAAGTTTTGCAAGAGACAAATTGTGGAAGCAATTTCAAGAAAATTCGAAAAGAAGACCCGCAATCTGCAACCCGTAATTACGGAAGGAAGGAGTTCCTGCATATTGCGGAAAGGACGATTGCAGAAAGATATTTGCGAAAGGTTAATTGTAGAAAGGACGATTGAAAAAAGATCATTGCAGAAGGCTAATTACGGAAAGACAATTTGCAGAAAGATAAATGTGGAAAGGTTGTTGCAGAAAGGTGATTCCAAGATCGGAAAGAGAATTTGCAGAAAGATAAATGTGGGATGGTCATTGTGGGATGACAGTTTGCAGAAAGGTTGTTGCGGAAAGGATTTCTGTCATAATCGAAGTGATGCATTATTGCACTATTAATTCATAGTTTTAGTAACGAAGAGGTTATTTTACGATTTGTTGATTCGAGAAGGGTCACAATGAAGATACCTAATTGTTAGATGAATAGGAAAGGATGAGGGTATATAAGAAAAGATTTAAAATTTCAAACAAGCGTCTTTGTACATAAAATTGGATATCTAAAGGTGTACATAAGTCAGAGTTCAAATTATCAAAAGAGGGAGATTGGGAGGCTCAAGGATAGACTGGAAGCTTGGAGGGGGTCGTAGCAGGGGTCGTAGCCTCCTTCTAGTTTTTATTGGTAAATAGGGCTTTGGTGCATCCTCCAGTTATAGCTGAAAAAATCAGGTGTTGGTGCACCCAGCAAGTTGGTGCTTGCAAACTATTTGTAAATATAATTTTGCAGTAATCGGAAGTATTGGTGGTTTTCCCAATTAGGGTTCCACAATAATATTGTGTGTTTTGTGTTCATTGTTGATTGTGTGTTAAAATGATAAAAAAAATTAAATAGATTACTTAATACTGATTCTATTAAATTGAGCACATAGATCTGTGGACAAACACACAACTCACATGATAGATCACACAATTTACTCAGTTATTGAAGAATGAAACAGTGCAAAAATGGCAGCTTGCAGCTATGAATGCTTTTCATTAATCAAAGAGTAATTAGATAGATAATTACAATGAAGTACAATGGCTTTAATAGCCACAAGCAATTCGAATCCACATGAGGAAGTTCGAATTGATTAGACTCTACTTGACTGTAGGTAACCAAGACCTTGTCTAAATCACTATCAGAGGACTCAGTGGTTAACTGACATTGTCTAAACCATAACCGAAGTTCATTGGAGCTCTAAAACACAACTAAAGTGTTACATTCAGTGTTGACTAAGGCTAACTGATAGTGGTAGGTGAGAAATGCGCCCCACATGTGTTTAGTCAAGTAAACCTAGCGCTAACTAAATGTAGAGGACTAGAACTGAATGTAACTGACTCCTAACTTAGCTTGACTAGTCATTAACTAAAGTGAACTGACCTTGGTTGGTTTCGGCACTCCCAATGGTTTCCTAAACTGTAGGGATTGATCTAGGAGGCTCCTAAACTTATGCAATCAAGTGCAATAAGTGGCAGTGAGCCTCAATTAGTGTTCCCCACACTTTAGTAACTGAAACATGTGCTCCAATTAGGTCAAGTGGACCCAATGGTGTTAATGACTATAAATAGACTGGATGGACTCCCGATTTAGACATGACTCGCAATTTAGACATATGACCAAATTTGGACAAGGGAGGATTAATAATCCTAACAGATTCACCCTCCCCCTCCCCCCCACCTCTCAGTATTACCTTATTTTCTAACAAGGAGGAGATAAGAGAGCTTGGTGAATCCTTGACAAGAGGGAAATGGTGAGCTATAAGGGAGCTCAAGCACAAATCCAGTTGCATAACCTTTCTCTAAGAAATCTTAAAATTACCATTCCCATGGTTTTATGTTATAGGCCAAGAGGTGGCTAAGAAATCAGAAGAACACAATGTGAACCCCATGATCCATAATGTGGCTCCAAGGTACAAAAGAGAGTCTATTTAAGGCAAGCAAGTGTGTGAAGATCCAAAATTCAAATTCTTTAGTAGTGGAGCTTTCATGAGCCTTTAATGCACCACTAGTGGGTGATATCTTGTTGTTTATGTCATTCACGTAGATTTGGAAGGAAAATATGTGTTGTCGTGCAACCATTGTTCTAAAGACACATGTTGTAGTGCATAAAAATAGACTATTAACTGTGCGGTTGCATCATTTGACTACTTTGAGGGCATTTTTGGACTCAGGTTGCTCTTTGGATCTTATGAAGATGTCCTCGTTTGGATGCATTTTGTATGGTGATTATGCTTTACTGTGAAATTTGTTAAAATGTCACATGTGTGCAAGATTTTCATGATAACAAATGTTCCCTAATATATGAGGTTCAGAGGATACTGTAAATCCAATAATGCACATTGTTTCTATGTGTGTTATTTTGGTTTCTCTTAAAAGAGTTGGAAGCATAGGTAGACAAATAGTCCTTTCCTAAGGAGAAATGTTGTTCATGAAGCGATAACTGAAAGTGTTCTTTTTATAAAAATGAAGCAAGCATTCCCATGCTTGTGAAGATGGCTATAATGACTACAAAATAAAGAGACTGGGAAGTCTCTTATAAATTGATAGGACATGGGTGAAGGTGGATTCAACCCGTGTGGGAGTACATTAACCTAAAACTGGTATTGATTTCGCTAAAGAAGCAAGATTGTTGATAATATGAGGAATCCCCTATAGGTGGGTGCCCAGAATGGTGATGAATCCACTGAAGGTTGCACTGTACCAGATATGTTGCTACCATGATTGTAAAGTGTGAACATTGCTACCTTTGAAACGTACAACTCCTTCTAATGCAATTTGAGATTTTTTTTGAACATAGGGGAGACTACTAAGTTAAAGAGCGCAAATGACTCTCCTTACTTAGCCCGAGGAAACTGAAGGAATATCAAGGTACCACTGTAACTGCTTCAACTCTCTGAATACGACAATGTGGCATTGATGAGTGTTTAATAATCGTGACAAGATAAGGGTCTTATCCTTCGAAGAAATATCACATTATAACCAATTATGGGATTGATTGACCTGACAAAATATTGGATGGTAAGCATGAGGATCATAACTATAGTTGATCGATGTCAATGTGGGAGGTAACCGACAACAACATACTTCAGGGTGTAATAGAGGGAGACAAATTGCTGATGAAGGGAGTTAGGTGAGAAAAATTACTAATGAAGGGAATTAGTGGATACACAATACTGAGGGAATAATGACTAACCAAACTGACTATGATGGGTAGCAAGACTCAACTGCATGAATCAAAGGTGACCAAGGGTTTCTAGCAAAAGAATGGGTGGTTCCAATGGTTGTGAGAGTACTAGGGAACCACTTGTATATAAAGGATGACTATTGGGGTTATCACGGTTTTGGGCATATTGGGGGACCAATTTGATAATGGATGGTACTCCCACAGTTTTTGGTGGGTCGGGGATTCAATTTAATGATGGGAAGGGTTTGAATGATTTTGAATGGGTCGAGGAACCTCTTTTAAAATGAAGTGAAGGATGTTTTGCAAATGTGAAGATAGATGCCCTATGAATTAATTCCATGTAGAATGTTCTTACAAGAATAACTGAATAGAATTGGTTAGTTTGGAGGGAAGGGGCCCCATTGATGTCTCTACGAGGGTGATGATGTGAAGAATATTTGTAGATGGGTTGAACTCTCATGGAGGTATGAGATGGTCGTGATAAATCTTATTTGTAACTAGAGACGAGAAATTTGGTGGCCTGTATTATGTGATGTGGAGGAGTAAATGCACAAATATGAAATAATTTGCTTCAGGTGTGTGAATTCCCTTGGGGGGGGAATTACTCAAGATTGTGGGGGGATTGACAGCATGGGTGTCTATTCATGACTGGGATTGTTATGGGAAAATGCCTGTTACGAAGAGAAATTACTATGTCTTGGGGTACCACAATAGACATCTTGACTCCAGAAATCAATCCTTTCCAATATGCAATAGAAATCAAATATCTAAGACTAAAGGATCAGACCTCGTACCTTATTCCAGACGGTTGAAGTAGATCCCCGTTGAGCTTTCCAACTTCAGCTTGAATTAACGAATCACTTCCTCAACAATAAGTAAACAAGATAAGCATACTATATATTGGTGTTAGATCTATTCTAGCATATATAATCAACAATGTATAAGCATTTGAAATCATACATGGATAAAATATTCATTCAAACATACATTATTGGGCAGGAAAAGATATTTCTATTAATATAAAATTAGAGATTACAATGAATACAACCTCTATCGGCACGTCTATGAATCGAAGAAACTGAATCCCCCACTTGGGCCTCCACCACCTCAATCCATCATCTCTCGATAGCAAGCTCACAAGAAAAAGGCAAGCTTGGGAAGAACACAAAAGTGCTCTAAGGACAAAGGGATGCAGACTCAAGCACAAGTTCTGGCAATAATGGACTATAGTTTCTTTGCTCTCAATTCTCTTATGCCTTCAATGTATCCAAAGAGTTCCTTATATAGCTTTTCAAAGGGGTAGTGAAAGGTCGAATCCAAGTGATCTCAAGGCATATGGAAGGCCAGGAGACAAGTGAGTCAGATCCATGTCAAGGAAAACTCCAAAAGGATTTGGATTTTGTACACATCCCAATGTATGCGGTTTTAGGGTTCAAACCTGCATATATACGCGATTAGGGGTTTAAAAGTCACGTATAGCAATTTTCACATGTTTATACGGATGGTCTAGGAAACATCAAAGGAAAAAAAATGGTCCAAGGGGTCTAAGGAGTCTGCAGAGGGACAGGGAAAGGCCATACAAGTGTGATTCACCTAGTGTGGTAAAATCAGCTATAACAGATGCCCCCTAATGTGTGAGGTTAGAGGGGTCATACGATGGCCGAAAGACATTATAAGTCCATCCAATAAGTGGAGTGATGAAGCATCCCAAATGGAAGACCAGCCACCCAATCAGCATAGTACAATGATACAACTCTGCACATAACTGCAAATACATATAGCAGTCCTGAATACATAAGAGTACAATGGCCATGAATAGGCATGATACAAAATATCACATAAGTGGTCATCGCCACATACAATATACATAGATCAGAATCTCCATGATGAATATATAGAAAGGATCATGATCTCCATAATGGATCAAGATCTCCATAATAGCTGGAAATGTCTGACATATACTAGAATCAAGTCACGAGAGCTGAAATCTCATGAACACTGGCACGATCAAGGAGGTATCATATAAAATATGCCACCAATCTGGAAGGTCTTCTACACAAACCTCTACGAGTACATGTCCTACTATGTGAATAGAGGTGTCGAGGTTGAACATAGTAGTCCATCATCTGATTACCATTCACTGATGTATACCGTTAACAGACGCGAGATCACCCACCGATAATGAAAATGGGAATCAAGGTACTAGAGTGAAAAATAACAAGTGTGAATAAATGTGTTGAGGTCGAACACTTGAGAGGTTCCATTGATCAAGGGACATTGATGTATTCCCAAAAATTGTCGATGACGAGAGAACCTGCCACTGATGAATGCAAGTCTCAAGGCACTCAAAAATGACTCTAGATTCCAATCCCAAAATAAATTATCTGAATTCAATGGGATGAAATCCACTGGAAGGAGGGCATTAAAGCATCCCCCATCATCCAACATGAGGTACTCAAAAAAGCTGTATAATGTGGAAGGACTCAATCATAAGGTGCACGAACCAGTAACTGTACCGAGAATGGTCGACATGTAAATTCAAGATAACTGAGGAATGGCTGACTCAAGTTTCAACTTCCTTCAAACAAGATCATAAGGGCGAATGGTGACTGAATACAAGCGGCATAGACTCGATATATAAAACTGGGACATCTCTATGACACAGGAGGAATCGACAGAGGCTCCATGGGGACTGGAAGCTTAACCAATCAGTGGAGATAAACTCGGAAAAATGAGTACCGCTCCTAAAGTCAAACTATAAACCCAACCAATGGATGTGATATACAGTGCTCTGTTCGAAGGCAACATGACTCGACAGCTGCCAAAATATAACATCGTTCCTTGTCCGGCTTTTTGGTTTTTTGATTTTTTTGAACTTTTTCAAATATTTAAAAAGCTTGAAAAAGAATAAAATTGCTTTATAGTTACAGACTAGGAGGAGACGAGTGTCATATGGGCAAACAAACTAGTTCCAAGCAATGGAACATACCTATGATCAATGCAATGATACATGTGTAGGATAGAGACACTCGGGGGAAAATCCCCTCCCGGTAAAAATAGAGAATCAAGCTGCAAAGGATATATAAAATGGCTTTGCATTGCTAGACTTGAGATAGGCTCAGGATATATGGCTAAAACTCAATGTCGGAGTAGCCGACGTAAGCCTCAATAAGGCAGGCAAAGCTCATGATAATGTAATTACAACTTAACATAAGGGAGTCCTGAGGGAAATAGGCTAGTAAAATATCAAGAGGAGTATGAAGCTCTTACGAAATGTCATGGCAATACTATACAATGGACTCCCACACCCAAAGGGACAAAATGTCAGCATGGGCACCAAATGAAAATAAGGCGCTAACTAGGGTACCCATGTAAGGTCAAGCTCTACCACTCATATCATACCACTCCTAAAACAGCAAGAAGGTTCTGTGACATAATAGAGCGGGTTTGTACCTAAGGCTATAATGAAATGGTCATAAGGTCATGCAAAATGAAAACGATGATGAAACCTAACCTATATGTCAGTTTAGACATGATACCTGAAATCAGCACAAACGGGTCAATCCAATGGCTGAAACGGCACTCAAAAAGGTCTCCTACATCATAAATTAGTCCAAAAATGGTCCAAAAGGATTAGAAACGGTCCAAACTATAGGAAAGTGGGTAAAAATTTTCAAAAATTTGAAAATTTTCTATAAATAGTAAAAAAATCAAAACATTTGAAATTTTTACCCATTTGAGCTCAGAACTTCAACCCCGAATTCCAGGAGATCCAGCCGGCGGAATCTACTACCATTTTTTCCGGGTACTTACCCATGCTCTGCTCTTTCATTTTGATGCAAATTTTGTCAAATTCCATGGTGTATTTAGCATTCTAGGCCATTCTAAGATAGGCACCATGGCCCACGTGGAAATCGAGGGTTTTTCCACATATAGGGCTAGATATACGTGGAAAACGCCCTCACAGTCGCGTACATACGTGGCTGTTTGGCAAACAGTCGCGTATGCAGCTACAGTCAATGATTTTTAAGTCTTCTAATGGACAAAACTCAACTTTTATGTGCAGGATGGTCCTAGAATGGAGAGAACGTGAACATGGTGATGTAGAAGAGGCAGTAAGGGCAAATCTACTGGCTCAACAAGTGTTACATGCATTAGAGGAAATTTGGGGTCTAAAATGGGCCTTATAAGAAAACATGCCAAAATAAGTTTTTGTGAGTTGAAATTCAAGAACCAATAGAATTTCAATAAAATAAGTCAACCATAATGGTTGAATTGACATATTTGTCATTAAAAAAAACTACTTTTTTTGTTCGTATTTTCGACATATCTCATTGTCTTTTTACTCAAATTTCGATCGGGAGAGCTCGTTGGATGTGGAATTTGATTCTGCATCCAACGAGTACCCACACTGTATACTTTTGATGGACCTCGCTACCCCAAAAACAAGAAATACCTGAAAAAACATGATGATGACATCATCATCACGTTTTTTCAGGTATTTATTTTTTTTGGGGTAGCGGGGTTCATCAAAACTATGTAGTGTGGGTACTCTTTGGATGTGGAATCAAATGCCGCATCCAACGAGCTCTCCTGATCGAAATTTGAGTAAAAACACAGGGAGATATGTCGAAAATACAAACACAAAAAGTAGTTTTTTTCTTTCTTCCTCCAAAATTAATCACTATTATATTATTATTTTAGCTATCATTTTATTATTTTAACTATTATTTTATTATTTTCCTTAGGAGGCCCATTTTAGACCCCAAAATTCCTCTAATGCATGTGGGCTTTACAAATTTTGGTGTCTTGGTGACTTAAGAGCCAAGCCAGGACTATTGCAGATGTTAGTGGACTACTGGGATCCAAACTCAAATTCGTTCCAGATAGACGGGATGTCCCTCACCATAGAAGTGGAGGACATATACTTTATTATTGGACTTTCCTGATGGGGGGAAGTAGTGAACCTACGCTCTCGCGAGCCCGGAGGTGTCCTGACTATAGATGAGTACATTACAGTGTACTGCTATCCAGACACGGAGAAGGTGGGAAGTCAGATCCCAATTAACTCCATACAGGTGTTGGGCCTAAAGGCCATCCTATTGACACTGGGCAGGATAGCAGGCTTGGCTTCACTCCACCAGGCCTCGCGGCCTCTGATGTTCTATGCAGTGGAGTGCATGAGACCCACAGTATATGATTGGAGCACTACGCTACTGGGAAACATGAAACACCAACTAAGTGAGTGCAAGATGGGTAGAGTGCAAAACTTCGTTTTCAGTAGCATACTAAGCACATTTTTCTTTGAGCGTGTTCCAAGATTGAGCCCTAGAGTTGATGTTCCTCTACACGGGGTTCAAGATCCGGCCCAACGGCGTTGGGTGGATGCAATGCGCAGACTGGGTGGAGGTAGGGAGTCCAACCCCTATCTAGCTGATTTCATTCCCTGGTGGAGACGACAAATAGTTGCCATCGATGACTACCCCTATGTGGGGATATATTTTCGAGGAGACCCAGACATGCCATTACCACCAGGATCGGCATACAGTGACATAGGTAACGAATCTCGACCTTCTTTTTAAAATTTTTGAGTTATTTAATTTTTTTGTGTTTTCTGATTATGTGGAATCAAAAGACATGTTTTGGGGTGACAATACATAGTGACATATACCATAGGCATGTAGATGTGGGACCATAGCAGCCTGAAGGCTTCCCTCATTATAGACAGAGGGGAAGAGGAGATGATATCACGGGTGTGGATGTGGAGCAGATGCTCCAAAGCATTCATACCAACTTCATGAGACCGACACACAGAGTACCCATGGCACAAGTCGAGGACTTACCTAGGGCCATGCAGCACCAGGTGGTGGGTGTACCACAAGCATGGGTGCGGCTATTTTGATGGATAGCTAGAGCCACAGTGACATTCCATGATCACAACCCTCCTCCTCCTCCACAGGCTTAGATACTTGGGAGTGATACATTTTGTACTACCGTGTATTATATTTTGGTGGCTCGAGAGCCCCATTTTTGTATTATGACACTATGTATTACCACATTTTGGATGTTTATAAAAACTTTTATGATGATCGGTTTATTTATTTATATGTGTAAAAATTTACGTTTGTGATGTGCTTATTGTGTATGAAACAAATGCCAATCTAACACGTAGTTAGCATATGAGTCAGCAACTTGATTATTAATTCTTGGAGTATGTATATGTTATATTGTCAAATTATCGTTCTAATAATCTCACATGTAAGAATCTTCTTAATAATGTCATATCTCTAACATGGTACAAACCATTAAGCTATGACACTACAAAATCCGAATCAAGACATACCTCAAGAGAGAGAACATCATGTAAAATGGCATCCCGTAGAAGCTCAATAATGGAACTATACTCACCAACATTGTTTTGAAGATGGTCGTAAACATACGCCTCCTGAAGACAATACCTGACCCATAGGAGTATAAATCACTACTACATTTCGATCCAAAATCCGACGGTTACTTTCGACGGTGCATGGATTTTTTCTTTTAAACTTACCAAAAATCAGAAAGTTAGATTTTTTTTTTTTAAAATTTGGTCATAAGTGTCGCTTAAGCGACGGTTTAGCTCATAAGCATCGCTTAAGCGACGGATGTCCTCATAAGTGTCGCTTAAGCGAGGGCGCTTCAAATTGGTCAATCATTTAAATAAATAAACTTAATTGGTAAATTATAAAAGGAAGGTGCTAAGCGTCACTTAAGCGACAGATCCTTTAAATTCTTTACAATGTCCAAATTAGCGGGAACAGGTGGAGAAGAGATTAATCACTTGAGGGAGAAGATGCTCGATGCTCTTTCCTTTTCCAAGCAATATGGATCTCCTATCATTCCGAAGCTGTGATGATTGAAGAGATGGATTGCTGTGATGATTGAAGAGAAATATGGATGGGATTTCGTTGAAACAGATGATTGAAGAGATGGATTGCTCTGATGTGCCCTCCGTGTTCATTTGCCCCATTTCTCTGGAACCTATGCAGGATCCTGTTACCCTTTGTACAGGCCAGACCTATGAACGATCCAATATTTTGCGGTGGTTTTCAATAGGGCATCATTACATCTGTCCGACAACTATGCATGAGCTCTGGGATGTCTCTCTTACTCCAAACATGACCCTCTCCCATCTCATCTACAAGTGGTTCTCACACAGATATATGATGCAGAAAAAACAAGCCGAAAATGTTCAGGAGAGAGTGAAGGAGCTTCTGGAGAAGCTCAGGAAGGCTAAAGGGAAGACTAGAATAAAGGCTGTGTGTGCACTTAGGTTGATTGCACAAACAGATGAATCTGCAAGAAAGAGTATAGTGGATGAAGGAGGGGTGATGTTGTTGTCGTCTCTGTTGGGTCCCTTCACTTCTCATGCAGTTGGGACTGAAGCCATTGGTATTCTAGTTAGGCTTCCTTTGGATTCAGAAGGAAAAACAAGCCTCATAGAACTGGCAAAGATCTCTCTAATGGTGGACCTTCTGCACGAGGGTACCATGGAGACAAGAATCAATTCAGCAAAGCTCATTGAAACTCTGGTGGATATCGAAGATCTAAAGTCTGAGAACGTTTCGAGTTTTAGGCTTCTATTCGGCTTGTTGAGGCTTGTGAAGGACAAGAAGTATCCAAGGGCTATGGCAGCAGGACTCGGTTTGCTTAGAATTATATGTTCTTGCAAGCAGGTGAGGATTCAGGTTGTGGGAATTGGATTAGTTGTACAGTTGGTCGAGCTTCTTCCTATTGTGAACCATTTTTTTATGAATCGTAGTACCTCTCAGGCATTCAAGTTCATTTTTTATTTTGGGTATATATTCTATTTTTACAGATCTTCAATGCATGTGAAATGCCGCAGTCATTCTTTATCAATTGAATATGGTTTGATTAAAGTACACTTAACCGTCGCTTAACCTCCCAATGCTTCATATCTATTATAACCACAATAATGAAATGCCATAGTCATTCTTTATCAATTGAATCTGGTTTGAGTAAAGTTTGGTGGCTTTATCAAAAGGTACCAGCTTTGCATTCTGTGGCCGTCATCAGAAAAACAAAAACCTAAAAATAGTTGATCTTAATTCAGCGACAACTTCACTTCTTGGACTTTGATTTGGGTGGTTTTTTTTGAAATTGGGTGTCTCGAATAGAGGAACTCAAATATGTACTTGGTTCCTTCAGAATTTTCGCAGAAAGTGATATGAATACTACCATTTTTTTTACATATAAAAATCTGCCAAAAAAAAGACTTCCAATTTTTTGGCTAAAGAAAGTGCTTTTTATATAGCTTGTAGTGATAACCTAGAAATTGAATCACAAAGATATATAATCTTTGTACTTCAGAAATAGCCAAAATACATTCACTAAAAGAATAACACCAATGGCCAAAATACATTCTCTATAAGAATGGCACTAGGATAGAGAGAAAGACCTTTAAGTTTAAGGTTATATCATCAAATACCTCTTAGGGAATCACTCAACAAGTCATGCTTGATGCAAAATTATTCATCCAACATATGATCTTAGTCTTGGCTGGAGAAAGACAAAGCTTTTGGATCTTAGTCTAGAACCTTTGCACATATGTCTTCTCATTTTGTGAACATTTGTTCCTTTTAAACGTATCCTTGTATCAGGCCTTTGGGAGATGAGTCTCAAATGGTCTTAGTGATTTGTGTAAGCTCAAAAATGTTATTGG
>LPNX010440924.1:16711-224396 GCA_001517045.1 Pseudotsuga menziesii | reverse complement strand
GGGGGGGGGGGGGGGGGGGGGGGGGGGGGGGGGGGGTTATGAGGTTTCTTAAGTTTTTTCCCAACGACTAAGGGTTCTCTCGCTTTTTGTTTCTCCTTTGGGGTATTTTATGTTCTAGTCTTTTCCTAGTTCAACACAATGATGGAAGACAATGTGTTGGATTGCGGGGATTCATTCTATAACCCACTTCAAATATTCTTGGTCAATAAAGAATTTATTGAAGGTCATCATCTGGAGCGAGGATTTCTATGCCATGGTCCTTTCCATGTGAAGTATAACAATGGAAGTGGTGGTAGTCCAGGTGGCGGGATAAGAGTTCATAATGATCTTGGGGCAAGTGGAAGTTCTATTGTTTTGGATCTCTCGAAAGAGTGAGGAAAAGTATTTTTCAGAGGTTGGTACTTAGTACAACTCCCCCTTTACTTTCCCTCTCTTGAACATCGATAATTTTCCTCCTATTTTGACCACCTCCCTATTTGTATAAATCTCAAATCCAGTGCTCACAAGCTGATGGAACCCCTCAAATTTTCACACTTGGATCCTAGAAGAGGATTAAAAAAAATGGTGGAAGACATTTGGGTTTCTCTGCGCCAAGATTATCTTGATAAGATATGTTCAAGTTCACAAAAATGTCTCCAAAGTGAAAGAAATCGCAAAAAAATGGCTTGTCTCCTAAATACAAAAAATCCAAGCAGATCTCAACTCCACAGAATAAAAGATAAGCATAATTTATCCAAATAACAACTCGGGGGGGGGGGGGGGGGGGGGGGGGGGGGGGGGTTCTTTGAACTCGAGCTGTTAAACTTAAGAAATATGGAAGTTCTCTAGCATGAGGTGTTGGAGAAGGAGGAATTTATTGGATATTAAATAGCCAGAATCTTTAGATAAAAGAGGGTGATCGAAACACCAAGTTCTTCCACCAATATGCAAATCTGTGCCAAAATATTAATTTGATTTGGTAAATTTGGAAATTCAAAAGAGCAATGGGGAAATGGTGCATTCTCACACTAAAAAATATGAGGAAGAAGTCAAACATTTTGGCTCACTCTTCAAATATCCTATGGGAGGCTAAATCCAAGATATCATTCATATCATAAGTAAAATCCCTTGCCTTGTCACTGCTGAAATGGACATAGTATTGGAGAATGATATATCTAAAGAAGAAATTTAAAGCATTATGGGTTCCATGAAAAGGAGCAGGAACCCGGGCCCAGGTGGGATTTTGATATAATTCTATGAAGTATTTTTTGATATTGTTAAGGGAGATCTTCTTAATGTGGCTCATGAAGTTAAAATCTCGGGTAAAGTGTAAAATGCACTAAATTTGACTTTTATTTCACCTATTCCTAAAATGTCTGAGTCTGCCTCTTTCGATGACTTTAGACCCATTTCTTGCTACAATGTTGTGTATAAGATTTTTTGAAGACGATAGTAGAAAAAATAAAGCCGATTCTAAGTGGCATTATTTGGAGGAACATTTTGGCTTCTTACAACAACGTCAAATACATGATATTGTTTCTTTAGCCTAGGAAATGATTCATTGAACCAAGCATTCTAATGTTGTTGCATCCATCATTAAACTCGATTTATCAAAATCTTATCGTAGAGTGAACTAGACTTATATCAGGTTATTTATGGTGCAATTGGGATTTATTGTTTTATTTCTAAACAAGATATTTAGCTCTCTCCAATCCAATTCATTTGTGATTTTAACAAATGGGGTTCCTTCTTGTTTTTTTTGCACTAAGAGAGGGCTCAAGTAGGGATTCCCCTTATAGTCATTTCTATTTATTCTTGTACAAAATGGATTAATAACTCTAATAAATGAATCCAAGTCTAATGGCTTTCAAGTGCCGAAGATGTATTTCTCGGAGATGATTTCACATCTCCTCTTTGTTGGTGATGCCATTCTCTTTGATTTTGGTCAAGGAAAATTCTTATGTACTCTCAAGCAATTACTACACAGTTTTTGTGCAGAAACTAGGAAGGTTAAAAATATTGATATGTTTCACCTTATCACTTCAACCTTGGATGGTGATGTTGAGTGGTTAGAGCAATCTTTGTTTCCTTTTCCAAAGATACCATTGGATGATCATTTCAAATATTTGGGCTTCTTCTTGAAACATAATTGTTATCATTGTGCGGGCTGGTTATGGATGTGAAACAAAATCGAAGCTCGTCTTGCAATATGGGTGTACATGTTTCTTTCCAGAGGAGGTCTCATGGTGCTCATAAAATATGTACTTGAAAGTATTCATGTTTACTGGTCCTCGATTACGAAAATCCCAAAAGGTATCCTAACTCAAATTAAAAAAATATGCTTCAAATTTTTGTGGTCTGATCGACTCTTAGAGAGTACTCTGCATGAAAACTAGAAGTAGTTAGTGATTCCCAAACATTTGGGGGGTTGGGGTTTAAAAAATCCTTTTTTTAGCATGTCAATAATAGCCAAGACTCTTTGAAGACTCACTAAAAAATCCTCCCTGTGCGGATAGGATATGAGGTCAAAATACTTAGATGGTAGAACGATAAAGGATTGGTATCATATTTCAAATAAAAACACCAAAAATGTTTCTACTATTTGGAAGGAACTTGTAAGGGATTTTTAGTTGGTGGGAAATTGGACTATTTTGAAGGTTGGGGGTGGAACCAAGATAAGAATCGGAGAGGGTCCTTGGATTGGAGCCAAGGAGAATTTTAGGCTATCTAAGAATCTAAGGCTCTCTTTAAATGTGTCCAACATTTTTAAATTGTTTAGCGTAAAAACTTGATCTCCTTAGATGAGGGGCAGATCATGATGGAAATCCATTGAAAATATAGCCCTGGAAGGAAATGAGGCTGAGGAGTGGAATGATTTTTTATCCTATCTATGTTACAATTTTGTTCACTTAAATGAGGAATAAGACGATGTCCTTTTCTAGTCTTAAAAGTCATATTGGAACTTTTATACCCAAACTAGGATACAAGATTTAATTTGAAAAGCATTTTCAAGGTGAAATTAAATGATGGTGGAAGACTATTTGGAATTTCATGGCTCTTTAAAATGAAAAATTGTACTTTGGATCGGTCTTATAACAAATTGAAAACTTGGGATAATTTGTTGAAAAGAGGTTGGGAAGGACTAAGTCGTTGAAAGCTTTGTCAGCAAAGTGAAGAGTTGGTGTCTCATATTTTTATCCATTGTTCTTATGCAAGAATGGTATGGAAAGAAATCAAGTAGCTTATGCATTCTTCCTCTGAATGGAGTAAGTTCAGTCTTGAGGCATGTGTACTGGATTGGATTCATGATAAATCAATAGAGTGTTTTGAAGCTTTCCAAAGTTTATTGGATTACTATATCTAGTGGGTTAGGAATAGTGACATGTTCCAAGATAGATTTATTTTTTCTAAAGTATCCTCTGAATTGCTTATCAAATTACTGAATCAGTTTAAGGTTGATTCAAAAAGGAAAAAGAAGAGAATTTCTCTTTCTCCTCAATTGGACTATGACATAGCTTAGGGATATTTCGATGGAGCCTGCCAGGGCATCCCTCAATTTTGGTTTTGTTTCAATTATGTTCATTGCAAGAAACCATTTCTTTTAGTTTCATTATGTGATGGGAGGGGGAATACACTCTAAAGTTGAACTTGCAACCTTGTGGACTTTACTATACACAACAGGTTTACAAGACATTATTAAACTCTAGGTCCTAGGTGACTCCAAATTCGTCATTGAATGGGATAATAACAAGGCTATTAATGAGAATACAAGTTTCATTCATATTTTATAGGATATCAAAAAAACCTTGAGACCCTTTCAATGGTGTAGTTTTACCCATATTCTTTGTGAGCTCAACAACAAGTCTAATGAATTATCAAAAGAGTCCCTAACGTTGGTATGAGACACTTTTGTTCTATCTGAATATCTATATGACTAGAAAGTCTCATCTAGTTCTTTTCACTTCTTGCTCACAATCATCTATAATCTTGATCATAGCTCGCAAAGACACAAATATATGCATAAGTTATAGTTTAATGTTTTTAATGTTTTGTGTTCATTTATAATTCGACAATGAAGACAAGTGTATATATGTTTTATGTACTTAGTTTTTGATAGGACATTTATTTTTTGAACAGTAAACATGTATTATGAATTTGGAAACCTATTGTTGACCAGTCCGTAAGGACAATTTTTTGTATATTCTCATCTATTGAATACAAGATTTTTTCCCCAAGTAAAAAAAGTGAATTCTAGATATGCAGATGGATGACACTCAAGGTTCTCTCATGTTCTTAGTCCCTCCTATGAGGGAATTAAGCCCAAACCTGCTTTGATACCATGTAGATAAATGGAAGAGTATACATGGTTTCTTCACACACAAAGATTGTCTTGAGTGATTCATTAACATCAAATAATGTTACATACTTATACATCAAGCTTTACCTAATATGGGCACATAATCTTAGTCAGACTAACATAATTTTGAAATAGAATCTCAACCACACACCAAAATAGGATTTAATTCGTTGGAGAAAATTTATCAAATCCAACTAGATCTAGCAACCTCCTAAAACTTAGAATCAAACCACTCACATAGAGATAAACTCTACCTTACAATAATAAATACATTAACAAACCATAACTTTATAGTATGATGAAGAATCACACATTAAACAATAAGACAAGTAGGAGTTAATAAGTCCAACATACCATTGGGGATTTGTTGGAGGAGCTAGTCGATGAACCGACTAGACTAGTTGGATGACTAATTAGAGATTAGGTCATCCTCCAAAGGACGTGTTGGTTGAAGGAACCAACAAGTAGTTATTCATAATTGTTTTGTAATCATATATAATAGGTTGTTGAGCCAGATACGAACTTGGTTTGGTTTGATATTTGTATGAACCCATATGTGTTTTGAGTAATATAAAGTTGTTATTCATCCTACTATCTTATCTCTTGTCTCTGTTATGATTATATGATTCTATATGTGTATTATTGATAATCTATTGATCTGAGCAATTACAACATTGGTTTTGTTGTCGATAGTACAGGTATGGATGAAATGAACATTAGCAGATGATCTCAGAGCAAGAGATTAAAGACTGGTGGGAGCGTAAGATCGCAAACTACTTGCAAAATTACGCTAGAAGAAACAAGCTGACTATTTCCCAGGTGAAGGAGAAATTCTTCACCGAAATGCATGAAAAGTTTTATAGAATCGGTACCTCAGTTTCTGAAGAAATTACTGGATGAAAAATATGATAGACAATAAGGAACAAGAGTTGCTCCAGAAACAGATAAGAGGAGGATGAACAAACCTGTCAGAGTGGTTTGAGAAAATCACAGACGAGTTCTGCCAGGAACTGTCCGTGAAAGAGAGAGTTTCGGTCGAAAATATCGAAAAGAGGTTCTATACCGACTTTATCGAGCAATTCCTTTGCTCACCACCAACCCTTCTATTTAGATTCCTATTCGACAGAGGAGTAGGGCATATTGTCAAACCTCGTCCATCACTGATCGAACTGCCACCAAATACCAACTGGGCAGAGAAGCAGAAAGCGTGGGAGAAGTTCATTGCCGAAAGGGAGTGAGAGTACTTCTTAAACAAATAGACATAACTATCTGGGCTTACTAAAGCGTCGGGTAGGCTATAGGGGGGTAGATGATCATGTGTCGAGGAGGAGTAGAAGGATTCTAGTTGACATCAGAAAGAACCACCAACAATGAAAAGTCGGGCCAAGAAATAAATAATTCAGACAGTGAGTCACAAAAGCACTCTGGATTTGCAGAAAATAGAAAGAGATAAGAGACAAAAGAGAAGGGAGTAGCAAAGAGAGAAGGCCATCGCACTCCAGAGAAGAATGAATACCAAGGTGACAGAACATGAAAGACATCCGCTAGAGTCGGGTCATGACGAACAGGAAGAAGGCGTAGATGAAGAAGAAGTGTCACCGATGGAAGAATATCTGTGGATAGAGCAGCGTGAAGCTCTCCATATTGAGATACCCCAAGAAGTAAGACCTTTATCTCCAGCTAATCCGAACTTGAGTGCCCATGTGTAGATCATTGTCGAAGAGGACCTAAGGCTACGAGCTGGTGAGTTCGACGTATGGAGTTGACTAGACGACGAAGGAAACGAAGTCGATAATTTGATAACTTGTCGACTTGAGGAAGGAAACTGGGTCACACTCCAAGCGCACCCATCCAACCAAAGTATCAACCTACTCTACCCAGGCAATGAAGGATCACCCCCCTAGCAAACACAGCTTCAAAAAACACAGAACAGTCGGATCCTCGGAGAAGAATATCTGAGCTACATTAGTTAGCTTGGACTTCAACAGAAGAAGTTGAACTGATTCGACTACTTGTCGAGGAAGAACCGATAAATAAAACGTCTGAAGGAACGAGAGTTCCATCAAAACTAGCTGTGACAAATACAGAGCTGCATAAAATATCCCACCACCCCCACCTCCACCTAAAGTAGATGCCAACACCAACGAAATGGGGAACAACGCAACACACATCCCCCTCTATGAGGGTGATGAGGATCCCGGACAACACTGGATCGTCTGTCAATCGACATGGGAGGCTAACACTGTAACTAGTGAAGACAGACAGATGGTGCAGTTCGCTGGTTCCTGACAGAAGAGGGCACTAACTTGGTATATTACATATACTGAGAAGACACCTAACGTGACCAAGGTAGAAATTAAACAATAGTTCCTATCCTTCTTCAAAACACCATATGCAAAGCATTTGGCAGCAAAAAAGCTGAAAACAACTGTTTAGAAACCCACAGAAACTATTCGAGACTATGACAAGTGATGGAAGGACCTATTGAGCCAATTAGACTATAACATTGATGAACAACGTTTAATTCAATGTTTTCTTGTAGGACATGTACAGAAGATCCGAAGACATATCAATCTGGACACATTCAAATCATATGAAGAAGCGTTGACAAAAGCATTGCAGGTCAAGATGGACGATGACTATCCATCACATCCCGTTGACATCCGCATTGAGGAGTAGTTTATAATCATGCAAAAATAATTAAGAGAACTGAACCTCAAAGGTCAGGACATATGGTGCACAACCTGCTCGACGACCGGAAATACCAAAGACAAATGTCGACAAGAACCAAATCGACAAGATGTCCATTTTGTTCAAATGAAATGTTTATGTGACATTTTCCAAGAACATGGGTCACACATGACGAAAGATTTCCCTTACAATATGAAAAATGGAAAAGCTTCACGGTGTGCGATCTGTTAGGTAAAAATTCATGTGACAACCGACTGCCATTTGAACCTAAAGAATCGAAAAAATTACCATGTAGTCTACCAGAAAAATGTTGTTGCTCAAAACAATGATAATATCTCGAGGAACAATGAAAAAAATGAACAAAGTAACCAACGCAATGAAGGTCGAAGATATGAGCGCCAGTATGACAATCATCGTGGAGGATTTGGAGGTCGAGGCCGATTCAATGGAAATCGAGACGACAGACCACGACGACCTATCCGATGTTTTACATGCTATAAAGAAGGCCATCGATATGCGTACTATCCGTATAAAGGTCAGACCAACCTGAAATTTTGTACTAGTTGTGGAGTGGGCGATCACTCGCTAGAGGATTGTCCCACTATACTTGAAAAAATCAATAAGAAGAAAAATGTTAATGTCGTGTCGTGTGTTAAGAAATGTGATATAACCCCTACAAATAATTTACATGTAGTCACTAAATAAGGAACACAGACTAGTAATTATAATCCACGCATAAGTAAAATAAAAAAAAAAGATGATTATCTTAACCCCATAAAGAAAAAACAATTGTACAATGATGCATCAAACATGTTCCAAGAGCTCGCCCAACAAGAAGAGATTGATAATAGTCGAGAAGATGTCTCACAAGAATTACTTAACTTAATACATAATGACAAATTAGTAGCACAATTTATTGATCTATTATATAATATTAAGAACAAGCCTAGCATGGAGAAACAAACTAAAAATATATGCAGCCTTAATCAGAAAGATAAGAGCAATGCCGACCCATTTGTCGACCTGGAAATTGAAGGATATCATGTTTGACAAGTCGTTCTCGACTTTGGATCTCGAGTAAATATTATGACACGAGATTCATGGGAAAAACTAGGCAGACCTCGACTAAACAACTCAAGCATATATATCAAATTAGCATATCAAGGACTGATCGAACCTATCGGTGTATGGCACAATGTCGACACAACTATTAAAGGAATCGCCACAAAAGTCGATTTCGAAATCATTGAACCGAAAGAAGGATCAAGTTCTTTACCAGCCTTGGTGGGCCGACCATGTTGATGTATTTGTAACTTCGGAATGTATTCACTTGCATATTTGATGTATTTTACCTCGATGTTCCTATAGGGAAGTATCTGTAATGTAATTGAGTCATGTCATACCCCGATGTTCCTATCGGGATAATCAATAATGTAAGCAAGTCATGTAAAGTCATAGAGGGTAACCCTCCTTATTGATCAAGGGTTAAATTCCCTATAGTTGTGGGGAACTAGGGTTGTTAGACTCTCCTAGAGAAGTCGACCCTGGTGAGTTAATGTAAGTCGGGTCATTAGTACCCCAGTTGTGGTTACTCGAGCCTACATAACCGAGTTAGGATTACTCAAGCCTAGATAACTGAGTCATCTTTATGTTTTTGGGTTTTACTTTTGCTATTGGTGCTCATTCTATCTCTGAGGAAGTTGTGGGGTTTTCTCCTTTATGGTTTTTCTGAGGAAAATTCATTGTGTCTCTTGTCTCTTGTGATTATTGATGTGCATGTTATTCTCTTAGATAAGATCCTAAGATCATATTGCTTAAATGATAAAAATCTAACATGGTATCAGAGATAACCTAAGAAGAAGACACTGTGTAGCTACAGAAGCTAGGGATTCTTACTTTTTGGGTCTCTCTCCAAAATCCATCAGCAAAAGGAGGCTAGGCTAACTCTCCATTGAAGGGCGCATCTTTCTGTCGAAGCAGAATTTGATTCCGGGTATTTTCAGTTTTTGCTGTGGGAAATTAGGGATTTTTACAGAAGAGGAATTTTTGAGTGAGCCCAGCAAATGATTTATCTCCTCCTCAAAATCAAAATTTAGAGACCAAGGTCGAGATTTTTGGTTGGGTAAAACTCCGGGAAAGTCAAACCCTAGTTTTATCCTGGGCCTGAAAAACCCTAAAATACTGAAACTGGTAGTTTTGATACATTCACTATATCTTGATATTGGAGAAGGATCAGGAGCTGAAAATTTCACAGGCCAAAGATAAATTCCTAATGTACCCTGTGTAAAAGTTTTATACTTAGATTCACTGTATTCTGGGAGATATGATTCCTCCAAATCAGGGTTCCAGCCTCTTCCAGGATTGATCCCTAGACATGACACCTAGGGAGAATTGCAATATGTTGAGCTAAAAAGATCCAAATGAAAATTTGCAAGATGTTCCAGATAGGGAATAGACTTTAATTTTTGTGGTAATAGTTTCAGACCCTAATGATGAAACAGGGACATGGGGCAGTCCGTACAAGTTCTCTTTACTGAATAGTCCTGAAATAAGTCACCTTGAGAAAAATCTCATAAGTCCCAATTGGTGAAACCAATTTTGGTCAAACCTGTGGTATTGGAAATAGGACATACTAGGTTATCTCACTACTAAATTTAAGACATAGAGGAGCAGTAATTTCAGAGATACCACAAAAACAGTATCAGACATTTTTGCAGCAAAAATTGGAAAACTAGGGCTTTCTGTTCCAGGAGCTTCCCTCCACTATTTTCAGAAAAGGAGAACATTGGACAGCTTGCCTTGAATAGGTCTATCTTTATATCCAATCAGATATGAAATATTCCAAGTTTTGAAAATTAGGGTTTCTTTAACAAACCGATTAGCCAGCTCCAGAACCAGGACGGACACCTCAAATCGGTAAGATCTCATCTTTTGCTATTTACATTTGAGGTTCTCATTTATAAATGGATAGTCACACCAAATTGATGACAAGATTGGTGATACTGACAAATTCCAAGCATGGAAGTATTGTATCTCACTGGTTCTTGAAGAAAATGAATTAGACACCTACATAAGTGGAGAGGTGCCAGTTCGAGAGGGAGATGAGGCTAAAAGCCTTACACAAGAAGAACTTGGTCAAGGCCAAGAAGATCATTACTGATTCAATCACAGATCACCTTATGCCACAAATGTCTTCCCTAAAGACACCGAAATAGATGTTTTATTCCTTGACCAAGCTATTTGAAGGGAAGAACATAAATCGGAAAATGACTTTGAGAAAATAGTTGAAGAATGTGAATATCCAGAATGTAGAGACCATGTAGTCATACCTTACAAGGGTATCTCAAATCAAAGAACAACTTGAAGCAGTAAAAGAAGAAGTGGAGAATGCAGAAGTTGTGATAACCACCTTTAATGAACTCCCAGGATCATGGGATTCATTCATTCGAATAACTTGTGCCAGAAAGAAGTGATTACTTTCAGCAGACTCTTGGAAGAGTACACACAAGATGAAGCTCGACTCATAATAAGAGAAGAGAAGATGGGAGCAATTGAATATAAAGCTCTCACCATCCAAAGAAGATCCCTCAAACAATGAGGAATACAAAGGACTCAACTCTTGAAGAACCTCTTATCCATCTTATCATTTGGATAAGAAATGATGAATGAAGAAAATGATGAAGCTGAAGACTCAAGAAGGAGTCTACCCACGAAACAAATAAAGATAAGTATTCAATTGTCATTTCATGATATTATTTTGTTATGCATTTGTTTATATTCAGTTGATGTATTATGCATGATAGAATGTTTGCATTAATGATAGTATACTACTAATATGCATGTGATGGGTAAGTAGCTCATGGTGCTATACAAATCTCCATTGCTACTTATCTAGAATGAAACCTCTTTGCTGACATATTGGATTAGTGCACAATCTCAATGTTGTCCTGGTAGAGATGGAAGGCATCTAGAAAGGTTCCATGAGATATAGATGAATATTGTATTGGCTAATATAGTTGCATGATCATATATTTATGAATAGGAGCTTGCCATTAGGAATATGCCTTATGAAATGTTTCTAACCATACAAATAATGCATTTGACTTGTAGGAAAGATCGTGTACAAACCCCTACAAACAAAGAAGGATGAGACTTGTTCCGAAGAACAAGTGATGATAATTCAAGAAAGAATCCAAGATGAAGAATAATACAACGATAGTTTCAAAGAAAGAAAGAGGTATCAGACATAGTGCAGTTATGTGACACTATTGAGCAACATCATTGATGCAGAGCCTTCCAGCTATGAAGAAGTAGCCAAGAAGAAAGGGAAGGAGAATACCGGTTCAAGAAGGATGATGTCTAGGATGCAGTATCGAGACCTGAAGGGAAGTCCGTAATGTCTTCCATATGGATCTACAAGATACAACATGTAGTAGATGTCAACACTGTGGGATACAAGGAAAGATTCGTAGCACGAGGCTTCTCACGGAAAGAAGGCATAGACTACGAAGAGACATTTGCATCTAGTGGGAGATGAGACACATGACATGAAGACTCATGTGTGCAAATTAAAGAAGGACTTGTATGAGCTCAGAAGGCACCCATGGGATAACACAGACATGAGGAGCTCGAAGATCACCTAGAGTGATGAAGATCTTAACCTTTGCTATAAGGTTGAAGATGAAAGATTAATAGAGGATGAAAAGCTCACATATGGGTGCAAGAAGAACTTTTGAAAGGTTCAAGATAGAGGATCTTGGTATCTAGTGACCCTAGATGGATACATAGAATATTAGTAGCAGAGGAAGCTACTTGTCACTCCAGTACATAATGTTTCAATGCATAGAGTACAAAAGACAAAGGGAGAATGGTGCTCCACTTCAGAGGGAGTGACTCCAGAATATCCTGAGGTTTGACATGGTACGACAGGATGGATAGATTATTGATGACTCTATGCTTTACTGAGAGTAAAGTGGATTTCAACTTGTACTTCAAGGTTGAAGGCGGAAGACCAGTGATGCTCCTATTATATGTCGATGACTCGTTCCTAACAGAAAAGAGGAACTCATTAAATTTGTGAGAAGGAGACTTGATGCCGAGTTCGAGATGAAGGACTTGGATATGATGCACTACTTTCTAGGCATGGAGGTGTGGCAGAATGCGGATGGAATCTCCCTAGGTCAAGGGAAGTATGCAATAGATATCCTGAAGAGGTTCAGGACGATGGACTTCCAGGCCATGACCACACCTATGGCATCGAACCTGAAGCTATTGAGTGATGCTTCATCATATTTGGTTGATGCTATGATGTATTGTCAAATGATTTGTTCCTTGATTTACCTAATGAATACGAGACCGGATATTTTCTTTGTTGTGAACACATTGAGACATGTTCACCTGATGGTTGCAAAGCATGCAGTGAGATACCTGAAGGGTACAATTGATTTTGGGCTCCAGTATGAGGTGAATTAGAACATTAACCTGGAGGGTTATGTGGATTCAGATTAGGCAGGCAGTGCCATTATAGGAAGAGCACTTCGGGGTGCTGCTTCAATATGAGGTTAGGAGTGATCTCTTGGTTTAGTAGGATGGATTCCTACGTGGCGCTGAGAACAATCGAGAGAGGAGCAGTGAAGCTCCAGTATGTGATCCGGATCGAGATCTCTCGAAAGAGGGATTTCTAGCATAGTCAGTGAAGATAGGTTGTTTGAGCATAAAATCCTAGTGAAGCTCGTAGGTGGCTCAGACGTAAACGGTCCTGTAGGTTGTCCTTGGATGTAATCAGTCCTGGTGAATCCTGTAGATTATCCTTGGGCGTAATCAGCCCTGATATGATTATATGGTAGAAATGGCCAGAGTGAAGTTTGAGTACTTCAGGGAGAAGCTTGGTGTTCTCCAGATCGTGGTTCCCTCCAAAGGGAAGTGATGAGTCCATGAGCCCTTCTGACATGGTGATAGGATGGGTTCCTTCCATGGTCAGATGTAAGTGCAGATTCATTCTGATATGACTGTGGGATTGGCTCCCACATGATCAGATGTAAGTGTAGAGCCATTCTAATATAACTGTGGGATTGGATCCCACATGATTAGATGTAAGTGCAGATCCATTCTGATATGAGTGTGGGATTGGCTCCCACATGATCAACTGTAAGTACAAAGCCATTCTGATATGACTGTGGGATTGACTCCCACATGATCAGATGTAAGTGCAGAGCCATTCTGATATGAGTGTGGGATTGGCTCCCACATGATCAAATGCAAGTGCAGATCAATTCTGATATGACTATGGGATTAGCTCCCACATGATCAGATATCAGTGCAGAGCCTTTCCCCAGATGATATTTGGTGTGTCCTATCATGTCGACGGATGTAAGTGTAGAGCCTTTCCTCGGATGATAGATGGTGTGTCCTATCATGCCGACGGATGTAAGTGCAGAGCGTTTCTCTGGATGGTAGATGGCGTGTCCTACCATGCCAGTAGATATAAGTGTTGAGCCCTTCCTTGGATAGTATATGGTGTTTCCTACTATGCCAGAGGATGTAAGTGTTGATTCTTTCTGACTGGGTCAGATATAAGTGCTCAGCCTTTTTGACTGGGTTAGATATAAGTGTTGTGCCTTTCTATGGATAGTAGATGGTGTGTCCTGCTATGCTAGTAGATGTAAGTGTTGAGCCTTTCCTTGGATGATAGATGGTGTGTCCTATCATGCCAGTGGATGTGAGTGCTGGGCCTTTCTGACATGGTGGTGGATGTGTTCCTCCCATGGTCAGATGTGAGTGTTGGGCATGTCTTTTTGACATGATGGTGGATGTGTTCCTCTCATGGTCAAATGTAAGTGCTGGGAGGGCCTTTCTGATTGGGTCATATATAAGTGGTGAAGAAGATGAAGACCTACATGGAATCTAGGTCTACAACCAGCATGAAAAAAGGATGGCCCTGTAGAAATTCCTATGACGAGAAGAATTGAGAGGTAGCACCAGTTGATTGAGATGGTGGAAGTAGTGATGATGATGATGATCTAGTAATGATCCATCTTCAATGATGATCCAGTGATGATCCAGCTTTGATGATGATCCAGTGATGATCTAGTTTTGATGATGATCCATACTTGATGTTGATCCAGAGAAGAAGACTTGTGCTGATGAATTGTGTCAAGAGAATATCTTCCTAGTTAAGAGGGAATGTTGATGTATTTGTAACTTTGGAATGTATTCACTTGCATATTTTATGTATTGTACCCCGATGTTACTATTGGGAAGTATCTGTAATGTAATTAAGTCATGTCATACCCCGATGTTCCTATCGGGAGAATCAATAATGTAAACAAGTCATGTAAAGTCATAGAGGGTAACCCTCCTTATTGATCAAGGGTTAAAATCCTTGCAGTTGTGGGGAACTAGGGTTGTTAGAATCTCCTAGAGAAGTCAGCCCTGGTGAGTTAATGTAAGCCGGGTCATTAGTACCCCAGTTGTGATTACTCGAGCCTACATAACTGAGTTAGGATTACTCGATCCTACATAACTGAGTCAAATATTGAGTGAACGAAAGAATATAAATAGAGAGTGAGCCTCTCTATTTATCACACACACTCACTCAACTGGGGTGCATGAGTGATAGAGGAAGTGCCGGCACAAGTGAGAGAGATCAGCTGTCGGAGATCATCTTTATGTTTTCAGGTTTTACTTTTGCTATTGGTGCTCATTCTATCTTTGAGGAAGTTGCGGGGTTTTCTCCTTTATGGTTTCCCAGAGGAAAATTCTTTGTGTCTCTTGTCTCTTGTGATTATTCCTGTGCATGTTATTCTCTCAGATAAGATCTTAAGATCATATTGCTTAAATGATAAAAATCTAACAGACCATGGGGTCGGAAGATGAAAGCATCAATCTCGTTAGACAAAGAGAGGATAAAGCTCAAAGGAAACTGACAAAAAGTTATTTTCCCCATTCACCCCTCTCAAGGTGAACCCTAGACTGAACCAATAGATGAAGAAGTTGACGTTCGACAACTCTACAAAATCCAAAATGACGAAGACTATATTGAGCCAAACATCTACGGGGAACTTCACTTAGGGAACCAAGACTTAGTTGGCTATAATTCAGATGCAAAATTATACGATTGGGAGATAGAAAATTATGAAACTCAAGCATGAGGATGTTGGACTATCCAAGCTATATCAAGGAAACTGACTCAACAATGCTTTTCGGTGTCCATCATTCCAAAAATATTTGAAAGAAAAGTTAGGGAATACCCTTCGTGAGCACCGATTAAAACAACAAATAAACAACCTCTTCGGTATAAAAAAAGAGAGTCACCAGTACTCCATATTGAACAAGTTTCTAAAAAATTAGGAGAGCACAACCGACTACAAAGCCTGGTCGATACGTTTACAGGTCAAGCTGCTTGATGGTGGTATACCCATTAGTTGAGATTACAGACATGCACAACAACTTCGACATACTTCGTTGATAGATTTGGTGGAAGGAAGCTATCTAAACAGGCACAAATACGAGTCTTCATACAAGGACAAAACCCTAAAAATAACATAAGTATATGCGAAACAGAATGGAGAAGACTTGGGTACAAAGATGAATGAACATGGCCACACTTGACGACTTACCAAACAAATGGTATAAGATGCAAGAAGATAGAGGTGAAGCCTTCATATGGCAGGAACTTAAGGAAAAATTCATTAAATCCTTTAGATTTATACCGAAAGATGCCAAACTGGTTGAAGCAACAAAACAAATCAAAACATTTATACAATCGACTGTTCATCATATTTCGACACAAAACCATAATCGACTGAAAGGATATTGTAATAATATTTGATCGAATAGAATACCACAATCGACAAAAAATTGACTAGAGAATGAGCACACAAAGGGGAAAAGCTTTTAGTGGAAAACAAATCATCCAGAAACAGTAAAACCAATAAAAACAATAATCAAAGTCGAGTCGACCAACATAGAAGATACCGAGAGGATGACAGCAGCAGACTTCCTAGTATCGTTTTCACATTTTAAAGAAGGAAGCTGACAAATAAATGAAAGCAAGGCGCCATAATGGATGGACGCATAAGTTAAAACCAAAGAAGTCGACATCTTGAATGATGATCGACGAAAAATGGCATGAATAGGTGACTACTGGGATGATGAGAAAACAACATAAATAGTTAACCTATTAAAATAATTCTAGGATGTCTTTGCCCGAGACTACAAAGACCTAAAGGGGTTAGTACAAGAGATGGGTGAAATGAAAATAGACATAAAACTTGATGCAAGACCGATTAAGAAAAGGCCTTACAAATTAGCTCACAAATACAAGGAAATAGTGAAAAAGGATATTGACAACATGCTAGTACCAAGGATCATATATCCAATCAACCAATCGGAATGGGAAATCCCTTTGGTCGTCCAACCGAAAAAAGCACAACCCGACAAAATTACAAATCTGTGTTGATTTTCGAGAACTAAATAAAGTCACCCTAACAGATCCCTTTCCTACACCATTCACAGATGAAATGTTAAATGAAGTTGCAGGACACGAATGCTACTCGTTTACAGATGGATTCTTAGGTATAATCCAGTCCTAATTTCTAAATAAGACCAGAAGAAGACAACATTTGTTTGTGAATTCAGTTCATTTGCTTTCAATGTCATGCCATTTGGGCTAAAGAATGCACCAGCTGTATTCTCAAGGATAGTGGTCAAATCATTTCAAGAATACATATAGAAAACAATGGTTGTATATTTTGACGACTAGACGATTTACTCCATGTTGAAGGATTATTGCAAGTGGATAAGACTAATGTTGGAAAGATGTCGACAAATCTGACTTTCACTCAATATAAGGAAATGCATCTTTTTGACCCCCATCAGAATTTTATTAGGACATATCGTATGCAGGGAAGGTATCAAAGTCGAATTTTCCAAAATAAAGATCATCCTAGACTTAAAACCCCCAGTAAACCCAAAAAAAGTCAGAGTATTATTGGGACATACGGGATATTATAGAAAATTCATTAATCACTATTCAAATATTACGTACCCGTTAAAAGAGCTATTAAAAGAAGACCAATAATACGACTGGACTGAGGAATGCAATGATTCCTTCGACATATTGAAGAAAAAATTAGTCAAAGCACCGATTCTCAGATTCCCAAACTGGTCAGTTAAATTTCAAGTCCACATTGATGCATCAGGAATAGCAATAGGTGCAATATTGACACAACCTGAAGATGATGGGATGAACTACCCAATTGTGTATAGTAGACGAAAACTAAACAAGGCAGAATGTAACTATTCAATGGCAGAAAGACAGGCATTAAGAATGGTATTTGCACTACAGAAATATTGACATTACCTATAAGCTAATCCTTTCATATTCTATACATATCACCAAGCTTTAAAATACTTGGTAAACAAAGTCTTACATCATGGAAGAATATGTCGTTGGTTGTTACTGTTCCAAGAATTTGAGTTCAAAGTAGCAGTTCGACCAGGGAAGCTAAATGTCGGACCCGACCACTTGTCAAGAATTGACATGGGGGAGGAACCGATAGGAGTCGAAGATGACCTTCCGGACGCACATCTATTTCAAGTAGAATTTGTACCAGCAGAACTAGAAGAAATAGCTCAATTTCTATAAAATGGTTAGGGACTTGAAGGTATGAGCATTAAAAAGAAACAAATTCTAGCAATGAAGGCCACACCATACACTCTAATTAATGGATTCCTATATAAAATGGGCTTGGATGAAGTACTCCGTCGGTGTGTTCTATAATATGAAAGAGAAAACATAATGCACAAAGTGCACTACGGACCAGCTGGAAGAAATTTTCAGTCGGACATGACTGCCAAAAGGATTCAGCATTCGGGACTATGGTGGCCGACATTACACAAAGATTGTCGAAAGTTTTTTAGTAAATGTGATCGCTGTCAACGTTTAGGTCAACCTCTACCTAGTACTAAGATGCCTCTAATTTCGGTAAACCAAAGTCTAACATTTGAAATTTGGGCTATCGACTTCATTTAACCATTTCCAATTCCAGCAAGAAGGATAGGTGCATGATATATCATAACAATAGTGGAATATGTTACTAAATGGGAAGAGGCAGAACTTGTCAAAACCTACTCTAGTGAAG
This sequence comes from Pseudotsuga menziesii, assembly GCA_001517045.1. Lineage (NCBI taxonomy): Eukaryota > Viridiplantae > Streptophyta > Pinopsida > Pinales > Pinaceae > Pseudotsuga > Pseudotsuga menziesii. The sequence goes on along the minus strand of LPNX010440924.1, from coordinate 206,225 downwards.
TAGCTGCCAAATTCATATATGAAAATATAATCACTAGATTTGGTTTCCCGTTGACCTTAATCAACAACCAAGTATCACATTTTATTAACATAACCATTGCAGCATCAACAGAACAATTCAAAATCGACCACAGACAAAGTACAACTTATCACCCTCAGTCTAATGGAGCAATAGAAGCATTTAATAAAACCCTAACAAGAGGCCTAACAAAAATATGTAACACTGATAAAGATGATTGGGATGAAAAAATTCCTTTTGTCCTATGAGCTTATCGAACAACATATAAACGATCGACCGACCAAACACCATTTTGTTTAGTCTATGGCCAAGAAGCAGTCGTCCCCCTACACTTTCGACAACATACACTGATAATAGCTGAAATCTTACATATTAATGTCGAAGAAGCAAAGAACGACCGACTAATGCAACTAGCTAAGCTAGAAGAAGACCGACTTATGGCTATACAACATCAAGAAATTCAAAAACAACAACAAAAAGCATGGCACGACCGAAACATTAAAAACAAGAACTTGTCGGTTGAAAATATTGCACTACTGTCTAACAGTCAGGTGAAAGGAAAACCAAAGAAACTACACATAGAGTGGATGGGACCCTATATCATGGAGGAAATCAATGCCAACGGATTAGCCTAACTGAAAACGTTACAAGGAAGAGTTTTTCGGAAACTGGTAAATGGTGCTTGATTAAAGCGGTATCAAAACTGAAAAATATGAAAAAAAAGAGAAACGATTTCATAACTATTAACAAAACCTATAAAAACCAGAAAAACCTAAAAACTAAAAGAATCAAAGAATACCAAAATGAAAGGAAATATAGAAAGACGTAGCAGAATGCAATTCGACAATAACCGACACTTCCACCATCAACATACCGCATACCAACCATACAATCGACACTGACAAGAGGATCAAAAGGTCCAATCATGCCATCATGACTACGGTCAGAAGGAGCGCCAAAACCAAAGCACATTAAAAGAGTCTTCAATAGAGAGTCCTTTACTATAAAATCCACCATTAATAACCCCATCGACGAGATCACCAACCGCTTCACCTATAAATACTACGTCGGACGAAGAATTCCTACCACTTTACAAAGATATAGAGCAACAGAGTTACCAAATTTATGAGAGCAAATTAACCACAAAGAAATCCGAGCTAGAAACCGACAAGATGGCCCCAAAGCAAACTAGAGCCATGACAACCAAAGAAAAAGAGTTGGAATCCACTGTAAGTCCATTAGTGAAACGGTTGGGAAATATTAAAAACCCAAAAGTAGAGGAAGTTTCATGGGCGCGACCCTGGGCAGAAATAAAAAATGGGCTTACGAGGGTAAGTAAAAAATGTCAGAGGAGGGGACAAAAATAAACCATAGCACTATCATGAACTATATGAATGCACCCCTCATGGCGAGTTTTGGAGGGACAAAAGAAAATATTGTCAAATTCATCATTAGCCGATACCACAATGGGAAGTTTTACTTCAACGAACCAGTGGAAATATCAGCTGAAACCATATACAAACTTATTGGGCTTTCCAACAAAGGTGACCCTGTTCCTATAGGTATCAAAGAAGGATTGGTTGAAAGACTAGAAGGAACTCCGACAGGAAAAAACTCCAAAGGGCTAATTGTCAGACAAATTAAAGCCACTATACCCAAAATGGTGGCCAAAATTGTGTCCACAGGCCTGACTGTCATAGGACGAGGATGTGATTTGAAACTCGACATGCTGGAAGTTGTTGACTGTATAGCGGACTCAGGGAAATTTTATTGCTGGGCTCAATATGTGGTCGACATGCTGAAGTCCATCTATGAAAAGTGCCAGGAAATAGGTGCAATAATTATATTTGCGTCACTATTAATATGGATAGCCATGTACCACCTATGGCCAGCGGGGCATCCACAGTTCCTAGAGCCAATTAGGTTTCACATGTGGCGTTTCAAGTTGTTTTCAATGGGTGGAACTCCACAGGAGGTGGAAGAAGGAAAAGTATTCTTATACAATTGGTTTTAGAATCTCAAAATCCAAACAACCAGATGGAGGGTGCCTCAAAACATCCGAAGATGTCTGCACCCATCAGCACATATCCAACTAGAACTCGACCACACTGCAGTCTAGCACTCGGAAGGTTCCACGGAAAAAGAAAAACCTCTTGACTACTATCCAATAGTCGAGGATATTTTCACAGAATTAGCCCATTAGTCTAAAACCAAAATAGCCATATCAGTGGGTGCAAAAGAAATTAACTACTCTATTGTCGAATCGGTGACCGACCAAGAGAAGGAAGAAGAATATGAGGTTAACCTTCATACCAGCACCTTCACTTTGGAAGACAGCCCGATAGAACAGAAAAACCCTCTTCAAATTGAAAATGTACCGACTGAACAACAAGCCATGGTACCGATAGAACATAACACTATGGTCCCGACCCAACAACAAGAGGAGGAGAGGGAAGAAAAGATAGACAAAGAAACTCAGTCCGATAGACCTGAGTATGCTATGACAAAGGAGAATCTAAAAAGAATAGCTAACGAGATATCAACCTCAATAAAGAAGAAAGGGAGTCAGTCGTAAGGAAAGGGGAAGCGAAAACTCATCCTTTCGGAGGAGTCAAAAGACGAAGAAGAGTTAGTTGCTACCGCTGCCGACATTTTGGAGGATGCCGCACTGAACAAAGTATCTGTTGAAAAACATTTCAAACAGTTCATCGAGTTAGGAGTGAAGCAAGGAAGACCTAAAAAGGAAAGAGTTTCTACCCCTCCCGAAATAAGTCCTATTGATTTAACAGCAGAATCCCCATGACCATCTCCAACCAGAATAACACCAAAGTCAATCATCACCATATCACCAATCTACAAAGATATAATCCTTGGAACCCTTAAAGAAAAAATTGATAAAGATGTTGAACCTCAACAATTTATCAACAAACTGCCAAACCTATTCCGCAATTCCCAGCAAATCAACACCACGCATAAACTCACAGAATCGAGCTCGGCCTGAAAAAGCCTCACCCTACAAACCGGCCAAGTTTCAGCACCGCCAAAAGTTGTCGGACTTATCAGATCCTCATACATCTGAAACCCTGACAAAAAAACCACAATTGTAGCAGCCCAAATCTCATCATTCACCCCAACTATTCCAAAACCTCTGATTAATGAGGCAGATGAGGGAACACTTTCTCTTGAAAGCAATAATCAAGCAACACTAGATGCATAAATCACCAACCCCATGGACTCTGAAGAAACCGATAACCCTGTCGACTTGCAACCAGAAGTCAAAAATTCCATGCCGAAAACTCACCTTCCAACCATTCCGTTAACCCCAAACCACTCACCATCACCATCACCATCACTATCACCACCACCAGAGCCAGAGTCCCCTCACAATCCGGAAGCACCATCTTCACCACCACTAGAAGCACAAACAACTACAAATCCCACCGATGAAACTCAGCTAGTCAACCCTGCAACAACAGAAGTTTAGTCGATCAAAAATCCATCGACTGAAGAGCAACAAATAGAGTAGCAGCAAACGACATCAGTACCAACAGGACCAATGGTGGTACATCTCTGTAAACACAAAATCAAAAGAAAAGAAAAGAAGAAAAGAGAATAGCAGTAGACACATAGGTAGCGACAATTATCCACCTTCATCAACTAGGGTCAACTTCTGCAGTCGACACACCAAAAATTAGAGATGGATAATTGGACCAACTATTGGAAGCACTCAATAAAGAGGCTGCAACAAGAAATCAAAGCAGAATAGAAAAGACAGAAAAACCTCAAGCAGAACAAGTCAAATTCGTGACCAAATGCAGGAATCTGACACAAACAATTCTACCAGGAATAATAGAGACCGACACCAACAAACCATTGGAAAGAGAATACCAGTTGTTGGAAAGTGTCATGTCGAATCTTCTGACACAATTGCAGGCCAAGAAAGGTGAGCACAAGGAGAGACTTTTGCGTTACTGAGACATTAGTACACAACATTCTTAGAAGCCTACAAGGTACTGCAAGAGCATTTGGACGAGTCTACCACCACAGAAGAAGTACTACAAAACTGGTATACTTATTATGGCCAGGTATTCCAGTAGGATCGAGAGACTCATGAACACATCAAATCATTAGGAAATAAACAAGGTCTGGAAGAAGCAATGAGGAACATAGTACAAGATCAAATTGTACTAGAGACAACAAAACATGAAAAATTGGAAAAATAGGCACATCAGTGGATGAATCAGGCACTACCCAGTCTCAACACACTTGACAAAATTTGTCCATGAATGAAAAGATTACTCGACACAATAGAGGAAAAAACTCAACTGTTGGGGATCGACATGATCAATATCATAGACCTACCTATACAAGAGAAGATGTCGATTCTGTCAAGCATTACAACCCTCACCATTGCCATTCAGAATGCTCTTTGCAATTGGACATAATTTCAGCACCAACTAGCCATTACAACAAAGGCCATTGTGGAGATATGTGTACAGAAAAGAGCATCTATTCAACTGCACAACCCATGAAGACAAAACAAAGTGGAAGAAAACTACTCAGACAGGATAATTTTGTACCTCCCTGTTTCTTTGAGACGAAGAAATATTTTGTTCCTGGGGGAGATGTTGGAGGAGCTAGTCAGTGAGCTGACTAGACTAGTTGGCCGACTAATTAGAGATTCGGTCAGCCTGCAAAGGACGTGTCGGTTGACTGAACCGACAAGTAGTTATTCATAACTGTTTTGTAATCATATATAATAGGTTGTTGAGTCAGATACAAACTTGGTTCGATTTGATATTTGTATGAACTCATATGTGTTTTGTGTAATATAAAGTTGTTATTCATCCTACTATCTTGTTTCTTGTCTCTGTTATGATTATATGATTCTATATGTGTATTATTGGTAACTTAGTGATCTGAGCGATTACGACAGGATTGCACACCATGATAAAATTAGAATCCTGGTGGACTCCTTAGTGCTTCTTCAAACACACTATTGAATTAACGTTGCATTGATTGTAATGCACATTGCAATCATCATTAATGGCATTGGTATCAACTCAAATTCTCCTTGGCCAAGCATTAATTAGTCTAAAAATAGACACATTATATATTTGATGTTTTATAATCTTATGATTTGATTTAACATAGAAATAACTAATTGGAGATCCAATTATTTCTTGATCAAATTCAATAGACCTAGACTTTCTTCTCATGATAGCCTCCCTTTTAGGTTTACCAAAATCTCAATTTTTTATCATTGATGGACCACCAACTAACTGCTATAGTAGCAACTACAATCGCAATCTCAAACTATAACTTGCTACAAAAAAATATTAAATCACCCTACCCAAGGCTAGTTTTACAATCAAGAGGAATCCACATACATGGCAGTAATCATTATGCCACCCTTTGATATTAATATTTACTACCCTTTTTGTAGTTTATGATAACATTTTGCAAGTTGTTTTCTTAAAAGAATACTTGTCATGACCTTGGTGAGACAAGTTCCTTGGGAATCACCATTGCCCACAAGATGGTTTCAGTATACTGGGAAAGATGACTGATTTTGTAGTGGATGGGAAATTCCATGGCATGGGATGGGTGCAAGCCACCTGCACCATAGTTGGGTACCCATGAGGAACATACGGAAGTGGTCAAGTGTTCAAGTGAATCCAACTAAGTGTAAGCAGACCCAGCAACACAGCTTGGGAGCCCTTGAAATTTCTCATTGACAAATGACCAAAGAGATGGCGTGCGGTGGTGAAGCACCCACACCAAGATATTTCTTGCAATTCGAGTTGGCTAAGTAGGTGCATTGGGAGGCATGCGTACTGGGACGATGTGAGATGGCAACTTGTGGACTTTCCCAATGTTAAAAAACCCCATATAAGACAATTTGGGAGCCCCATTGGTAGGCTTGTGCTAGAATCCATCAACAACCATGATGACTTAGTTTACTGTGTGCGTGAAGCACCCAACAAGAAAGGCTAGATGGACCTTGGAAAATAATTTTCTTAGTGAGGTACACCTAAATTAAAGTCAACTCAGTTGCATGTAAGGGCATCGAAAAGAGGTGTGACACTTGGGCACACTTCATAGAATGACTTGGGATCCTATAAAGGAACATATGTGTTGAAGATTAGAGGAAGATTAGAAGTGTGAGTGAGCACACTAGATAATGGGAACACCTAACACAAAAGTTGGGCACATGTTTGTGTGGGAGACTAAGCATAGTTTTGGGTGCATGGTTGTCTGAGTGAAAGAATAGCTCAGGTGCCGTAAGAGTTAGATCCATGGGAGATATAGGGGAAGCCTCAAACTAGATTTGGTCACCAAGAAGTGGTGGGGAAAAATCTCAAGGTTTCTTGTGTAAGTGGTGTCACTACCATCTTCGGTACAGTCTCAGAGAAGTGGCCTCTAAGCGTTCTCTCGAAAATATATTCTCTTATATATATTATTTTGGGTGCACCTCATTGAGGTGTCTTTAAGGAAATACGTTGTCTTGCATATGTTATTTGGCTAAGTGTTAATGTGCATGATAATGTCTAATAATAACTAAGTATACCAAGTGATGATTGAGGTGTGTGTGGGGGTTAGGTGTAGTCTGTCGGGCACACATCTGGGTTGGATTTGCACACATCTGAGTTGGCTTGGCCATCGAAGGTTGTACTTGGTAAGTGTCACAAGCCCAAGGAAGGAAACAATGGTCCAACATTGGGTTGGATCCTTGGTACTATAAAGAGGAATAAATCCTCAACAACTATTTGGGTTCAATTGTTACATAGAAGCATCCATAAATAAACTTAGATTCAAGCAAGCAATCAATTGATAATATTTTCAAGAAATATCAAACCATAAGTATACAATGTTCAAGAAGTACATACCCGCTTCCAATTTTTTGGGGTCAAATCCGTTGGGTCTTGAGCTTTGCTCCTTTCCTAAAATCTCTTACAACAGTTCTCAAATGAAGACAAAGAAAATGAAATAATCACAACTTCCACATATAAATTTCAAAAATACTTGCAGAATTGTAACTTTCCTTATTCAAAACAGATGATAATTTAAATAATCAAACATTTAAAATGAAAACCATATATTGTATGGGAAAGAAGGAGTTCATCTATATATTAAAAATCGTCAACAAGATACATGGAAAGAATAAACTTGTTCATGATGCTGCATCGTTCTGGAAGTAAGTCTTGGGTCCTTTTTCCCAAGTTACTTTGCCACTCCAAATTCACTCAAAGCTTTCCAAAACAAAGTATACTCAAGAGAATATGAGAATTCTCTAGCATTGTAGGCTTGTAATGAGAAGGATGGAAAATAAGAATTCCATATGAGTGAGGGATGTTGTAGACAAGGGAAATGGGTTGTGCAATATGATCACAAAGATGATTTATTCTCTAAGAAAAGTTTCTCCAAGAAAAATCTAGGGTAATTGGTGTGTAACCCTATTTTTTCTCTCCTATGCTCTTTTATGGTTTGTAAGGAGTGGTTGGGGAGTCAGAGCTTTGTCTAGTAGAAGTATTTCTGCAACACTGCAACTGTCTTCTCTATGTTGAAGTGCCCTATCAATTGACTATAATGTGCCTCCCAAATCATGTTGTCATGCTCGCTTGAGGGAACATAGAGGTGGCCAAGATGGCATAAAATTTGACCCTGGAGATGAAAGTTTGACAACGATCTCCCTGCTTGTAATGTCTGATAGGAAATGACAAAGTCATTTTCAATGTCATATAATTTGGGCCACTTGGATGTTTCATGTTTACGAGAGTTGAGCATCTTGGACAATGCAAAAAGTGGAGGTTGGTTGAGGCATTCTGCAATGTGATTGGTGCTTCCCTTCTTATAATTGATGTTCAGGTGGAACTGTTGCAGGTATGTGGAATACTTCTGATGGCAATCACTTCGTAACTTTCTATGCATCTACATGAACTACAAGTGCTTGTGATTAGTGTGGGTGATGGTATCCTTCTCTAATATGTAATGTTTCCATTGACGCTAAAATTATACCAGGTGGATGCCTTTTCAAATACTTTATCAAGTGTGAAAAAGGACAAGATCACTCGACAATATTTTCATTTTTTAAAGAGTGACAAAAGAGCTTCAAGAAAACTCTATTCAAACGGGATCCTTATGGGGGTATCTAGAAATATATGAGAAAGAGAGGCATACAACTTCTTCTCAAAATCATGGTAAAACTAAAAAGGCTCCCGGGCCTATGAGAAAAACTCGACATGGGCACCAAAATGGAAAGAGGGGGCTTATGAGGGTGTCCCATGTTAGGTAGGCTCTTCTGTTGGATTGGTAGAAAATGCAGATAGAGATGGTTGACACACAAATATACAACAAGTTCAACCCTATGGCCAATTTGGGTAGAAAAATGTTTAAATGCATCATAACAATGGGGAGACTTAAACCTATAAACATGTTCCAAAAACACTTGATTGGATCGAGCAAAACACAGAAAATGATCCTTAAGAAACCATGAATCCAACGAAAGTTTGCGTCATCAAGAAACAACAATACCAAGATGATAAAAATATAAAAATAAAGATATGATACAACACACTTCGGTAGAAATACTTTCAACTTCATTATCTTCAACAATTTTCACAACCAAGGTGAAGTTTTCCAATGAAGACTCAAGAGCGCCAAGGTTGGGGGACCTACATGTAATAAGATCAAACCCAAGAAGAGGATCAACGATAAAATAATAAAAAAAAGTATACAAGAATAGACTTATCATCGTGGGAGTTGAAAATTCAACTAGCAGAATCAAACGCAGCAGGAATATCGACTTGTAGATCAATGGCATAGTTCAAAGACTCGTGAACGCCAATGTATGAGGATATAAAAATAAGGAGATTACAATCGGTTAGTGCATCCGACTGTAGAGAGAGTATGGCTAGCACATCTTAATGTTCAAAGGAAAATGCTGGAAAATGCTGATTGATTGATTGGATTAAACAGACTGAAAGAGAGAAGAAAGACCTGCAGGGTTTGAAAACATTGGGCATGGAGTCATTTGCTGCATCTTATAAATCAGGGGCATTTAAGAAAACTTCCAGTGAAATGAATTCATTTGGTAAAAGACAATAGAATACGAGAAGAAACTATACTAGATCATTCTGCGGTTCATAAGAATGAATATTTGATGAACAAAAATACTCTCTGTAAACCAGATAAAAGACATTTGAACAAATCATAATTTATGGGCAATCACACTAAACCTTAAAGAAATTTGAACAAATCATAATTTATGGGAAATTGCACTGAACCTTTCACTGCTCAAGAATCCATAAAATACAAGAAGTTTTGATACTCAAAACTGGCTTTTTATTCAAACGAGAAGAACAAGAAACATGGAATATTTGAAGGTTTACAAACGAGCAATACATCTTATCTGAATCTCTGATGATCGAACACAATAGCTAGAATTCCCAAAGGCTTACAAATAAAATATACAGGCTTCTGCTTCTTACAACTCTCTCGAGCCTCCTGGTTGGAACCTTTCCTTCCCGTTTCTAATCTGCCTTACATTATATATAAAATTCCTACCACTTCTTTGATTCAAAATCTCAGGAGATAGAATCTTTCCAATGACTAAATATAACAATTTGTTACACAATCTTATGATTGTAAATGATCATTCTAGTATCGAAACATATAGAGTTGTAATTCTCTTGCCAAGTGTTTCTCCAGTAATGTGCTTTGATCACCATTCATTACTCTTGTATGTTTCATTCTTTAACTGACCATGTGCCTTGATGTGCATAATTATCTTCATATTATAAATTGTTCTGGATGGAATAATGATTTATGGTCTTGAAATCTTTGAATATTTTTCCATCTAATACCAAATGGACATATGAATCTTAAAATTTGGAAATAATTTGATAAGTAATCTACTATGCTCTGCCTCCTGAAAATTATGAGAATAATCTTCGATGCTGATTTTGTGCCTGGAAATTATGGACATGAAACTTGCTTCTCAATTTTCGCCAAGTACTCCTCCACCTGTGCATTTATTATATTCAAACCCTGAAATGCCGGATTTTTTTGTGAATGCTATCAATTCTTGTGATATTTTCTTAGTTTATGAAAATAATAATCGATGAGAGTTTAAGCTTTAAACTAGCATGAAGCAGGACACTTGTAGCAAATAGAACTTTCGTGCGCAATAGCATAATAAAGATCTGATACTTTTCTGATGTCTTCAAGATGGACACGAGTGCTCAACACTTAGCTGGTAATGGTTCTTGGATGCTCACCGTGAACATTTAGCACTTGTATGCATTTGAAATATTCTCTCAACACCTTGATTCCTTAGCTCATAAGCAAAAGGAAATCTTTGATATCTGATTGATGATCCCATTTGATATTTGCTGAAGACTTTGGGTCTTTATCAATTGAACATGTGGAAACTTGTTTGCTCTTGATGTCTTTTTATATTTTTTATTTGTGCAATGAGAAACATCCCACATGCAACTAAAGATTAAATATTCATGCCTTTATATTAACTCTTATAACAATGTTTACTGCCATGTGGGGTGCTATACTTCTGTCGTGGCTCCTTGTGGCTTTTCGTGAGGGAGATTCTTTGATTGTTTGGCATTCACGCTTGATTTTGACAATAGAGAGATCAATGTCGATGAGTGATAAGCTCGCCCTTTTCCTTGATTTCTTGGCATTCATGTTTTGATTTTGACAATAGAGAGATCAAAATAATAAAACTTTTTGGCCTAATTTTATTATTATTTTTTAATAATCAAACTTTTTAATAAAATAAATATACACTATTATTTATAAAACTATGTAAAATAGTATTTAAATAATAAAGGTTTATATTTATTTTATTATTAATTTTTTTGTAATTATTATTAAATTTGGCTTGACTTCAAGAAACCAAGGAAACTTGGTGTTTTGAACATGATTGAAGAAAGCAAAGAATTGAGGATAAGGTAAAATTGCAAATTTTCGGGAGGATTACGTTGGTCAAAATATTCATGAACGTTTTGGTAGTGGAAATTGGGGTATCTTTTACATGCACGCTGCTATAATTTAGAAATTTTGATGAGGGCAAATTCTAGTAGAAATAGACTCAAAAGGGAAATCGAGGATGGATTTGATTGCAACTGGGTCCAATCTAGGGAGATGATATTTGAAAAGCATGTCATACTGAATTATAGATTCTAAGAAAACTTCATTTGAAGGAAGTATATCATCCCAGATAGAACACCNGGGTCCAATCTAGGGAGATGATATTTGAAAAGCATGTCATACTGAATTATAGATTCTAAGAAAACTTCATTTGAAGGAAGTATATCATCCCAGATAGAACCCCCGCCAAAACATTCACTTGGACCAATAGGGCGGAGCGCAAGCTCCAATGCCCCCATTGAATGGATCATCTGGTCAACTTCCAGGACTAAATCCCAAGAAGTTGAGCATGAAAAAGGAGGCTTCTTCTTAGTAGCAATTGGACACGAGGGATATAATGCCACATAATTCACTTATGACAGGGTAGCGTCTCCAGATACACTGGGAATTGACAAAGGATATACTTCATCTAAAGTCAGGTAATGAGAAGGATAAACAAATCAAACTTGATCGATAGTGAAAATGATTCCATTACGAGGAAAATACGTCACACGAAAGAGCGTAGACACCACAACATGCATGGCATATACATAATCATGCTCGATGAGCATATTAAAGTCCAAAGGGTCCTCCATAACCATAAAATTGACTAAGATAGTCTTCCCACCTAAGGTAACAAGAAATTGAGGACGACATCCCAAAGTTGCACTAGGTCTTCTTTCAAAATCCAGTGGTTCATAAACAGTCGACAGAGGTTGGGAGATCCCATACTTTTCCAAGCATGTGCGGATAAAATACTAATAGAGGCTCATTCATCTATCATACAACGAGCAATCGTGTAATGTTTAACTTGAACATTTATTTGAAAAGGTGCAACAGAAGGAAGGCATGGGTCAACTAGACTATTCTATTCAAAAGAATAAATCCTAGAGCTTGACAAGGGTTCATTTGAAGCGAACGGAGTACCCCCTTGTACAGAATGTTTTGAACTGGCAATGAAGAAAACTTGACTGGTAGACACATCACTCTCCAAAGGAAGAGCATGAATAATTGAAGATCACATCAATTCAAACAATTGATGCTCATCACTCTCTAAAAGAAGACTAGGATTGACCAAATATTGTGTTTTTTCAACCACTTCAACATCAACACTCTCTTAAGGAAGAGTTTGTTCAATCAAATATTGCATTGAACATACAACTCATCAACTAATGATTGTATAGGTTGTTGGGAAATCACTGATTGTTTAAGAGCATAAGGTCCTTGAGACTTGTACAACACTCTTTGTACCTTTGCAATAGAAGAGCATAGGTGAGTAAGGTGATTTCCCTTACAAATATTACTATGGAACTTAGGCTTGCGTCCTATACGTTTAGGTTTCTCAACAATGTCAAGATGTGTAGTGTGACTTGCACTGGCTGACTTCTTTCCCTAAACATGACTTGCAGTGGCTAGTTGCTTGTCTACAGTATGACTTGTAGTGACTAGTGACATGTCCTTAACATTACTAATAAAGGTTGATGACATACTTTCAGCATGCCTTGCAGTGACTGAAATTTTTCCCCAAGCATGACCTCTAGAGGCTAGTTGTGGGTTTCTAGTATGACTTGTAGTGACTGGAAATTTGCCCCCAACATGACTTGTAGAGGTTGGTGACGGGTTTCCGCAAGCATGAATTGAAAAGGCTAGGTAGATTCCCCCTTGTTTTTGCATATTTTTCCTATGCTTTCTTCTTCTATTCCTTTTAGATTGTTGATTAATAGTATCAAAATTTCGCCACATGAGGTTGAAGGAGGAGGAGAATATGTTAATGGTGAATAAGGGATAAGGTTTGGATTCCTTTGATATAAGGTTCTTGCTTGAGAAGCATCAAGATCATCCGATACATTCAGAGTGGAAAATAACCAAACCGACAGGCCCAAGGTGAGCCTAAGAAGATTCAAAGTGGCCATCAAGGGAGAACCAACGTTCCCAACAAATGGAAAATCACAAGGATCCCGTTGCACAGGTATTCCTTGGTTGATGTCCACAAGAATACTAGTCATAAGTGTTTGACTCAAGAAACCAGAAATCTCTAAGGCCAACTAAGCACAAACAACACAAAGAGCACACCATTAGAAAAATTCCTAAGGAACCAAACCCAAACAGATAAACCTTTTGAAGTTTCAGTGTGGGTTGATTAAGTCCCATCACTAAAACAACAAAGAACAAAAGCAGTTACTAAGGCTGGGCTTGTTTCCCTTCTTGGCGTAAGTGCTTGGAAAATATATCTATGTAAGACCCTAAGGACAAGTTTCTAAGGTTACCAATCCACAGTCAACGTCCAAGTGGACAGTTACAGGTCGGGATCGTATGTATGGGAAGGGTAACTAAGCCATAAAGTCAATATTACCGACACCACATTTGGCTAAAAGGTGGTAATGAATAAGTCCCTGTACACACAAAATCCCTTGTAGATGCTTGATTAGCAAATGGAGGGATCTCTTTGCAACCTAACCTCACACGACCTCGTGCTTAACTCCCATTTCAGAGGATCTTCCCAACACACTCTTATGGAGTAGGATTTGTCCTATCCTCTTGAAAAGACCCACTTTGTTTAAAAATATCAGTGATCTTAGATAGTTTGCAACCACCTTAGTCCAAGATCTTATGCTTATACTAGATTGGTAAAACCTATAAAAGAATAAAGTTCTGATTAATTTTAATTAAACATTTATTTTAAAGTGGCTTTTTACTCAAAGAATATGAATGTGAAACTTATGATATTTTGACTCTAGCATGAAATTAACTTAAAAATTAAAAGTTCCCAGGATTACTAAAATATTCAAATGAAAATTAAACATATGCAACAATCCTATATATCATTTATCTTCCTTTCCTTTTTGAAAAAGCACAATTTTTACTTTCCAAAACTAAATGGACAAATGAAAAGACTAGATCCTACTAATACAATTCTTTTCTTTTTCCCTTTAATGTATGCAAGGAAAGAAAACTAGAACTTGCACATTCTTTTCTTTTTCGTCTTATGAATACCTTAAACAATGCAAAATCGATAGGAAGAAAAAAAAACTCGGTGACAAGATGTCTTTTACTTTTTCAATGCACATAAAAATCAAAAGAAACAAAAACTTTCTTTACAAACAATAAAATATTTTCTTTTGTAAGAAAAAGAGAAAGGACAAATCTTAGTTTTATCAACTTGCAACCAATAGCCAGTAAACTGAAAGAAACAAGAAACGTGGATGAAAAATGATAGAAAAAAATATTCCAGATTATTTAAACTCATTGTGAACACTCTATATATATTTATACACCTTAAGAAATCACATTATTAAAAAAAAATTGATATTAGTTACTTTGAAAAGCCGGTTACTCCTAGGTTTATACTCTTATGTTTCTATCTTTCCTATAGAAAAAGTATGGCTAGCCCGAGGTTGTCCCAAAGCTAATGCCTTTTTATGGCTAATTATATGAAACCTAGTGAAAAAACTCAATATTATTCCCATCCCCTATCTATCACATATAAAGTTAAGTTTTAACATGCGCGCCTCTTCGGACTAATGTCGTTACTACCTAAGAGCTCTTATCTATTGGAAATCCATATCTTTGGACCTGGTTGGGAACTCAGGCCAAATCCCCTCTAAGGCCAAATGGTTTTCTATTGAAGCATTCCACAAATTCTTTCCCCATCTGCTCACAGAAATGTCCCTACTTCTGTGGTCATTTTATTCGCCCAACCCCTTGCCCCACCCACGAGCTAGGTGACTCACTCTAGTAAAACCTATAGCCATTCAATTGTAGGGAGCGCATGATGGGACACAAAATACTCAAATTGGACTTAAAAGGGAAAAATAAAAAAGACTTTTGTTCTTAAAATGCTAAGGTTATAAATAAGCAGGTCTATGACAATGCACATGCATCCACGCTGTTCAGACTTTACACCTCTGATAAACAAGCAACTTAAAAAAGGGTGTAAACATGAGTAAATACGATCTATGTATATAGATAGTTCACATATACACGTCCAGTCAATGGACATGTTGTGTACAAGCAAAAAACAATGAAAATTTTAAAACAAAATCACTCCTACAGGAAAATATCCAACTAATTTGTAGGCTGATAGGAACATATATATCTGGGGAAAGCTCAAAAAGTAAAAATCTCGCTGCCCTCCAAATTTACAAATCTATATCATTAAAATATGGCTATGAATATTTTAATGTAAAACCTAACAACCAAACAAACCATAAAAAAGGAAATCTAAGAAAACAAACTCAAAAATCACAAACCCAACAATACCCAAAACTAAAAGAACACTAGTGGACTCACCAATTCTGTTAAGAGGATTAAATGCCCAACAACTCTATGGGTTTATTTGTTATAGAGTAGCAACCATAAATAAACTCATTAAGGAATTCTAAATCCAAGGTGTCATAAGGAATTTCGTAAACAAGCTAAGGATCTAGGCACATAATTATCCTCATAGAGAGTTGCAGAGAATTAGCATAAAGTGTGAAGAAGAATAATGAACACACATGGAAAATGAAAATCAGATGCATGAAACTCTATCATCTCAATCTTATTCATTAAATGATGATATGGTACGCAAATAATATATCATCATAGAGAAAAATCAAATTTCCAAAGAGGAAACTCAGACTAGCTCATAAAGCAGGCTTACTTCAAGGCAAAAAGCCACCAAAGGTGTCAAAAAGAACTTTCCTAATTTGTCCAGGACATCACAAATTAGATAAATCAATATGGTTAGCTAATGAGTGGTGGAAACTATTTCTAATCATGGATTTTGGAGAGAAAATCATGGAGTATGTGTTGGCCACAAAAGAGGACAATTGCAAGTTAACTAGCTTTATCCTAATCCATGAAAACCTGAAAAAGTAGGACAAAAGCAATATTAAAGTAGGAATGCACCCTTCCTATTCTGGAAAGTCAATAAATTAGAAGAATCTTATCTAGAATCAATCTAAGTGCGATCCATAGGCTAATTATGGCAAGTGGTGGTCAAATATGACAAAAGATGGCCAACTACCTAGTATATTACCTAGGAAATTAATGAGAATGATTAACAATTATATCCTAAGTCTATAGGTGGTTTTTAATATTCCAATGCCCCCCTTAAGCCTTACTTTTTGTGAGTAAATATGAATCTAAAATTAGGGCCTAAGAAATATAGGCCTTATGGTCACCCTTTACATATTTCATCTATGTGAACTGAGGAAACAAGGAAAACCTCATGGGAACAAAACTGTCCCTCAAAAAATGGACATGAAAGGTAAACCAAAAATGTTGAAATTCTGCTACTCCAAAATAAATTCTGATATAAGGAGGAATCTTCTTCTTGTCAAGAAGATAAATCTGCTCAACTAGATCAGAAACATAAAGAACTGCATGATGGAAACTGGAACCTTGTAGAGCAATTGAGATCCTCTGACAGTAATGTGCAAGCATGACTAAAATATCTTAAAGCATCAATTGGGAGTTGTAATTAGCTTCAAGATGGTATGATGACTTGGACTTTGAACCAACACAGGTGAAATCAGCTCCAAACGTGAGGAGCAAGTGTTCAAGTGAATGCATAAGGTCTCCAACTTCATTTACACTAAGAGGAAGTGTGCAACTGACGATGTAGGAAAAATGAGGAGGCATAGGATTAGGGAGAGCGAATGTAGAGACTCCATAGGTTGATCTAGATTCCAAAATATCCAAGGAAACACAAGCTATCACATCAGTAGACTCATGTGAATAAAAGTTATCATCTTCTAGAGAATAAACTGATAAAAAATCCTCAGTGGTAGAAGTATGAAAGGAGGACAGGGAGAGATGTTCAAAATATTCAAGGAGGCTCTGAGAATTGATGTCAGGAGCCAAGGATGATATGCATATGAGCATGAGATAGATCATGGTGAGTGGGAATACATAGATAATACTTGATCTAGCGAAGCAATTAACATCCAGGAAGATATTGAGTTGCACACCATAAACAAGTGAAGTATGCACATGGTTTGAAATAACTGGCATATGGATCTCAGAATCCATAAGAGAACACTGAATGTGCGAATGAATCTTCAACAATGGTAGGTCCATTATTCACTTCTTCTTCATTATAAACATCATAAGAACATGAATTGCGATTTTCAACTTCTAGAGACATAGAAAAAGATGGCTCTTCAATATTCGCTTCTTGATATGTAGAAGAAGAATTTGAATCAAAGAGAATGGTGGCAATAAGAACTGTATGAGTTGAATTTTCAACTTCTTCATTGTGAACAACTTCATCAGAGACTGTATACTAGGCCTAGACATATTGAGAAAGAACAATTGAGGAGGTTCTATTTTCGCTCCAGTTATCATCTTCATCTTTCTGCACACCAAAATCTATGTCAAGATTGTTCCAAAGCTCGAATGGATACTCAACAAAATCAATGAGATAATGGATCTTCAGACACATTGTTAGACACATAATTCTATAAGCTCTATCAAAGTCATTCATCCAATCACTCTTATCTTCGCAATATTCTTCACCAGCTACAATAGATATCTTGTAGATACCTTGTCTCTTCAAATATGCAATCAACTTCAATTTTCCCTCTAAATAATTTGTGAATGGAGTAAGAAGAGGAATTGATACTCTCAAATCCATCTTGAAGTTGTACTTGCAAAATAAACTTGCAATTCTGAAATGGAGGATTAATTATTGAGCTCCCAAATCTATGATACCATGTAGAAATTCTATTAGCCAAAGCTTTGAGACCATGTAGAAATTATAAATCCAAGGTGGCATAAGTAATTTCATAAAAAAACTTAGGATATAGGAACACAATTAACCTCATTAAGAATTGCAGAGAATTAGCATAAAGTGTGAAGAAGAGTAATGAACACACATGAATAATGAAACTCAGATGCATTAAACTCTATCATCTCAATCTTATTCATTAAAGAATGATATGGTTACATAAATAATACATCTTCACAGAGGAAAATCGAATTTCCAAAGAGGCAACTCATACTAGCTCATAAAGTAGTCTTACTTTAAAGCGCAAAATCCCCAAAGGTGTCAAAAGCACTTTCCTAATCCGTCTAGGACATCATGAATTATCTAAATCAGTTTGGTTAGCTAATGAGTGGTGGAAAATATTTCTAATCATGGATTTTGGAGAGAAAATCATGGAGGATGGGTTGGCCACAAAAGAGGATAGTTGCCAGTAAACTAGCTTTATCCTAATCCAATGAACAACCGAAAAAGTAGGACAAAAGCAATTTTAAAGCAGGAATGTGCCCTTCCTATTATGGACAGTCAATAAAGCAACATAATATTATCTAGAATCAATCTATATGTTGTAACACCCCGGTTTTGACCCTCTTTGCATTAAAAATGAATATGATGTAAATATTGTATTTAATCGTGGTGTGGAGCTAAAGGAAAAAGCCCCACCTTTGATTTATCGTTTTATGTTTCGACGATTAAAATTGATGCCGATGGTATTTTGTGCTAGCTGACACATTATAATTTTGGACATCATGTAAGTATGCAATTTAATTAAAAACCCACAATGAGCTATGTCAATGCAACAAATAATGAGATGGGGGCATGATTTCCTAAGGATAGTGGGGGGGGGAATATTCAAACCTTTGGGCCAATGGGGAAAATCCAAATGTCAAAGGGAGAACCTATCAAACTGTTAACTACCTTTCTTGTCTTATTCACCAAATCATTTATTACTGCCATAAATTGGTTGAGTTGATTATTGCATGGGATGGGAAAGGTATGGCAGCCCAAATTCGAATTGGGCAGGGCACCCATTTTTGAAAAACGCATTTTGACTCCTTGGGCAAGTAAAAACCCAAAAATGTATGCCCATTCCCTCATGCATTCCTGCTGGACGTTTTTGATCATCCATCCTTCACTCATGTTGAGCTCTCACATAGCTGAACCCTCCTAGGTTTTTATCCTTCATGTTTTGGATCGTTATCACATCCCCACGGTTGGGATTTTTCGTGTTTTTGTGTTGCACATCCAATGGGGCGGGACCGAGCCATGATTTCAGGGACTAAGGGAGTCATTTTGGCCCAAGTGAAGCTATAGATCATTTTTGGGAAACAATTTGCACATGCTGGGTTGTTTTACTCAATTTCCATTTCCAATTTTGGCCTCTGTGATGTTTTCCTTCAATCCCAAAACTGTAATTGTTGTGTATGCATATTTTGTTGGTCTCTAAAATGGTTTGGGAGTGGAAATGGGGTCTGAATAGCTTGATAAACCTAGTGTGAGAAGGAACCTCACAGACAGATCTAGGGGGATGGTTTTCTTCTTTGCACACCCTGAATTGCACTGGAAGGGAAGGCATAGCCGAAGGGACTGTGTAGCATAGAAGGGGATGCTTCCTTGTGTTGGGTGTGTAGATGTTTTAGAAGTCAGGATAGATATGGTGCATGTGTCCATAGCTCTGGGGTTGAGGTCACTAGCTTAGCAGTCAACCTTTCTAGCTCCTTTACAGCCTGATAAACCCAGCTGTGTTGGCTTGGCTGAGTTTTTGTTGTATCATTGGCTATGTGTGAGTCTGCTAGTGTCCCCTTATTCCTTGTGGGAATCATGCCCAGCTCGGGGGTGGCAGTGTTGCTGAGTGATTAATGAGCACACTGGCCTATGGTTGGACGGAACGTTACAGCGACATAGCTGGTTGCGGGACACGCTTCTTCCAAGATAAGTATTCTTGTCTATGTTAATCACTGCATTTGTATTTGCTTAATGAAATATGATGAACATGTCTAATGTGTTGAATTGATGAATTGCTTCTGTTGTATAATTGCAATTGTATGCATATGTGTATGTTTTATCTCAATGCATTTTTATATTTACGTTCATGGGGCTAGATTGCTCGGATTAGTAGCACTACGGTCGCATTCTCTCTCTGGTGGACGGGAGGGGACGTGACAAGTGCACTCCATAGGCTAATTATGGCAAGTGATGGTAAAATACGACAAAATATGGCCAGCTACCTAGTTCAGTGCCTAGGAAATCAATAAGAATGATTAATAATTTTATCCTAAGTCTATAGGTGGGTTTTTAATATTCCGACAGTTAAGAGGATTAAATCCCCAACAACTCTTTGGGTTTAGTTGTTATAGATTAGCACCCATAAGTAAACTCAGATTCAAGCAAGAAAACAATTGATATTCTTTTCAATAAATAATAAATCCTAAATATACAAAGTTCAAGAAGTGCATACCCGGTTCCAATCGCTTGGGGTCAAATCTGTTGGGTCTTGATCTTTTTTCCTTTGCTCCAATCTCTGAAAACAATTCTCAAATGAAGACAAATAAAATGAAAGAACCACAACTGCCACACATAAATTTCAAAACTACTTGTAGAATTATAACTTTCCTTATTCAAAACAAATTATCATTTAAATAAACATCACACATTTCAAATGAAAATCATATATTGGACGAGAAAGTGAGAGGTTCACCGAGAAGAAATTTTGGTGTCATTTTTCGGGAGTTGTAATATTGGTTGCTCGTCAGGTGGGATGTAGCGCGTCGTTAGAAAGTGCACTCAAGCAAGAAGTGTGGAAGTGTGCTTAACACCTAATATGTTCCAACAGAAGACGCCCCAGCAAAAGAACTTCTGATACTCTGGCATATTTTTTTTGATCGAAGCTTGGTGTAAAATGCATGCAAGTGGCATCGCTCGCATTGAATCGCATGGTCACTTTTATGGGTTTTCAGGGTTTTCATTTGGCATGGTGAAAATTTGCATGATGTGTGAAGGTCGAACTCAGTAGAGGTTGCGACATGAAGTGAAAAGAGACGAAAAGTCCTGGGAAGCTGAGATGGAATCCATAACAAGAATCTTGGACCGATGGGATGTCGAGTTTTGAAAGTTGGTCTAGATACATGCGATGAAGCTTGAATACTAAGTTTGGCTTGCAAAGTAGAGCTTGCATTCAATGGTCGTAGTCATTGGAAAACCAAGTGAAGACTTGGGAGATGCCCAGATCTTGGTTGCTCAGTATAGTGAATGACACCCAAAGGAAGACAACTTCGGCAGTCGGGACTGTTAATGAAGAGAGGTAAGAAAATGAGTTGTTTTCTTTGCAACATGAACCACTTCTCAATTGATTATCCAATGAAGGTAGGGAAGGTAGAGTATAAATCACATATGGAAGAAATCCAAGGACGTCAAACTGAGATGAAGCTGGAAACTTTGGGATAAACCCAAGCAGAGCGACCTTTGGGAGAAATGATGGAAGCAGTTGAATCCTTAACAATAGGTCTAGGCAAGTTGACATAAGGTCAAGTCGATTTGTGGCATAGAGACTAGTAGGGCCTTTATTTTATGAATGAAATGATTAGTAGGTTGAAGGTTTCCATTGTTGGACCCACAAATTTGTTAGCAATAGAACTGCAATGGCATTTCATAGTGATACTGAGTGCAACAAGTCCATGTTCAAAGTGATGAACTCAACAACGAAGTCAGTTACAGGTATGGTCCATGGAGCGTCGATGAAGGGTTGAGATTGCTATGAAATATTGGACGTGGTTGTGGAACTGTTAGATGACCATTCAATTGCCTTAGGGAAAGAATTCTTGAAGTTGTCCAAATCTATATGGACACTTTATAATAGAAGTACGGTATTCTTGGATGATACCGAGACATGGGGTTTTCCAATGACGAAGGGAGGGATGTTGGGGTACATGCCTAGTATTTCATCCATATAGTTGGTTGAGATAGAAGAGGTGTCCATAAAGAGGCCTTACAACATTGTACAACAAGCACAAGTAGAAGGTTCAGGTCAAGATACCTTCGGGGCAACAGAGAGTGTTTCTCAATTGGAAGACAGGATGGAAGCATTAGAGATTCATGTAGAGTTGGTTGTGAAGAATACTGAACAAATGCGCCTTCGAGGTGACGATACACAACATGTTGGATACAAGGTAGATATTGAACCAATAGAGACAATAGAGGTCATGGAAGAAGGCACTCCTAATGAGGCAACATGTGAACCAAGTGACAATAGTAAATATAAAGGAGTCTAAGAAGTGGGATCTCCTGGGAAACAAAGTGACCAAATACTTAAGGAGGGGAAACTTGATGAGACATTTTCCCTATAGTGTGGATAGTGGGAAGAGGACTTGGTGGATTTTGTGAATATAATCGAGGTGAATGAGGCACCTCAAATGATTGTGGTGCCGTGTCAAGACAAGAGTGGAAGTGAATTCTTCTTGAGTGTGATGTTGTAGACATTGTGGACTACTATACACTAGCCATCGGGATACCTGAGTCCTAATTGATACCCGATCGACTAAGAGAAGTAGTTTGTAGTCCATTTGAGATGGAGGAAATCCTACAGTAAATATGAAGGAGTCCAAAAAGTGGGATTGTTGGGAAAGAAAGCGACCAAAGCCTTGAGGAAGGGAAATGTGATGAGAAATTTTCCCTATAGTGTAGATAGTGGGAAAAGTACTTCGTGGAAAATGTGAATGTAGCCGAGGTGAATGAGGAGCGTTCGATGACTGTGATGGTGGGTCAAGATGAGAGTAGAAGTGAATGCTTCAGGAAGTGTGATGTCGCACACATTTTGCATGTATATACACTAGCCATTGGGATACCTAAGTCCTAGTTGACTCCTAATTGACTAAGGGAAGTAGGCTGCAGTTCTATTGAGATGGAGGTAGTTCTAGAGTAATAGAGAGGAAGTCTCACTTTTAGCACAACGGGTTGGGTGAAGATAAGAATAAGGAGGTGGAGACCACATTAGGCACCATTCGGTAGTGTGATGACCGACATGATCAGAGGCTTGTTTTAAAGAGCTCAATGCACCTTGATAGGGATGTTGGAAGAAATCTACCGCCTTTTTAGGGGACAAGCAAGTCATAAAAGCGTTGAACTAAAAAGATAAAACAATGAGCTGAGGTGGATGAGACACCTTTGGTAACAACAAATGTGCAAAACTCTTGTTTAGATGTAGTAGTGGGAGGTACTAGCCACCTTGAGAACCATGTGACAGACTTAGGTGAGTTGGCTATTGGGATTTGAGAATTTGAACTAACTGCAATTTGACTTGAAGAATTGGGTTGCAACTCTTTGAGAGAAGAAGTAGCCTTGAATTACTTGACTAGTGGGAAAAAGATGGATGGGTGGACTACTGACATATTTGGAGGTTGTGGACATAGGCACTGATTTCCATTTTTCCTAGAATAAAAGTGAGTAGATCAACTCACTACCTTATGCATAGGTGGTGAAGCCGTAAGTTACTTGTGAAGGGTTCCTTAAAAAATTCAACCAAGAAGATGCATTAGGCAGGTGGAAGGACCATAAAGTGGTTCCATAGGTATGATTTGATTGTAGAAGGAATTTTGACTATAGTTGAGAAAAGGTGATGAATTTTTGTTGGTTTGAAAGGATTATAAGAGGCAAACTGAAGTATAGAAGGCAAACATAGTTTTGGGCGTAACGAAGTTTGTTCTCATGTATATGAGTGCGATGGTTGGAATAAATACCCAACTAGTTCAACACATGGGGGTATACATTGAATAGGCACATGACCAAGCTGGACGAGTATTGAGGTAGTAGAAGGTTGGATAGGTTTAGTGGCTAGACAGTTTAAGGAGACTTCTTTGGAATCCTTGGTTGCAGTAGTAGGTTGTAGTGGCAACACTAGAAGATATTTTCTGAGGGTATAAACAATAATTGGAGATGTTTCCAAGGGTGGAAACAACTTGGAGTGGGGGATGGCTTCATGGCCTTGGTGATACAAGAACCTTTAGCATCACCACTACCCACAATAGGGCTTCAGTAGACTTGGAAAGATGACTGATTGTGTAGTGGATGAGTCACTCCATGGTATGGGATGGGTGCAAGGAATCCACACCCTCATTGGGAATCCATGAGGAACATGCAGAAGTGGCCAAGTGTGCAAGTGAATCCAACGAAGTGTAACCAGACCCAACAACATGAGTCAGAAGCCTGTGAACTTGCTTGTTGACAAGTGACCTAAGAGATGGGAATATGGTGGTGAAGCACCCATGCAAAGACATTGCGTGCAAGTTGAGTTGGATAAGTAAGTGCATTGGGAGGGATGTAATAGGACATCGGGAGATAACAACATGTGGACTTTCCCAATGGAAAGTGTTTGTTCTAGGTCTATTAGCTATCCTACATAGGTTTATTATTTACCTTTGATTTTTATCCTTGTATTTTTTTTTCCTTTTTACTAAAAGTTTTAGACTGCTTTGATTTCATTTCTGAATATTCTATACATTTACCAATATTTTAGTTTTAACCTAAGATCCTATAGAATAATTAAAGTATTTTCATATTTGCAAAGTTAGTAGTTAATAATATTTTGCCTATGTTTAACATAATATGGCAGCGCATTTTCATTATTCAAATGCATGCATGCTGCCAGCTTTCCCAAGTTAAGTCTTTTGCAGGGTACAATCATCAAGCGATCAGGTTTGAAATTTGTTCTTGTTTGAGAGCCAACATTTGGCTTTGAGTCGTACCGAGCAGAACACCTGTACCATTCCACAATTTAACATCATTTTGAAACTAATAGCCTTTACTCTGTCAGCTCAGGATGATATGATGATTGATCTGCTGAATCATAAACTGGGTTTTGGTGATGCTTCCTTACAAAGGCCTGAAATATTTTGTAAAGGATAAATAACAAAGTCTTGCAAGGGTATCCTTCTTTTTGGTCCTCCTGGAAACGGGAAAATAATGCTAGCCAAAGCAGTTTGTTGCAGCTGCAACTATTCTCCCCAAATTTCTTAAATTTTGGACCCCTCCTCATGATTTTGCTTTGGTCATTGAATCCTTTGAGTTGTTGGTCTGTGTTTTAATTTTTAATGACTACAAAAGCTTAACTCTTGACCAAGGATCGGATTTCGATTGCGTTGGAATTCATGGTGAGTCGCAGCTTTTAAGCTTGCTTTTGCTTGTTGATCAAACCAGTTGTCTTTGCTGTGGTCGCCGTTGCGGAAGTATGACGAAGTCTCTGTCCGATGTTGATTTGAAGAGCTGTCCGAAACACTTAAGTCGTTTTTGTTAAATCGGCGGCTGATAGCCTTTTCCCGTCCGCTGCTGTGGCTCCCAAACTGTTTTACCATCCGAAGTGTGAAAAGCTCCGACTGCCGATGCGTTTTAACCTGATTTAGCCGTGTACCCGAAGCCGTTTCTCGTTTCTCGTTGCGGATGGGAAAGCCATTTGTCTTCCGAAACGTAAATCCGTCAAACTTTTGACGTGCATCGCATGGATTTAGCCTTCTCTTTTCCGCCGTTGCGGCTCTCAAAGTCTTTTGGCTTCCGAAGTACAAATCCGTCCGACTTTCGATCAAAGCCTCTCTTGCCCGCGTTTCGCTTGTCCGTAAATTGTGCCTTTTCCGCCGTTGCGGCTGGGAAAGCCTTTTGGCCTCCGATGTTATTTCCTTCCGACTGCCGACTTTAAGTTTTCCCACCAATGAGTTTCCTGTTGACCGTTGTAGGCTAGGTTTGTCAAGCCCACAGGTGGTGCGCCTTGCCATTTCCCTGTGGAATAGTCATTTCAATTGGTAATATTTGCTGTTTTTGAATCATGCTTGTCGATTTGATTGTAGGCGGTTTTGAGGAGATCGGTCAATCTACCGTGGTGCGGAGAAAGACGGACCGTTTTGGCAGGAGTATAACTGAAACCAGGGGAATCGCCAGGAGGGCCAGGGGAGTAAAAGACGAAATCTGGAGCTATAAATGCACGGACCCAAAAACTGATCAGCTACCTAGTGGTTCATGATTGCATACAGACAAGATAGAGGAATGTGGAACGTTTGGGACATTGAAAGATCATGCGTTTGGGGAAAACTGAAGCGTTTTTGGAATTGTAGTTAAATATTTGAAAGTAGGACTTAGAAAGGGCTTTTTCCCTGAAAAAATTTGTAAACTCTTTTGCTTGTAAGAGGAACTACTTCGTTTTACAGTTAGAAAGTGCAACTTTTGTCTGCTGGAGAGAGCGAAATGTGGAATGTATCAATGCGACTAAATGAATAATGTTGAAGAGGAACTATTTCATTTTCAGCTGTGTTTCATTTACTGTGAGAGTATTTAACTTCCTGAACCTATGTTCTTGTTGAATGTTCTTCAGTATATTTTGGGATGTTTTCCACTGTGAGTAATAAATGTTGTTCATAAAATAATCGGCTATCTGGTTGTTTAAATATCTGTAATTGTTCATGTGTTTTGAAAGAAGTGTCAGCTAACTGTAACTCTTCATAATGCATGTACACAATGTATTACTCACTTACAAATGACAATCCTGCTCCCTAGGGATAGTTTAGGTAGTTAGTTTATTTTCTTGTTGTTTGTGATTTAGATGCGAGTGGGTCTAAGACGAGAGGTAAGAACCTGCGCATCACATTGTGACTGCTCCTTGCATATTATCGCCCTGCATGGTTAATTAGTCACTTGCATATCATACATTAAGTCAAAATACCAAAAAATACACGGTGGATCGGGCCGCAACCGGTAAAGCCCTTTTTTTTTTTTGGTTACTTTGACCTACGGTAGCCAGACCGTAAACCGGATGGATTCCCTATACCAAATAGTCAACGGGCTAGTTGGGAATGTTGATTGGGGAGAATCCCTTACTGTTGTTGCTTGCGAATTTCGGGGCCCCAACAGTTTTGGCGCTAGAAGGAGGGCTGCCAGTGTATGGCTGGTCGAGGAAAACCGTTTTCCCGAGAATATTCCACCGGTAACAGTTCTGAAAGCAGTGGGTTTCATAATCCAATTCCAGAAGAAAGAGAACATCTATATTCTGTTGACAACAAAATTGTTAATGATCTGAGAAGGCACACTAGGGCATATGTAAAGAAGATTGGAGGATTTCCAATCATACCTGGACTGCCCAGAAGAGAGTATAAAAAGAAGGATTGTCCTGAAGCGGAAGGCTCAGTGTTGGTTGGAGACTGGGAAGAGCTTGTAGAGACAGCCTTACAGGAAGTTGTGCTACCTTTGAATCAAGAAGGCCCAGAAACCCCTCACAGTTCTTCTGCTCACACTCCAATTGGTTCACCTCCTCACTCTCCACCCAGACTTATGGCTGGCGTAAACGCAAACCAACCACCTAACCCGCCAAATCCGCCACCTGCATGGAGAGCCAGATCACCCTTAAACCTGACCCCTCCGTTACATGATTTGCCTCAATCCTTTGAAAAGTTGCTGCCTAAATTCGACCCCAATGAGAAGATACTAGTAGATGATCATCTGCAGAGTTTTTACTTGGCAATAGAAGGATTGAGAGCTGGGGAGCATGAAGATGTAGTCTGCAGACTGTTCTCGCATACCCTTAAAGGAGCTGCAGCATCATGGTACTTTGGGTTTCCTGCTAACTCTATCCCTGATTGGGATACCTTCAAAAGAATTTTCAGAAGTAAGTATGCAACTCAGAAAAATCATGCGGCTCTCATGAAAGGGCTGTGCGCGTTGAAGAAAGAAAGAAAATAAAAGGTGCACATTTTCACACAAAGGTTGCAGCCTATCTCAAGAATTTCTCTGAAATGGATAGAACTTCAGACAAAGTTCTGATTGAATATTATACTTCAGCTTTAGGCCATGATCTGTCCATGTTTGCCAAAGGCAGGGCCAAGCCTATGTTGATGGAAACCTATGAAGAGGCTGAAGTAGTGGAAGCTGAAAGAGAGAGCATTGAAGAATATCCAGAGCAGTCAGGAGAAAAGGGTGCGGGAAAAAAAGCCTTATTGTTTACTAAGCCTAAGGAATAAAAGTCGCCAGATTTGGAGAATATGGCCAGAATGATGCAGAAACTTTCCAACAAAATCATAGATATGGAGAAAGAAAAGGAAGCACAAAATTTTTATAAGCCATATTATAAGAAAAGAGAGGATAACCATCAGTCTCAACCTCCTCCTCACAATGCTGCATCTATGAATTTAACAGAGGTAGGCTTGGACAATTTTTGCACTTTCCACCAACAGCCACACTCTGAAAAGAATTGTCTTCAATGGATGAATTCGATGACGTTGGTCATGAATCAACTGTTAGATTCCAGATTAACAGAAGAGGGAGAAGAAGAAAGAAAATAGACTTCTACTTCTACTTCCACTAAAGAATAGGAAGAAGAAACCATGGCTTTATGGAAGTCTGTCTCGTTATTTGATGTTGAAGAAGAAAATACTCAGGGGTACGAGGACGTTGTGGAAACCAACATAGCCACAAGGAGCCAAGGGATGGTTAAGGAAGATAGTCTTATACTCCCAAATATTAAGAGGCTGCAGAGAAATGTTAAGAAGAGATTTCAAGACAAATATTTGGTTGATCAAATTCCAGAGTTCACTATTACCAACCAAAATCTTAGACAGAATGATACAACGGCCAAGCCAAATGAAGATAAGGAGAATGCTGATAGGCCTCATCCCACGAAATAGCAGATGGATTATGACATTGTGGAAGATTTAAAGAAGATAAAGGCGAATGTTCCACTATTCGAGATGTGCAAAGTGCCGCAGCAAAAAGAAAGGCTGTTGAGAGCCCTTGAAGCATCAGACGAGAAGACGCCTACTAAAAATCAACCAGAAGAAGAAGAAGAGATTGGAGAGACCAGCAGTGGAGGTAAGTCCAAGCACAAGCATCCACCTTTCCTCCTTACTTTTGAAATCTTTAACTACAATGTACATAATTGCTTGGTAGATTCAGGGGCAACTGTTAATGTCATGCCGATATCTGTCTGTAAAAGAATCAATGGGCAGCCTAAGCCATCCCCGTGGAGAGTAGTTCAGTTGGACAGGACAGATGTGAAGGTAATTGGTGAGATGGAAGATGTCCTAGTCCATCTGGCTTCAAATGATAAAGTATGCCAGGTCATTAATATCGTGGTGGCTGATATACCAGATGCGTACGGCCTTATCCTGAGCAGAGATTGGTCGGCCAAACTTAATGGATATTTTGCTTCTGATTGGTCACATCTTTGGTTTCCATACAAAGGAAGCCCGAATCAGATTAAGATTTTAAGAGAGCCTCATATGAAATATAACGTCACTCAGCTGGATGAGAAGAATGTATCAGTGTATTCTATATTGGGAAACTATTTTATTGAGTTGGAACTAGGTAATTACCAAGCAGAAGAAGCCAACAACATATCTGATACCCAGCCTGATCTCCTTCGATTTTCACAGGCTGATGAGATTGACTGTAAAATAGTAGACTTAGCAGTAGGAGTAGATTCATTTTCAGTAGTTAGTAATTTTTGGACTTTATTTTTTGATGGCTCTAAGACATTAGAAGGGTCAGGGGCTGGCTGTGTCCTGATTGACCCATAGAAGAATAAACATTTCCTTTCATGTAGATTAGAGTTTGAGTGTACTAATAATACAACTGAGTACGAAGCACTAGTGCAGGGACTAAAGAAGGCAATTGAATTAAAGCTAAGTAATCTAAAAGTTTTTGGGGATTCTGAAATTATTGTGAAACAAATCCGGAATCAGATACATTGTATATCTCCTCACTTAAAAGCTTACCAAAGTGAGGTATGGGATTTGCTGAGATATTTTAATGCTTTTAACATTATTTCAATTCCAAGAATAAAAAACGCAGCTGCTGATTTGTTGGCCACATCAGCCGCTAGACTTGTACCCACTAATAATCGATGTTCTGTCGAACTGCTTTTCAGGCCATCTGTACCTGATATGATTACGAACCTACGAGTGTTCGATGATGACCAGCATATCATAGAATGTTTAACGAATGATGAGGTGTTTCAAGGAGCAATCATAGATGATGAAGAGCATCAGGCTGAGATGAAATACAATAATTTCATTCCTAAAGGAGTCAGAACGTTGGAAAAAATGTTTGATTTAAATGAAAAATTTAGAAGACCACCCAACGTGAAGACCCACAGCTCATCTCTGCAGTTTGAGTTGATTAATTTAGGGACTGAAACAAATCCTAAGTTCGTGAATCTCAGCAAATACTGTTCCCCAACAGAAAGAGACAAATTCATCAGTCTATTTAAACAATATAAAGATGTTTTCGCATGGACGTACGAAGACTTGAAAACGTATGATACCAGCATCATCAAGCATGTCGTTCCCATTAAAGCAGGCGTCAAGCCATATCAACAACCTTTGAGAAAAATGCATCCGAAATTGGAACCGCTGATTCAAAGTGAAGTGAAGAAGTTATTGGACGCAAGAATCATCTTCAAAGTCAGACACTCTGAGTGGGTATCAAATCTGGTACCAGTAAGGAAAAAGTCTGGAGAAATCAGACTCTGCGTGGATTTCAGGAACTTAAACCGTGCATCAGATAAAGATAACTATCCTGTGCCACCCATGGAGTAGCTGCTACATATGGTGTCAGGTTCTGAACTGTTTTCATTATTAGATGGTTTCTCTGGCTACAATAAAGTATTAGTATCCGAAGAAGATAGATTAAAGACAACGTTCAGAACTAAATGGGGAACCTTTGCCTATAGAAGGATTCCTTTTGGGATGATTAATGCTGGAGCGACATTTCAGAGGGATATGGACATAGCTTTCCACGGATTGATTGGATGAAGTGCTGTAGTGTACCTTGACAACATTACAATATTCTCAAAGAAAAGAGAAGAGCACGCATTTCACTTAAAGAAAATTTTCGAACGCTGTCGAAAATATGGCATTTCCCTCAATCCTAAAAAGTGTGTGTTCGCTATCACAGAGGGCAAGTTGCTGGGTCACATAGTTTCAAAGATAGGAATTTCTATTGATCCAGAAAGAGTCAAAGCCATTGAGCAAATCCCCTTGCCCCATAATAAGAAAGGGATGCAGTCTTTTATGGGCACTATAAACTTCGTGCGAAGATTTGTCCCTGATTTTGCTCAGATTGTTAAGCCACTGTAGTAGATGGTGAAACAAAATGCACAATTTAAGTGGACTAAAATTGAAAAGAATGCTTTCAGCAAAATCAAGACTGTTGTTGCACATGCGCCCTCCCTGAAAATCCCAGACTTTGATAAAGACTTTATTCTGTATACATTTGCATTCGATGATTCACTGGCAGCTGTGCTCACCCAAAAGGAAGAAGGGGGGGATGAATTCCCAATATCCTTCATGAGCACTGGTCTGCAAGGGGTTGAATTAAACTACCCAGCCGTTGATAAGCAAGCTTACGCAGTATTTAAGGCAGTGAAGCAATTCAGACCTCATATATTAAAAAATCGAAGCAAGGTAATAGTCGCCTACCTAGCTGTAAGATCCCTTCTCATACAGAAAGAGTTAGGAGAAAGAAGGGGCAATTGGGTAACAACTCTTCAAGAGTACGACCTTGAATTCAAGCCAGCTTCTATAGTGAAAGGTCAAGGGTTGTGCAAACTGATGACTAAAAGTGGGAACAATGAAGAACAAGCCTGGGAGGATGAGGCCGAGTTACATGTAATGGATGTATGTCCTTTATTTACAGCTCCCGAGTCTTGGTACAGAGACCTTGTGCATTACCTGCAGGCAGGGCTGTTACCAGAACATTGGAATTCCAAGCAAAGAAGAGCGCTACGTCTTAAATCAACATCTTATCAAATTGTTGAAGGAGTGTTGTTTAGAAAGAATTATGACGGGGTTCTTCTCAGATGCCTAGAAAAGGAAGATGCTAAGAAAGTAATGACAGAATTGCATGACGGGCCTGCTGGGGGACATTATTTAGGAGACACTACAGCCCACAAAATCCTCAGGGCAGGTTATTATTGGCCTACACTCTTCAAAGATGCACATGCACATGTCAGGAGATGTGACATCTGCCAAAGGTGTGGTGGAGACAACCTAAAGCAGCAGCACCCCTAAAGCCTGTGATGATCATGGAACCATTCGAGCAATGGGGACTGGATATTATTGGAGAAATAAAACCAAATTCTTCCCTCCAACACAAATACATTCTAACCGTGACTGATTATTTCACTCGCTGGGTCGAAGCTATCCCACTGTGCAAGATAAATGAAGATGAATTCATCAGCTTTCTGCAAATCATATCATGACCAGGTTTGGAGTTCCAATTTCGTTAGTCTTTGATAATGCTAAATACTTTTCATCAATTAAGTTGACTGCTTTTGCTCATGATAAAGGGATAAAATTGCATTATTCTGCTAATTACTATCCACAAGGCAATGGCCTGGATGAATCCTCTAACAAAAATCTGATTAGAATCCTAAAGAAGACTGTAATAGAAAACCAAAGGAGTTGGCACTCTGCACTACCAAACGCCATGTGGGCTGATAGAGTTACCCCCAAGTCTGCGATTGGAGTATCTCCATATACCCTTGTCTATGGTAAAGAAGCCATCCTTCCTCCCAATATCATGCTACCATCTTCCATACTAGCTCAAGAGTCTAGGGGGTCGAATGATGAAGTTTTACAAATAAAAATATATAATCTCCTGAAAGCAGAGGAGGCTAGATCTAAAGCCAAAGAATGATTTAAGCAACAACAAGAGTCAGTTAAGAGATGGTTCGACAAGCATAAAGCTGGGACAAAAGACTTTGAAGTAGGAGACTTAGTCCTCAAATGGGACCACCCCCATGATGAGAAAAGAAAAACATACCAAATTCCAGCAGTTGTGGGTAGGCCCCTTTCAGATTGCAGCCAAGCTTGGTCCTTCTACTTACAAGTTGCAAGATCTGCAAGGGTGGGAGGAGAACCTACCGGTAAATGGTTTGGTTCTCAAGCTTTATTATTCCTGAGTTGTTTGATTTCTTCTGTCTTGTGTATAAATAATCCGCCTGGTAGTCTTTTGAGTCATGTTTTCAGTTTGCTTTAGTTTGATTTTTCTTGTTTTCAATAAAGGGGACGAACCTGCGGTTGTATGGGGAACATCAAAATTTTTGGGAGTCATAAACAATTTTAGTGATCAGACTGTGGGTTGCTGTTTATATTAAAGATCTTCTTCCAGCTTAGTCATTTTCTCGAATAATTCTGTGTGCATTGAAGTCCTACTTAATCCCTATGTAATAAACCAGATTCAGAGAGTCTGGAACACTATGTTGGGGCTCCATCCACGTCACATTTAAATTTTTCTAAGGAGCGACAGCAGAAGACCCATGGAAAGGAGCAAGGTGAACAGTATGTTAAACATAAATGATCCCATGCCAAGAAACGAATGCCTAAAAGCAAATAAAGTGTAAAAACTCTTATGAAAGCATCATAAATCAAAGCAGGTGCTGAGTCATAAGTACTAAATTGCCAAAAGATCCTCTCCGTCCGTGAGCTGAAACTTGAAGTACATCACTCACACAAAAGGACACTATGGGATAGAGGATCCTGAATTAAAATTCAGTAAGAAAGGCTTACAGGAGGACTCATATGAAAAGGGATAAAAGTCCAAAAGCACAAAAAGTGCTGAAATGGCATGGGGGCGAGAAACAAACGAATATTTCTGTTTACCATGTGCTACAATCCTGTGGTGTCCAAGCTATCAGCTACCTAAAGACAAAGGTAATAATGAAACTCATTTTCTGGCCTCAACAGAGTTATCTAGACTTGAAAATCTTGGTTTCCACTCTCCCAAATTGGACTATTATCAATGATTGAAGGTACACACTTCCGGCATTCGAGAAATCCAGATAGCTGGAAGAATTCAATAGAATGCATTTGTTGTTAAACAGTCTGTCACTCAAAGGTTAATCGCCCAGAGATCTAGGTTCACCAGGTAATCGCCAATTGTTGCAGCTGCAACTATTCTCCCGAAATTTCTTAAATTTTGGACCCCTCCTCATGATTTTGCTTTGGTCATTGAATCCTTTGAGTTGTTGGTCTGTGTTTTAATTTTTAATGACTACAAAAGCTTAACTCTTAACCAAGGATCGGATTTCGATTGCATTGGAATTCATGGTGATTCACAGCTTTTAAGCTTGCTTTTGCTTGTTGATCAAACCAGTTGTCTTTGCTGTGGTCGTCGTTGCGGAAGTATGACAGAGTCTCTGTCCGATGTTGATTTGAAGAGCTGTCCGAAACACTTAAGTTGTTTTTGTTAAATTGGCGGCTGATAGCCTTTTCCCGTCCACCGCTACAACTCCCAAACTGTTTTACCATCCGAAGTGTGAAAAGCTTCGACTGTCGATGCGTTTTAACCTGATTTAGCCGTGTACCCGAAGCCGTTTCTCGTCCGCCGTTGCGGATGGGAAAGCCATTTGTCTTCCGAAACGTAAATCCATCCGACTTCTGACGTGCATCGCATGGCTCTAGCCTTCTCTTTTCCATCGCTGCGGCTCTCAAAGTCTTTTGGATTACGAAGTACAAATCCGTCCGACTTCCGATCAAAGCCTCTATTGCTCGCGTTTCGCTTGTCCATAAATTGTGCCTTTTCCGCCGTTGCGGCTGGGAAAGCCTTTTGGCCTCCAATGTTATTTCCTTCCGACTGTCGACTTTAAGTTTTCCTGCCAATGAGTTTCCTGTTGACCATCGTAGGCTAGGTTTGTCAAGCCCACAGGTGGTGCGCCTTGCCATTTCCTTGTGGAATAGTCATTTCAATTGGTAATATTTGTTGTTTTTGAATCATGCTTGGCGATTTGATTGCAGGCAGTTTTGAGGAGATCGATCAATCTACCGTGGTGAGGAGAAAGACGGACCGTTTTGGCAGGAGTATAACTGAAACCAGGGGAATTGCCAGGAGGGCCAGGGGAGTAAAAGACGAAATCCGGAGCTATAAATGCGCAGACCCAAAAACTGATCAGCTACCCAGTGGTTCATGATTGCATACAGACAAGATAGAGGAATGTGGAACGTTTGGGACACTGAAAGATCATGCGTCTAGGGAAAACTGAAGCGTTTTTGGAATTGTAGTTAAATATTTGAAAGTAGGACTTAGAAAGGGATTTTTCACTGAAAAAATTTGTAAACT
Organism: Pseudotsuga menziesii; assembly: GCA_001517045.1. Lineage (NCBI taxonomy): Eukaryota > Viridiplantae > Streptophyta > Pinopsida > Pinales > Pinaceae > Pseudotsuga > Pseudotsuga menziesii. The sequence continues at coordinate 171,226 of LPNX010440924.1, read as the reverse complement.
CTTTTGCTTGTAAGAGGAACTACTTCATTTTACAGTCAGAAAGTGCAACTTTTGTCTGCTGGAGAGAGCGAAATGTGGAATGTATCAATGCGACTAAATGAATAATGTTGAAGAGGAACTATTTTGTTTTCAGCTGTGTTTCATTTACTGTGAGAGTATTTAACTTCCTGAACCTATGTTCTTGTTGAATGTTCTTCAGTATCTTTTGGGATGTTTTCCACTGTGCGTAATAAATTTTGTTCATAAAATAATCGGCTATCTGGTTGTTTAAATATCTGTAATTGTTCATGTGTTTTGGAAGAAGTGTTAGCTAACTGTAACTCTTCATAATGCATGTACACAATGTATTACTCACTTACAAATGACAATCCTGCTCCCTAGGGATAGTTTAGGTAGTTAGTTTATTTTCTTGTTGTTTGTGATTTAGATGCGAGTGGGTCTAAGACGAGAGGTAAGAACCTGTGCATCACATTGTGACTGCTCCTTGCATCTTATCGCCCTGCATGGTTAATTAGGCACTTGCATATCATACATTAAGTCAAAATACCAAAAAATACATGGTTGACCGGGCCGCAACCGGTAAAGCCCCCCCCCCCTTTTTTTTTGGTTACTTTGACCTACGGTAGCCGGACCGCAAACCGAACGGATTCCCTATACCAAACAGTCAATGGGCTAGTTGGGAACGTTGATTGGGGAGAATCCCTTACTGTTGTTGCTTGCGAATTTTGGGGCCCCAACACAGTTGCAACAGAAGCTGGTGAAATTTTTTTGAACATTTCAATGTCAAGCATTACATCAAAGTGGTTTGGTGAAGGTGAAAAATATGTCAAAGCTATATTTTCATCAGCAAGTAAAATTCCCCCAAGTGTGATATTTGTTGACGAGGTTGACAGTATGTTGGGTCGAAGGGAGAGTCCTAGAGAACATGAGGCAATGCGTAAGATGAAAAATGAGTTTAGGGTAAACTGGGATGGATTGCGCACTAAAGATAAGGAGCGAGTTCTAGTTCTTGCTGCAACCAATAGACCTTTCGATCTTGATGAATTTGTCATCCGAAGACTTTCCTAGAGTTTAATGGCTAATTTTCCAGATACAACAAATTTTCCAGATACAACAAACAGGGAAAAAAATATTGAACATGATACTTGCAAAAGAGGAATTGACACCAGATGTGAATTTAGACGCAATTGCAAATATGACAGAGGGCCTGTGCATATTCTTCATTTAGTGGGAGAAGATCGTGGAGATTATTTCGATATTGATTTACATGAATTTTTCATAAAAAGATAGATGGTAATGATGGTCAAAGTTTTCCAAAGGATGCCTTTGCTCTAAGCGTGGAAGGCATACTTAGCAATGCTATGAGACTTGATTTTTTTTTTCATGGTTAGATCAATTCGTACACATGAGTACGACATTTCAGTGATTCAAAATAAATTATGATCATAGAAGTATTTGGTTATGATCATAGAACGGATATTTAGCAGCGACATGTATTAAATTCAGAGTAATTTTATATAAATCGCACCTCCTTGTTATAAATGAGAATCTATCTACTAAGTGGAGGAAATGGAAAGATATGTAACCGTTTTGATCAAGAAGAGATTCAAGATGTTTATGGACCTTTTGAAGAGTCTGAGCATCTCTGGTGAAAGGATCCGGTAGAACGTGTGCAAGAGCTTATAGAAATTGTTGAAAGACAAGCATATTTGGATGCCTAGTTCAATATATCAGATAATGATCATATAGACAGACTGATGTCTTATCTATATATTGCTGAAATCTCACCTTACACAACACCACTGTATGCACGACATTTTCTTCCCTTTGTTCTTCAACTTCTAAAGAAATGCATACCACGGCCTAAGATTGGAGAGGAGATGAACTTCACAAATGCCGAGTGTCTGTTGTTTATATTCCATCAACTCTCTCACAAAACTCCAAACTTGACAAATAGCCTATGTGGCTACAGGATAATAAATGGTTACCATCTGATAGGATCGAGGGGGGGGGTTTGAGAATTATAAGGATTTTACAGAAAGTTTTGCATTCTCATTAAAAACAATTGGTCAGAAGAACAAGATTACCGCTACCAATGACAATGGAAGGCTAAGAAAGGATGAAAAGATGTTTTAGGATGCAGAGAAATCAAGACACCGATAAAAGACAGAGTATTCATCATTTAATGCCACGAGGACACCCAGAGGCTACAATTATTTTTCACATATAATGACAAGGTAATTGAGGGTGCCAAGTGTTTGAATCTACTGCCAAAGTGCATGGGAGAGTTCACAAGAAGCTAGAAGTCAGTTTGGATAAGGAATAATACTTGTCAGTTCAGAGAGCATTTTTCTAGGATTAACTATTCTTATAAATTGTAAAGCATTAGGATAATTTAGGGGAGACACATAAGGGAGTCGATATGATTGGAGCATGTACACTCCTTCAATTTTTATCTGTGTAAGAACAAATTTGTTTTATGAATGACTTAATATATCTATATGGAGCTAGGTCTTTGAACTTATATTGTGTGAATATTCTCTGGTTTAGTTTGAACTCTTGTTTACATTGTTGTTTATGTAGATGTTTTCTATGTAGACACTGTGTATGCAAGTGGATATTGATGCCTACTGATGTTTGAAATGTTATTTCAAGTACCTGTACCTTTAACATATGCTCCAATGATAAAATGTCTCTTTATTACTTGTATTTATATGTTTTGAAACCTATCTTCTAGACTTTAATTTGTAATGTCATTCATTCTGCAAAATCTAGTCTTTACACTTATATTTTGTGATGTTTTCAGATTATTGTGTCTCTGTATATTGTCTTTACCTTATATGATTTTTACATTGTTATCCAAAAACCCTAAAAAATTGTCTTTGAATGTTGAGGTGCCTGAACACTGCTATCCGGTAGTCTAGCTAGTAGACTTTAGGATAAACATCTTTTGGTGACCATACTGGGGACGAAATTGAAAATTTTTCTCGGGTATTCTATCTTTTCTCCTAATTTTGACAGTGAACAAAGTTGGGAAACATTTGTAGACTATAATCATTCACTGAATTTCAGAAAAAAATAGTGGTGACTCCACTGAAAGAAAGATCCACTGGCGACTCCAATCAAGTTCTAATCAAGTTCAAAGACTCCATTGGAGGACGAATCTTATTGACAGAGACATGAAAGGATATTGTGAGAAAACCAACTATTCAACCTTAAGTTTTTTCCTGAATGTAATTATGTTTTTTGTCAATTACTTCTTGTCCTTTCCAAAACATATTAGATTTTTTTTATATTGTTTAATGTATTCAAAAGATGACCCAAAATATGCATTAGAAGATCTTTCCTTGAAAGTTGTAAATATACCTTCTCTTTGTATACCTGATTTTGACCCAAAGCCTTCATCTAAGTCATGTAATGTATATGATCAATCCTGTGAGCTTCAAGAGACAAAGGATGATATCATACCTCCTACGTTTAATTCTATATCTTCCAAGATCCAAGACAAATATAGGTCTCTTTATTTTACTTCTATTCTTTATGATTTTCCTCCAAAGCATTACAAGTATCTCCCTATGTTCGATGAAAAAAACCTTACAACTGAAAAACACATTCATTCCTTTGAACATTTCACGGACCTGTTTGAAATTGAGCATAATGATGTTTACATAAGATCTTTTTCTCAGTCATTGCAAGGGAATGCTAAGGAATGGTTTAGGCATTTGCAGCCTGGGTCAATTAGTTCATGGGAGGAACGAAGGTATGCATTTCTAAATTTTTGGGGTGAGACAAAATCATTGGATCAATATCTTTTAGAGTTTTGTGCTATGAAAAGACAGAAGGATGAAAATGTTTCTATGTTTAATAGGAGAATTTCAGGTTTTTATTACAAGATGCCTAAGGAGATCCAACCTTCTGAGGTTGATTCTGGACTGAGTTATGCAATGGCCTTCATCCATATCTAGCACTTCTTCTTATGGAGAGAAAGTCCACGACTTTGCAACAGATGTTCAATGATGCCCAAGAAATAGAAGATAACCTACTAGCTTGTGGAAAGTATGTAGATCGGTTTTGTAATGAAGACTTGAAAAAGGAAGCTTATGAACAAAAAATATTAGGTTTGGATGCAAAAGAGCATGATCAAAACCAACAACAGAAATTTGGATTGAATATGATTCAAAGAGATGATATATTATCTCTTGATGTCTCTTGTTTTTCAGACCCTAAGATCGCTCAATCAGATTTTGATTCTTCTGAAAATAGTTTTTATAAAATTGATTATGTTGATAATTGTCCTAAGGATTATGCCACAAATGATAGTTATTATCTTGTTTCAAAGAAGGTTGTTGCTTCAAAGCATCTGGCAGTGGATACTCAAAATCAACAAGTCTCAATTCTTTGTAGTGATGTTCAGAATTTTATGGCTCCCAATGTTTGTCGAAGTTTTTATTCGCGAGATAATTTTTTTGAAGAATTTCATGTTTGCAAACATGACGCTGATTATGAGGATGATTATTCAAAAAGTGAATATCATCCTTGTAATGAAGGCACCATTGAAGAAGCATTTAATTCTCATCAATCTCAAGAAGCTTCTAATTATTTTCAAGATGAATTTGCTGCTTACAAGCGTTATGAAGAGTCCCTTATTTCTGATGTGATTGTTATTACAAATCCTTATGAAGATTATATTTTTATTAAATAAACTTTTGTCAAAGATCATACTGCTGATATACATAAAGCTTCATCATTATCATTAAAATTACATCAAATTTCTCTTGTGTATGATGATGATATTGAAGTGTTTTATTTAGAAGTCCATGATGGGGAAAGTTTTAGTAATGAAGATGTATCTCAAGAGAACATTGTTCAAGAGAATTTCTAGCATATTTCTAAGTATGAAACTATTGGGGATATTTTTCAATTCAACTCTGTCAAATATTGTCTAGACAGTTATGTAAGTCAACCCATTTATGATATGTATCCATATGATTTAGAGTATCAGTTTTTTGAATCAGCACCTGTGGAAGTTTCCAACAGCGAACCGGTGTATGATGAATATGAATCGGATTCTTGGGATGTCAATGAAGAATATGGAAAGGAATTAGAAGAGTAGCTTACACATTTTTATTCTTTACCAGTTGTTGAACAACACTCTCAAGAAATCAATAAACTTGTATCTATTGAAGGAGGCACTAAACAAAATGAGGTTATTATAGCTGGAGATAAGGACATAAATTTTTTGTTTTATGTTTCTTCATTTGAAACATTTCAAGAAATGAAGTCTGATATCCTCCATGGAGTAGAAAATATATGGAGGCATTTTTCTCTTTTACATCAACCACACAATTGGTGGGACCCAGTGTCCATTTACATGGACTCAAGTTTTCAAAAATTTTCAACCTTCTAGAATTTGGGATCAAAGTAGAATACGCTTTGCAAATTAAATTTATGTTTCAGATAATAAATTCTTCTTTGATTTCTATATACCTGCAAGAAGCTGGTACAATCGATTGGATGCTATCATGGCTTCACTGTAAGTATGATTACACTTGATTAGGTTGTTTCTTCCGATTAGAAATAAGAGTAAGCAGGAGAATAAGCTCGCCATACGAGCATGTAGATCCTTTTCAGTATGTTGGCTTGCAGCAATATTTTGTTATGTCAGAGGTGTGTGCTCAGAGTTTGAGAAAGATTCAGAAATTTGGTAAATGACTCCATATCCCAATGGATCAGTAGTAGTTGACAAAAAATAAGGCACTTGTTCTACAGTTCTTGGCAAATCATAGGGAAATGACATCCCCCAGTTGGAGCCAGTGTTTGTCCTAGGTCTGTTAGCTATTCTCCCTAGGTTTATTATTTACCTTTGATTTTTATCCTTGGATTTTTTTTTCCTTTTTCCTAAAATTTTTAAACTGCCTTGATTTCATTTCTGAATATTCTATACATTTACCAATATTTTAGTTTTTAACCTAAGCTCCTATAGAATAATTAAAGTCTTTTCATATTTGGAAAGTTAGGAGTTAATAATATTTTGCCTATGTTTAACATAAGCTGACATCACATTTTCATTATTCAAATGCATGGATGCTGCCAGATTTCCCAAGTTAAGTTTTTTGCAGGGTACAATCATCAAGCGACCAGGTTTTGAAATTTGTTCTTGTTTGAGAGCCGATAGTTGGCTCTGAGTCATGCCGAGCATAACACATGTACCATTCCACAATTTAACATCATTTTGAACCTAATAACCTTTACTCTATCAGCTCGGGATGATACGATGATTGATCTGTTGAATCATAAACTGGGTTTTATTAATGCTTCCTTACAAAGGCCTGAAATATTTTGTAAAGGATAACTAACAAAGTCTTGCAAGGGTAGCCTTCTGTTTGGTCCTCCTAGAACTGGGAAAGTAATGCTAGCCAAAGCAGTTGCAATAGAAGCCAGTGCAAATTTTATAAACATTTAAATGTCAAGAATTACATCACAGTGGTTTGGTGAAGGTGAAAAATATTTCAAAGATGTATTTTCATTAGCAAGTAAAATTTCCCCATGTGTGATATTTGTTGACGAGTTGACAATATGTTGGGTCGAAGGGAGAGTCCTGGAGAACACGAGGCCATGCTTAAGATGAAAAATGAGTTTAGGGTAAAATGGGATGGATTGCGCACTAAAGATAAGGAGCGGGTTTTAGTTCTTGTTGCAACCAATAGACCTTTCAATCTTGATGAAGCTGTCATCCGAAGACTTTCCCTGAGGTTAATGGCTAATTTTCCAGATACAACAAACAGGGAAAACAATCTTGAAGATGGTACTTGCAAAAGAGGAATTGGAACCAGATGTGGATTTAGATGCAATTGCAAATATGACGAAGGGCCCGTGGATATTCTTCATTTAGAGGGAGAAGATCATGGAGATTATTTCGAGCTTGCTTTACATGAATTTTGCATAAAAAGGTGGTAGTGATGGTCAGAGTTTTCCAAAGGATGCCTTCGATCTGAGTGTGGAAGGAATGCTTAGCAATGCTATGAGGCTTGAATTATTTTTTTGTTCGTGGTCAGGTCAATTTGTACACATGAGTACGACATTTCAGCGATCCAAAATAAGTTCGACAACATTGAATTATTTGGTTATGATCATATAATGGAGATGTAGCGCGACAAGTATTAAATTCAAAGGAATTTTATATAAATCACAGTTGCTCGTTATAAATGAGAATCTATCTATCTGTCTGTTGTTTATATTCCATCAACCCTCTCACAAAACTCCAAACTTGAAAAATAGCCTATGTGGCTACAGGATAAAAACTGGTCAGCCATCTGATAGGCTCAGGTGGGGGGGGGGGGGGGGGGGGGGGGGATTTTCCTGAGAATTATAAGGATTTTATTGAAAGTTTTGCGTTCTCATTAAAAACAATTGGTCAAAAGAACAAGATTACCATTACCAATGACAATGGAAGGCTAAGAAAGGATGAAAAGATGTTTCAGGATGCAGAGAAATAAATACAATGATAAAATACAGAGTATTCATCATTTAATTCCATGAGGACACCCAGAGGTTGCAATTCTTTTTCACACAGAATGACAAGGTAATTGAGGGGGCCAAGTGTTCGAATCTACTGCCAAAGTGCCCGGGAGAGTTCAGAAGAAGCTAGAAGTCAATTTGGATTAGGAATAATACTTGTCAGTTCAGAGAGAATTTTTATAGGATTAACTATTCTTATAAATTGTAAAGCATTAGGATAATTTAGGGGAGACACATGGGAGTCTATATGCTTGGAGCATGTACAATCCTATAATGTTTATCTGTGTAAGAAATTCTTTGTTTTATGGATGACTTAATACATCTATATGCAGCTAGGACTTTGAACTTATATTGTGTGAATATTCTCTGGTTTAGTTTGAACTCTTGTTTACATTGTTGCTTATGTAGATTTTTTTATGTAGATACTGTGTTTGCAAGTGGATATTGATGCCTACTGATGTTTGAAATGTTATTTCAAGTACCTGTACCTTTAACATATGCTGCAATGATAAAATGTCTGTTTATTACTTGTATTTATATGTTTTGAAACTATCATCCTCGACTTTAATTTGTACTGTCAGCCTGAACATTGCTATCCCTTACTCTAGTTAGGAGGCTTTAGGATAAACAGAAATCATCCCCATAGTTGGGAGCCCCATTGGTTGGAATGAGATAGAAGCCATCTATAACTAGGATTCCTTGGTGTATCATGTGGGTGAAGCACCCAACACGCAAGGATGTAGTGACGCCAGTGAAGAATTGACACGGTGAGGTACGCCCAAAGGAATGCTAGCTTAGTTGTGTTTAAGGGCATTGAAAAGAGGTGTGACCCTTGGGATCACTTCATAACATGAATTAGGAACCTATAAGGTATGAACATGTTGAAGCTTAAAGGCAGATTCAGAAGTGTGATTGAGCACACTAGAGAACATACACACCTAGAATAGAAGTCATGTGCAAGTATAGGCAGGATAATGGTTGTTATAGCTGATTTTACCACTCCAGGTGAATCACACTTTGTATGACCTTCCCCTATCCCGCTGCAGACTCCTTAGACCCCATGGACCATGTTTTGTCCTTTGATGTTTCCTTGACAATCCCTAAAAACATGTGAAAAATGACACACGCGACTTTTAAACCTATAAGCGCATATATACGCGGCTTTGACCACTAAAACCACATACATTGGGATGTGTACAAAATCCAAATCCTTTTGGAGTTTTCCTTGACATGGATCCGACTCACTTGACTCCTGGCCTTCCCTATGCCTTGAGATCGCTCAGATTCGACCTTTCATTACCCCTTTGAAAAGCTATATAAGGAACTCTATGGTACATTGAAGGCATATGAGAGAATTGAGAGCAAAGAAACTATAGTCCATTGTTGCCAGAACTTATGCTTGAGTCTGCATCCCTTTGTCCCTTGGAGCACTAGTGTGTTCTTCCCAAGCTTGCCTTTTGCTTGTGAGCTTGCTATCGAGAGATGGAGGATTGAGGTGGTGGAGGCCCAAGTGGGGGATTCAGTTTCTTCGGTTCATAGACGTGTCGTCAAAGGTTGTATCTATTGTAATCTCTGATTTATATTAATAGAAATATCTTTTGCTGTCCAATAATGTGTGTTTGAAGGAATATTTTATCCATTGGATTATGTCAAATGCTTATACGTTATTGATTATATATGCTAGAATAGATCTAACACCATGATATATAGAATGCTTGTATTGTTTACTTGTTTTTGAGGAAGTAATCTATCAATTCAAGTTGAAGTTGGAAAGCTCAACGGGGATCTACTTCAACTGTCTGGAATAAGGTACGAGGCCTGATCCTTTAGTGTTAGACATTTATTTTCTATTGCATATTGGAAAGGATTGATTTTTGGAGTCAAGCTGTCTGTTGTGGTACCCCAAGCCATAGGAATTTCTCTCCGTAACATAACATACACACCTAGAATAGAAGTCGTGTGCAAGTATAGGCAGGATAATGGTCACAATTTCAAGTGTATGTTTCTTGAGTGATAGAATAGTTCAGGTGCCGCAAGAGGCATATCTGTGGGAGCTACAAGGGAACATGTGGACAAGATTTAGTGACCAATAAGTGGCAGGGAAAATTCTCACAGTTTCTTGTGTAAGAGGAGTTATCATTGTTTTGGGTGCACTTTTAGAGAAGTGGCCTATAGGCGCTCTCTTGATATTGTATTATCTTATATATACATGTCTATATATATATTATTTTGAGTTCCCCCATTGAGGTGTCATTGAGCACATATGTTGTCTTGTGTGTGTTATTTGGCTAAGTGTTAATGTGCATGACAATATATAATAATAACTAAGTATAACAAGTAACTATTGAGGTGTTTGTGGGGTTAGGCCTAGTCCATGGGGCACACATTCAAGTTGGATTGGTCATTGGAGACTATGTTTGGGTATTGATACATTCCCAAGGAATGAAACAACGCTCTGGTTCTGGGTTGGATCCTTAGTACTGTGATAATACCTATCTAAGTCAAACATTTCAAAAATATTTTTTCCTATTTATGGGTATATCTTAATTTCATTAGTGATTGCATCTGACATTGTGTATATCTATCTTCATGAATTCTACCCATTTCTATTAATATTATCTATACTCTTAAAAAAAAGGAACAAGAAGGGCATGGAGCACACATACATCTATAAGGATTTATATTCTTTGTGGGTTATTGGTGGAAGAAGCGCATTTGCGAATATTTCCACCTACAAACATAGCAGAAGTATTAGCACTCCAGTATTCTATCATGTGATGAGGAATTATTATGGTGGATCTATGAAAAAACAATCAAAATTTCTCCCTACCTTACTTCATTTGAAGGAAATATAGAATAAGACATTTTTCAACATAGGTGACAACTGCAGAGATCCCCGATAAAAATGAAGGACAATACTAAGAATGTTTCTACTTAGACAAGAAAAAGAAGTCATACTTGTTTTGAATCTCAAGACAACTATTCTATGTTGGTTACATTGAAGGACGTGGTCATCATCCATGTTATGCTCCATTGGTTATATCGAATGACTTCGTCATCTTAAGGGATTGAGCAAGGAAAAATACTACTATATTACCGATCTAGTCTTTATGGATACAATCTCAATATCTTGAGAAGGCATAAATATGGAGTTTCACCATTTTATGTAGAAAAAGTATTATCAACCTAGATAACTTGATGGTGGTTCGTAAAGGGATATACTTTCACTTATGTTAGATGTGACTGGGTCTTCGTTTGTTACCCTATTTCCTTATGTCAAAGAAAGAGAACCTCTTAAGCAATTATGAGCAATCTAAACCGATACTCTAAGAGAAAAAAGGTGGTTCCAACACAAATAGTATTTATATGTTAGTATCGCTTGTAGGTATATCCCTATAGATTCCAATAAGTTACACTACTCTTATATATACCCTTATAGTACCTATGACTTATCCTTGAAGAGTTTTTTTAATCATATAAACTATTCTCATGTATTTATTAAGATTGATGGTTGGGAACATTAGAGTAACGCCGATGCTGTTTGATATCATGCACCATAAACTATGGTTCTAGATGCAAATTCATTTGGACATGACAACTCTTTTTCCAAGTAGAACCCTTTAATGTATAAAAGTATAGAAAATTCCCTTCATTATTGTGGAATGACAAGCATTTGAATGATTGGTCGATCACGTGCTTACAAGAAACATCTAGTCATATCTCCATACTTGAAACCAAATAGTATGTAGTTTAACCTCTTGCCCATAATGAATCCCTCACCTTAGATATAGTATGGATGTCTATAGAGAACTAGTATATTTACTTGTACAAGTTAAATAATAATAATGGCACGATCTTTCCATACTCTCTAAGTGTTCAAGTGAGTGACCAGTGGCCATTATCATATTAGAATGATTCTCTTGTAATCTATTTAACTAATCAATCATTGTTTTTGTAATATGTAAACTATTAAGGATTGGTAGCTACAAAGGGCATAGTGTTTGGTCTCAAGGGAAATAAAAAACTGAGATATGAATGTGAGTTGGGAGAAACAACAAAAAAATTTAGGTTAAGGTGCCAGAACTATTTTAAGTGCTAAAAATATTGGATCCAAGACACATCAAGAGCCTTCTTATAATCAATGACTTAACTATAGTTATTATGATTACATGCAATCCTTTCATTCCATCTAATGGAAAATTGGCCAGGCTAATACTAAGAACACAAAAGGAGACTAATATATTTCACAATTTCAACTTATATATGACAATATCATATATGGAAAAGAAACTATGTTGATATTCTTTGCAACACTTTGAGGGATTATAAGAAAACAAAGACAATATCATTGAGGGAAACTTCAACTTGTTCCTAGATATCAAGGATAATATAGAAGGATCTATAGTTAGGGATCCATTCCGAGACAAAATGGAGAATATAATAATTGATCGCGATCTCATGGATATTAAATCACTTAATGGAAAACAGATGTGGACAAAATACATAATGGGACCAATTCATATTGCTATTACGTTGGACAAATTTCTCATCCATAGCAATGCGATTCTTCAAAATCTCTCCATCACCTCCTGGATTATACCGTTTTCTAATTATGACCATAAGCCAATTACTCTTTCCTTAGACCCACCTTTGAATTATGGACCTATTCCCTTTCACTTAAAACCCCTATGGCTCTAAAACCCCTAATCCATGGATATATTCAAGGAAGAAAGTGTAAATCCCGTAAAAGGATCCCCATCCTTTCTATGGGAGCAAGGGATAAAACTAGTTAAGAAGTTTTTAAAAGAGTGGGTGAAATATTCATATTGGCCTCCTCACAAGGAGAAGTATAGTTGCAATATCAAGGTGAGGTAATTCAAGAAACAATTTAAATAGGGGTGGTTACCTTAAAAACTAGGCACAAGAGAGAGAAACTTATGCCAGTATCCACAAAGCAAACAAGGTCAAGGAAGAGACATGGTGATTGAAATCAAGGAGTCTATGGATATAATTGGGGAACAAGAATACTACTTTTTTCATTGCCAAGCCAAATCTCAAACAAATGGTCAAAGAGATCATCTTGCAGTATGGGACCACATTAAAATAATTCAAGGAGATCATACTAGCAACCAAAGATCATTTTGAAGAGATTTATTAAAAAAGGGAGGCTACCGATCCCCTTTCTATGCAACTCATGCAAGAGAAAAATCATAATATAGTTTTTTAGGAGGATAATATAGATCCCATGAGAGTTAAAGATATTTCATGCACTATGTGGTCTAACCCTCGATAAGGCCCCAGGCCTAGATGGATTCTATATAGACTTTTATAAATAAAGTTGAAATATTATTGAAATTGATTTAGGAGAATTCTCATATATTCATAGAAAACTTACAAGTTTGTAGGAGCCACTAAACCCTACTTAGCATTAATCCCCAAATAGGATAACCTCCATACTCATTCAAATTTTTTTAGCCCATCCCCTTTTGCAACTCTTCTTATAGAATTTTAAACAAAGTTGTAGCCAATAGAGTAAAAATGATCCTTCCCAATCTAATCTCTGACAATAAAGGGAGATTTATGCATAATCACCAAATCATAGATAAGAATCTCTTGGTCCAAGAGGCATTACATTGTAGAAGAGCCAAAAAATATAGAGGTATGATTATCAAGTTGGATATGATGAATGTGTTCAACATGGTACACCACTTCTTTCTCTTAGAAGTTCTTCTTAAATTCATATTCAATAGCCAATTTGTCTATTGGATCCAATCATATGTTAGTGGACCATGGATAGCCCCTCTTATAAATGGACACCCAACATATTTCTTTAAATGTAGTAGCGGTTTGACGTAAGGTTGACCCCTCTCACCTCTCATGTACATTATAATGGTTGTATCTTTTAATAGGAAACTTAAGGATGGAATAATATCAAGCAATATCTATGGAATCATATTCACACAAGGGGTAAAATATATGAACCACTTGCAATTTGCAGATGGAAGGGGGTGGCATTGGTGGTAATAGCTCAAAGATTCAAAAAAGTTCTTGAAAATTTCCTTGAGGCATACAGAGAGAAGATTAATGAAAGTAAGAGTCATGTTTTTGGTTGTAATGTAAAACCTCTTCTCATTAGATCTATCTCTAGGATTCTTCAATTGCCTTTATTGAATATTGACAGAGATATAAGTACTTAGGAATGCCCACTAGAAGGAGAACACCTTATAGTGGAGGTTTTGCAGAACTTCCCAAAAAATGTTTTCCCTTCTCCATTTATAATGGAGGTTGGTAGAGAAGGAAGGTGCCTAGAAGTTTTTGTGGAGGTTTTCACAACGGAGTACTTAAAATAAACAAAACAAACTGGTCCACATTTACACAATACATATAGGTGTGTAAAAAATAAAACATGTTGGACTCATTTATGCATTTAAAATCTCAAATTATCGATTTTAATATTAAATATATAAAAATTTGTTTATGTTCTCTACAACAAATAAGTCACCACGGTGCGTGTGTTAATTATGCATTGATCGAGTTAAAACAAGCATTTTAACTAACAATTTTAATTTTAAAAAGAGAAAATAACTACATCAATGTGATATAAATTATGATGCATCGGTACTAAAAAATTCAAACACCACTAACCATTATTATATGTCATGTCCCCAATTAAATAATTTCCAAATAAGACTACTTGCAAATAATGTTTCACCAACCTACTAGTTCCCTAGGTTGAGATGGAGACATAAATTTTGTAATAAAGGGACCATGGGACCCAAAATAAATTTAGTTTACCATATTCACATTTAAATGGGTCACATAAATGATAAATGTTAAGAAAATAAGGTGGCATGGGTACATGAAGACACTTGGAAGCTTATGGAGCCTTTGGGTCACTAGATTCCCCACACACTTGGAATGATATTCATCCAAGTACGAACACACGGGTAATGTAACATTATTGGAGGGTGATGTGGTGTCAAATAGAATATAATGAGCAAAGGAATTCAAACTGGTAAAGGAAGAGACTAGAAGACAATGTGTGCCAAGTGGAAGGAGATTCCATGCACTATATAACAACAAATGATGAAAGATTCTATGACAAGTATGACAAATTTTGACCTTATTGCAGACATATGACAAATATGGCATGATAAGGCTAAAAATAGCCACCAATAGGTCAAATTTGGGAGTTAAAGGCAACCGTTCGAATTGGGAAAATAATTGAAGCATGAAGAGGAAGACAAGTGTCATGAGAGGTACTAAACCACTAAGATGAGTTGGAGGAATCCCATGGAGGGAAATTAGACCTTAGGATTATTCTTGAAGTTAAGAAAAGGATGTCACAAGGAATGAGAATGTATTTTTATCATTCGTTAATTGGCCTTTGACATTTTGGAGAGATTTTGCTTGTCCATTGCACAATGAGTGTTCGCTCTCCCTTATTGTGAATCAATTTCGAGGGAGTTGGATTCCTTTACAAGTTTTTTGATGGAGAGGAGATTAATACCTCCCATTGGAGCTTAATGAAGGAGTTTTAGTTGTAGGTTTAAGGACCATACCGTCAAATTCTCATATATTCCCCTATTCTCTCATTCCTTCTTCTCCATTCCCCCACACTCTCATGTTGAGGGCATACTTGTTGGAAGCTATATATTATGCATGTATTTGTAATATTATGTCCATATGCTTTGTAAGTTGATATATCAAAAAATCCAAGTGTGAAAGTCTTGCATTCCAATGAGTTCAAATGACTAGTTTTTATGTGTTTGGCTTCCATTTCGAGGGATTTATATATATGATATGTATTAAGGAATTTATATGAAGTTAAATTCTATTGAGGAAGAAATTTATATGATGAAATAGTTCATGTTATGAACTATTTCATGAGTTAAAATGGAGCTACCAATGCCATTTCCCCCTAAGCAATTTTACTTAAAGTTATCATACGAATGTTGTACTCTATAATCAGTTTTAAGAACTAATAACCATTATTAATTACATCCCCTTATGTCTGACATTAATCCCCATAATATTTTGAAATTTGGGATGTTTGTACTGCATTTGGAGAGCCAAAAGTGGCATCTACCCTTGGGGGTTTTAACATCCGTTTCCTAGTGTTTTTGTCCTTCTTTCCCCATGGACAAAAGAAAGTTGAAAAATAAATTGGAAAGGGTATGAAAATTAATATTATGAATTAGGATTTCCTAATACCCCTCAAGCTCTTCCATGTAGAATTTGAAGTCATTTGGGTGCATTTGGGTCAACTTGGGTTTTAGTCTAAAGCTAGAAATTGGTCAAAGTTGTGCAAACTTGAGTAACATGACAAAATGAATTTCTGATTCGAGCATTGAGTGTACGAGGTATTTTAGTATGTGTTAAATCCAATAGTATCCCTCCATAATAATTTTGGAAAGATTAAGTAGTGTTTGGAACTAAACCAAGAAGGACTAAGTGACCACATTTTCCTAGTAAATTTGCATTGTTTCTCCTTAACCCAAAACAAGGTTGCAGAGGTATAAAGTCAGATACAAAGTGTCCATAAACCAATTTTAGATATTTTAAGACTCACCATACCATTTCATTTAAAAATCAGGATCATTTGGTGAAAGTTGGAACCCTATAGAGTCATGCTAGTTAAGCTCGAATTTTTCCCAATTTGTAATTTTCTCCAAAACTCCAAAAAGGGACATTATAGTGGTATCAGGGCATGGTATTGGAACCTATTGAAGTTATGCATTATATGTATGAATTTAATAAACTCATGAAGTCATATTTTGATGATACGACCTAGCATATTATGCAAGGGTTCAAATTAGTGGCTAGCCAACTTAGGGGTAAGTTGACAACATGGGGTAGTAGTAGTTCCCATCATGGAGAGACACATAAGATCATTATTTTTGAATAATTTGATGATTTTTTGTATGGATTTAGGCACAAGAATTAATATGTGAACTCATTAAGTAACAATCAACAATCCACAAGTATGGAGGAGACCAAGGAGCCACCAAGTTCTGTGGGTGGTGAAGCAAGAAAAGCATTACATCATGAGGATCGAAAGTCACTCCCAAGTGACTCTTAAAAATATGAGGAAACATCACATGAGAATGAAGAATATTCCCTTGAAACTATAGAATATCATTCTGAGACACATTCTACTATGGACATGGACCAAAGGGCATCTACTGATGGATGCTTAAATTGTTAAGGAGTACCTATTGATGGGTGCTCAAAAATATATGTTGGTGACATAGAGATCATATTTGAAATTGTTGATGCAGGAAAAATTTCTCGTGAGCATGAAGATGAAGACCTTATGGCAGATAATGAAGAACCAAGATCAACTTTCCCATCACCACTTGAGATTCAATAAGTTGATCAAATCAAGAAGAAAGAAGAAGAGGAGGTTCACTCCCATGAACCATCCTTCATTGAAGGGTATTTGAATATGAGTGAAGTGAATATACATGAGTCCCTTATCATACTCAATGACACTAAAAAATTGGTGTGAAATTCATGTTGGAAAGTTTCTTCATTGGAGGATCCATCCTTCCTTGAAGACATGGAGAAGATTCAAAGAGCAGTGTGCAACATCGAAGGTAATTTCATGTATTTTATTTTTGATAGAAACAATTTGGTTGAGTTTAATGAATGGTTACATGAAGCATACTTGAATAATAATGAGGATATTCGTAAGCTCAAAATTAAAAATGAGCAACTTATTGAGAGGTTACAAGGTACTTGTTAAGTTCCTCCTATGTTTCAGATTGTCATATGGTAGATTGCTTGGAGGATTCTCATGACACAAGGAATCATGAGAGACATGGAAAATTGTAGGTTCTTGATGTGTTTGCAGATGATCTTGATGAGAGCCGATAACTTGTTGTGGTGGAAGAGGAACTTGAGTTGCCTTTTGAAAATTGTTACACACTTTTTGAAGAAGTGCATGATTCCACTACCTTAGAACTAAACTATGAGGAAAGTTTTGCATTTTTTAGGGATTTGCATGTTCCTAATCCTATGGATCCTTCACATTATGAAATTTTTTCACTTTCTGATCATTTGGGTGAGTTGGTTCCTTATCCTACATCCTACACTTTCATATTTTGCAGCATTCATCCTAATGAAGTATGGGTGAAAGGTTTCTTTTTTATGGTGCCAAATGAGGAGTATGGAATTCCTATATCTCCTCTTGATTATGACATGAATATATTTCCATGTTCTTTACATTTACAACAACACCCTTTGTTACATTATGATGATATACATATTCATGGGTGTATTGGTGAGACTTCTTTGAGCCACTTGAAGTCTTCATGCCTTCTTTGCTTCTTATTTGGTTTAGATTTTGGTGGAGGTTCTTCATCCACTTCTTGGATGAAAGAAAACATGGTCGATTATCTTGATCCACATTATATTTTTTTGGAGCAGCATTATGGGACATGGGATCCTCACCTATGTCATTGGGGCAGATATGATATAATACTTGATTATTGTGTGTATGGGCCACATGATGATATACTTACTTGGATGTACAAGCAATTTCATGATTCTTTGATGAGGTACCTTCTTGATGTCCACTTGTATGATGTATTTATGTACTTTAATGATCTATATGTTGTACTCATAATGTTTGGAAGGGTGCAATACAAGCAATGGGATCCGAGTATTGTTTGGTTTCAATTTTGGAGGCAACAAGCAATAGGGGATATTGAGTCACCACTTGAGAAGGTGATTGTAATAAGAGTAGAGAAACAACAAGCATGGTGGTTCCTCTTTCAAACTTTCTTGGAATCTTTGCAACTCAACAAGAAGAGCATACATAGAACTTGGGAAATGGAGGAACACGAGCGATAGGTAGAAAAATCATTCCCAATGCAAACTTTGATGTTATTGGAAATAATAATTAATATGCAAACATTGATGTTGTTGGAAATATTAATTACAAGCATATCTAAATCACATCTTAATTAACTCTACTCAATTAGAGTTAGTCCATAGAATTACATTTTTTTCAATTGATTAATGATGGAGTTTCACGATACTCCAATAGTATTATGAAGTCAAGTTTTTAGGTAGAAATTAATTACAATCTTTAATGGTAATCTGTAGCTTCCAAGACAAGTAGAATTCAAGTCTTTGTACAAATAGTTGAAGAAAAATGAAAAACAGAGTCTATGGGATAAAAATAGAGTAAAAGAGAAAGGAGAAAAAAAAAAGTCTCAATATCCCACGGGTCCTATCTTCCCAGTGTACAGTTAGGGTTTAGTTAAATGAAAGAGGCTGTTAAGTGAGGAACTTCTTGGGGCATTAATGAGAAAGTGGGGGTATCTATGAAAGGATTCCTCAAACATAACACAAGCCGTGAAGAACCTTAGCAAATCAATATCTTATTACATATATGAGTATAGGAAATCAAAACCGTTATAAACAGTTAGACAATGAGATTATTAACTATAATTTATTAACTAATAACTAAAATAATATTTACAATGTAATCCTGAAGGATCACTCAACATACCCCCCTTAATTGGAAGGGACATCTGACATGCCAAGTTGCATTCTAAAATTTTCAAACTTTTCACGACATAATGCTTTAGTAAAGATATCTGCAATTTGCTCTGAAGTAGATCAATGTGTCAGATGAATGGTTTTGGCCTCAACATGATGTCGAATCAAGTGATATTTGGTGTTGATATGTTTGGTTCGATCATGAAATTCTAGATTCTTGGCCAATTGAATCGCAGAAGAGTTGTCAACAAAGAGAGGCGTTGAAGTCATTTGTTTCTCCTGCAAGTATTTAAGTATTTTATGAATCCAAATGATTTCTTTTGTGGCTTGAGCTGCTGCAACATATTTGGCTTTAGTTGTAGAATACGTAGGAACATATTTCTTTCGTGATCTCCATGTGATAGCTACTAATCCAAGGTTCATCAAATAACCTGAAGTAGAGACCCCATGCTCTTTATCTCCATCAAAATTAGAATTTGAATAACCAGTGAGATGAAAGCATGAAACTTTAGAATATTTGATGCCATAAGATTGAGTGCCTTTTAAATATTTGAGCACTCGCTTTGCTGCATTCCAATGACCTTTACAGGGATGATGCATAAATCTGGAAAGTATTCCTACATCAAAATTTATGTCAAGACGAGTAGTAGTAAGATAAATTAAACTTCCAACAAGATGCCTCTACTTTGTTGGATCTTCAAATGTGCTACCTTCATTTGAAGTAAGCTTTAGATTCTGCTCCATTGGTTTAGAAACAAGATTACAATCCTGCATAACAAATTTGTTGAATAGCTCTCCAACATATTTTTTCTAATAAATTAAAATGTGCTTTGGTTTTTGATCTACTTCAATTTCTAAATAATAATGTAATCATCTCAAATATTTCATATCAAAAACCTTTTTCAACTCTCTTTTAATAGAGGATATATACTCATCATTATTTCCTATGATAAGCAAATCATCCACATAGACAACTAGATATACAACTGATCTTCCAACTCTCTTAACAAATAAAGTTGCATCATCTAGATTGAAATGCTTATAATTCAATTTGAGAAGATGTTTAGTTAAATTTTCATACCATGCTCAAGGTTCTTGCTTCAAACCATATAAATATTTCACCAATTTGTATACCTTCTGTTCTTGACCTTTGATAGAAAATCCTTCAGGATGATCCATATAAACATCTTCTTTCAAGTCTCCATTCAAAAAGGAGGTTTTAACATCCATATGATGTATTTTCCATCCTTTTTGTGATGCTAATGAAAACAAAGTTCAAATGGTGCCCCATTTAGCTGTAGGAGAAAATGTTTCTGTGTAATCAACACCTTCTTTCTGTGCATACCCTTTTTCTACAAGTATTGCTTTGTGTTTTTCAAGAGATCCATCTGATTTATACTTATTCTTATATATCCACTTGCATACAATTGGTTTGGTTCCAATTGGAGGGTCCACCAACCTCCAAGTTCCATTTTTTATGAGAGCATCATACTCTCTTTGCATTGCACTTTTCCAGACATCACTAGTTACTTCTTCTTGAAAAGATGCAGGTTCATCAAAAGCATGAAAGTTTAATTCACAATCTAATGTGAAAAAATCATCATACCTTTTTGGAAATGTCTTAGTCCGTATCGATCTACGAACTTCTTGTTGTGGTGTTTGCTCTGTTTCTTCTTTAAGAACAGGTTCTGGATTATCTATGATACTTAATTTATCCATTCCATTAATGATATCATCAACTGGCTCATCTTCTGTTTAATCAACTTGTGCATTAGAATCATCAACTTGTGCATTAGAAGAACTCGTTTCTATAGAAGGAAATTCCAAAAATTGACTCAGAACAGGAATCCACCCTTCAAGATTTGGAAGTTCATTATCCATTTCATGATAGATTTTTTTAGAATGAAATTTATCAAGCTGAGCAAGTTGTTTATCAATAGTGAGCGCATCTTTCTCAAATTCAAGAAATATAACATCTCTAGAAACAATAAAATTCCCGTTATCTTCATCATACGATCTATAAGCTTTAGAAATATTAGATTCATCCCCAAAAAATACACTTTCTACTTCTTTCTCCCAATTTATGTTTTTGTTGCTCATGAATCAAAGCATAACATGTAGAACCGAAAATTCTAAAATGCTTGATAGATGGAAGATGGTCATTCCACTTTTCATAAGGTGTTTTGTTTTGTAGTGCAATAGAAGGACATATATTCTTAATGTAGACATCACAAAGAACAACTTCTCCCCAAAACATTAACTTAACATTCTTAAAAACATCATTGATCTTACCATATTCAAGAGTGTTCTATTCATACGTTTTGCCACACCATTTTCTTGTGGATTATAAGGAACAGTTGTTTGATGTTTAATACCATTCTCCTGCAAACATTTTTCAAAATCTTGAGATGTATATTCACCACCGTTATCAGTTCGAAGGGTTCCAATATTGAGTTGCGCTTCATTTTTAATCCATAAATGAAAATTTCTGAATGTATCAAAATCTTGAGATTTTTCTTTTAATAAATAAACACAACACATCCTTGTAAAGTCATCGATGAAAGTCATTATATACTTGTTACCATTTGCTGATGGAAAATGCATGGGCCCACATAAATGTGAGTGAATAAGACCAAGCTTTCTTGAAGCTCGAAACATAGAATCGTGAAATTGTTGTTTACTATGCTTGCCTAAAATACAAGCATCACATGGGAAAAGCTATCTTGGAATAGTAGTAAGTCCTTGAACTCCTTTCTTTTTCATAATTCTGAGACTGTCATAATTAATATGACCAAATCTAGCATGCCATAACAAGCTGGAAGATAAATTACTATTATGCTGAGCCAAATTTGCAGAATTCTGTGAATTGGATGATGTACCATTCAACTTTAAAAGTTTGTTGTCTTCCACTCTAGTCATTACAATCACATTATCATAAGCTCTTCTAATCTCAATGATACCATCAAACATATGTATTGAGTGATCTTGTTGTCTAATTTGCACAAGAGATATTAGATGAGTCTCTTCAATTGTGGAACATAAAGAACATCAGAAAATATGTAATCATCAAGTCCTTATAATTTTAGTCTAACAGAACCAATTCCTGAAGGTTTTAACTGAGACTTATCTGCCAAATGTACTACCCCATCAATTTGATCACTAAATGTCTCAAAACAATCTTTTCTAAATGTCATATGGCATGTGGCTCTAGTATCTAATAAGCAAATGTCATTCCAAGAAAACGAAGTACTAAAAGCTTCTTCAATTCCTAGATTACAATGTGAAACAACATAATATGCAGATTCATGAGGGTTACCTTTATAATTTCCTTTATCTTGTACTTTCTCTTTTTTGTTAACAGTTTTATCCCATGAAGTTCTACAATAACTAGCAGTATGACCAGTTTTTCCACATCTATAACATTGTTTCTCTCCTTGATTAAATCTCCCCCCCTTCCTCTGTACTGTCCTCTTTGTCCTCTACGTCGACCTATGCTTCTATTTTCATCCTATGCAAATTCTTCTTTTTATTTGTGTCCTTTCTGTGCAAGACACAAAGTTTCTTCATTAGGTTTAGACTCCTTCTTCCCAAATGCTTTCTCTCTTTCTGCAATTTTCTCAACAAGTGTTTCAAAGGTCATATCTTTCATTTGGCCACTAGCCTGAAGTGATTCTAAATAATGAGTATAGGTAGGATATAGAACTTTAATAAATGCAGTAAGTTGAATGTCAACTTTTACACCAGCTGCATCAATATCATGGAAAATGACTCTAAATTCAGAAGCAAAACTCATTGGATCATTATCTTTTAATTCTAAGTTAAATAACTTCATTAACAATTGTATGATTTCAAGCTCAAAATTTGAATCATACAAATCTTTTAGTTTCTTTAATGCTTCCCAAGCACTTTTGCTAGAAACTAAATGTCTACTTCTTCACTTACAGAGGCAATGATCAAGGCATAACCCTTCTTGTCCTTGCTTTTCCATAATGCTAAGTCTTTGGTATTAGTAGGTGGTACTGGTGCACTCCATCTTTCTTATCTTCTAAATTCTAATTTTCGCAAATTCCATCCCACATATCATTAAAAATAAGGGTATTTTTAACTTTATGAAACCATTCCTGAAATAACTCCAACAATTGAAATTGACTGTGTAGTAAATTTTTGTGTACAAATTGTTAGATTTTTTTCATTCAAGCTAGCATTATGATCTTAGGATATTATCTGAGAGAATAACATGCACAATAATAAAACACAAGAGACAATGAACACAAATATTTTCCTCGAGGAAACCATAAAGGAGAAAACCCCACAACTTCCTTAGAGATAGAATCAACACCAAAAGTAAAACCCGAAAAACATAAAGATGATCTCCCGACAGCAGTAGTCTCTCTCTTGTCCCAACAACTTCTCTCTCACTCATGCACCCCAATGAGTGAGTGAGTGTGTAATAAATAGAGAGGCTCACTCTCTATTTATATTCTTTCATTCACTTAATGTCCACTTTAACATGTTAGCCTCACTTAACAATTACTTACTAGAGCCGACATCTCTAGGAGAGTCTAATAACCTTAGCGCCCCACAACTTGTGGGGAATTTTCCCTCTGATCAACAAGGAGGGTTAACCTTGACTTAGATGGTGGGGACTATTGCCCTGACTTACAATAACTCACATAGGGTTGACTTCTCTAGGATAGTATAATAACCCTAGGGCCCCACAACTGCAGGGAATTTAACCCTTGAACAATAGGAGGGTTACCCACAATGACTTGACATGACTTGTTCACATTATAGAAACTCCCAATAGGAACATCGAAGCATTGCATGACTCAAATACATTATAGACACTTCCCGGAATAAACATCGGGGTACAATACATAAGAAATACAAGTGAATACATTCCAAAGTTATAATTACATCAACACTCCCTCTTAACTAGGAAGGTATTCTCTCGACACAATTTATCAGCACAAGTCTTCTTCTCTGTATCATCTGGATCATCATCGAGTTCTCGTCATCTTTAAGTCATATTCATCTTCAGGTCATCTTTATCTTGCATTCATCTTCATCTTGATCTGGATCATCATCATTGAATCTGGATCATCACTCGATCTAGATCATCTCTGCTGGATCAACATCACTAGATCTAGATCATCATCACTGGATCTGGATCATCACTGGATCTGGATCATTACTGCTGGATCATCATCATTGGATCTAGATCATCACTGGATCTGGATCATCACTGCTGGATCACCACTAGGTTAACATCATAGGTTCTATCTCATGATTCTTCTCGTCACAAGAAGTTCTACAGAGCCAACCCTTTTTCATGCTGGTTGTAGGCCTAGCCTCCTTGTAGGTCTTCTTTAGCGCTTATATCTAGCCCTAAGTCAGAATGGCCAGCACTCACATCTGACCATGAGAGGAACACATCCAACACCATGTCAGAAAGGCACAACAGTTACATTCACCAGCATGATAGTACACAAATACTATCATCTGTGAAAAGGCACAGCACTCACATCTGACCTTGACTCGTCAGAAAGGCACAACACTCACATTCACCAGCATGATAGTACACAACTACTATCATCTATGAAAAGGCACATCACTCACATCCACTAGAATGATAGGACACAACTACTATCATCTGTGGAAAGGCGCAACACTCACATATGACCTTGACTTGTCAGAAAGGCACAACACTTACATCTGACCTTGACTCGTTAGAAAGGAACTCAGTCGTAGACTGAGGGTTCCTGGTAATTGACCAGGTGCCTCCATTCAGAGAATGGCAATAGCCCTTATATCTGATCATGTAGGAACCAATCCTACATTCATATCAGAATGGCTCAGCACTCACATCTAACATGGAAGGAACCAATCCTCTCACCATGACAGAATGGCAACAACCCTTATATCTGATCAAGTGGGAACATATCCCTCAATCACATCAGAATGGCCTTGCACTTATATCTAATCATGTGGGACTACATCCCATAGTCATATCAGAATGGCCCTCAGTCCTAGACTGAGTATTCCTAGTAACTGACCAGGTACCTCCATTCAGAGAATGGAAATAACCCTTATATCTGATCATGTAGGAACCAATCCCACACTCATATCAGAATGGATCAACACTCATATCTGACATGGAAGGAACCAATCCTCTCACCATGACAGAATGGCTCAGCCCTTACATCTGACCATGGAAGGAACCTAATCCTCTCACCATGTCAGAATGGATTTAGGTCTCATCATTTCCCCTTGGAGGGAACCTTGATTTGGAGAACACCAAGCTTCTCCTTGAAGTAATCAAACTTCACTTTGGCCATTTCTAGCATAGAATCATGTCAGGGCTTATTATGTTCAAGGATAACCTGTGAGCTTCACCAGGGAGGATTACATCCGAGGAAAACCTACAGGTTTGTTTACATCTGAGCAACCTACGAGCTTCACCAGGATTTATGCTCAGACAACCTGTCTCACCGACTATGATAGAACTCCCTATTTCGAGAGATATTGATCTGGATCACATACTGGAGCTTCACTGCCTCTCTCTCCCAAATAGAAAGTGGCAACATCTTTTGCCTCAGCTGTACTCAACACCATGCAGGACTCCATCTTGCCAAACCAAGAGATCACAAATGATCCCATATTGAAGTAGCACCTCAAAGTGCTCTCCCTATCAATGGCACTGCCTTCCCAATACGAATCCACATAACCCTCCAGGTCAGTCTTCTGATTCGCCTCATACTTGAGCCCATAATCAACTGTACCCTTCAGGTACCTCACTGCATGCGTTGCAACCATCACGTGAACATGTCTCAATGTGTTCACAACAAAGCAAATATCTGGTCTCGTATTCATCAGGTACATCAAGGAATAAATCATCTGACGATACATCATGGCATTGGATGACTCTGATGTAGCAACACTCAATAGCTTCAGGTTCGATTCCATAGGTGTGGTCATGGACTTGCAGTCCATCATACTGAACCTCTTCAGGATCTCTACTGAATACTTCCCTTGTCCACACCTCAATGCCTAGAACATAGTGCATCATCCCCAAGTCCTTTATCTTGAACTCGGAAGCAAGTATTTTGCTTGCAAATTTAATGAGTTCCTCTTTTTTGTCAGGAACAAGTCATCGACATATAAAAAGAGCATCATTGATCTTCTGCCTTCAACCTTGAAGAAAAGGTTGGAATCCACTTTACTCTCAGTAAAGCCTAGAGTCATCAGTAATCTGTCCATCCTGTCGTACCATGTTGAACCTCAGGATATTCTGTAGTCACTCCCTCTGAAGCGGAGCATCATACTCCCTCTGTCTTCTGTACTCTATGCACTGAAACATTCTATACCGGAGTAACAAGTAGCTTCCTATGCTACTAATATTATATGTATCAATCTAGTGTATAGGCTTTCATCTTCAACCTTGTAGAAAAGGTTAAGATCTTCATCAAGCTCATCATGTATGTGTTATCCCATGGGTGTCTTCTGAACTCGTACAAGGCCTTCTTTCATTTGCACACATGATTCTTCCTATCATGTGTCTCAACTCCCACTCACTGCAAATGTCTCTTTGTATTCTATGCCTTCTTTTTGTGAGAAGCATCGTGTTACGAATCTTTCCTTGTATCCTACGATGTTTGCATCTATTGCATGATGGAACTACGAACTTCCCTTCACGTATCGATACTGCATCCTAGACATCATTCTTCTTGAACTGGTCTTCCCTTTCTTCTTGTTTACTTCTTCATAGTTGGAAGGTTCTGCATCAATGATGTCCCTGCATTCGTCATATTATTCTTCATCTTGAACTATCGTCACTTGTTCTTTGGAACAAGTCTCATCCTTCTTTGCTTGTAGGCGATTATGTATGCGATCTTTCCTACAAGTCAAATGCATTTGTTTGGTTCGAAACATTTCATAAGGAATATTCATACTAGCAAATTCTTATGCATAAATATATGATCATGCAATTACTTTATCCAATACAACATTCATCCATATCTCACGAAAACTTTCTAGATGCCTTCCATCTCTACCAGGACAACATTGAGATTGTGCACTAATCCAATATGTCAGCAAAGAGGTTTCATTCTAGATAAGTAGCAATGGAGAGTTGTATAGCACCATGAGCTACTTACCCATCACATGCATATTAGTAGTATATTTTCATTAATGCAAACATTCTATCATGCATAATACATCAACTGAATATAAACAAATGCATAACAAAACAATATCATGAAATGACAATTGAATACTTATCTTTATTTGTTTCATGGGTAGACTCCTTCTTGAGCCTTCAACTTTATCATCTTCCTCATTCATAATAGCATCGTTTCTTATCCAAATTATAAGATGGATAAGAGGTTCTTCAAGATTTGAGTCCTTCATATTCCTCATCGCTTGAGGGATATTCTTTGGGTGAGAGATTGATCTTAAGTTTCTCCCATCTTCTCTTCTCTTATTATGAGTCGAGCTTCTTCTTCTTCCCAGAGTCTGCTGAAAGTAATCACTTCCTTCTGGCACACATTTCTCGTATGAATGAATCCCATGATCATGGGAGGCCATTCAAGGTGGATATCACCACTTCTGCATTCTCCACTTCTTCTTCTACTATTACAAGTTGTTCTTTGATTTGAGAGACCCTTGTAAAGTATGACTGTATGGTCTCTGCATTCTGGACTTCACATTCTTCAACTGGTTTCTTAAGGTCATATTCTGATTTATGTTCTTCCCTTCAAATAGCTTGGTCAAGGAATCAAACATCTTTAGTGTCTTTAGGGAATACACTTGTGGTATAAGGTGATCCATGATTGAATCAACAATGATCTTCTTGGCCTTGACCAAGTTCTTCTTGTGTAAGGCTTTGAGCCTCATCTCCCTCTGGAACTGGAACCTCTCTTCTTATGTAGGTGTCCAATTCATTTTATTCAAAGAGATCATATACTTACATGATTGGAAGTTGTCAACTTCAACAATCTTATCATCAAGCTGATGTGATAGATCACTTTGAAATGAGAACCTCAAATGAAAATAACAAAAGTTTATATCTTACTGATTTGAGGTGTCCGTCCTGGTTCCGGAGCTGGCTGATCTAGGGTTTGTCAGAGAAACCCTAATTTAAAAATATTGGAATATTTTATATATTATTGGATAGAAATATATATCTCTTCAAGGCAAGCTATCCAATGTACTCCTTTTCTGAAAACAGTGGAGGGAAGCTCCCGGAACAAGAAGCCCTAGTTTACCAATTACTTCTGCATAAATGCCTGATACTGTTTCTGTGGTATCTCTGAAATTACTAATCCTATGTGTCTAAATCTTTGCACTAAGGTTTCCTCACCTATACCTATTTCAACACCATAGGTTTCATCAGAATTGGTTTCACCAATTGGGACTTATGTTCATTTTCCCAAGGTGACCTGTTACAAGACTGTTCAAAACAATGAAGTTGTATGGATTGCCATGTGTCACTGTTTCATCTTCTAGGTCTGAAACTTGGACCATAGAAGTTACAGTCCATTAAATTTCTATAACATCTTCATAAATTTCATTTGGACCTTTGTATCCCAAGATATAGCAATTCTCCCTAGGTGTCCTGTTTAGGGATGAATCCTGGAAGAGGTTGGAACTCTAACGTGGAGGGATCATATCTCCCAGAATATAGGGAATCTAAAAATTAATTTTTGGCACAGTGTAAATCAGGATTTTATATTCGTCTTGTGAAAGTTTCAGCTCCTGATCCTTCTCCAATCCCTAGATATAGCTAATGTACCAAAACTTATCAGTTTTAGTATTTAGGGTTTTTCAAGCTCGAGGTCAAACTAGGGTTTGACTTTCCTGAAGTTTCACCCAACCAAAAATATCAACCCAGGACTCTAAACTTCAATTTTGATGAGGAGATAAATCCTATTCCAGGATCACTCAAAAATTCCTCTTTTGTAGAAAGCCATAATTTCCCGCACCGAAAACTGAAAATGCTCGGAATTGAATTCCGCTTCGACAGAAAGATGTGCCCTTCAATGGAGAGTCATCTTAGCATACTTTTGCTGATGGATTGTGGAGAGAGACCCAAAAATTAAGAATCCATAGCTTCTACAGCTGCACAATGTCTTCTTCTCAAGTTAGCTCTGATACCATGTTAGATTTTTGTCATTCAAGATAGCATTATGATCTTAGGATCTTATCTAAGAGAATAACATGCACAACAATAAAACACAAGAGACCATGAACACAAAGATTTCCTTGGGGAAACCATAAAGGAGAAAAACTCACAACTTCCTCAGAGATAGAACCAACACGAAAAGTAAAACCCGAAAAACATAAAGATGATCTCCCGACAGCAGTAGTCTCTCTCACTCATGCACCCCAATGAGTGAGTGTGTGTGTGATAAATAGAGAGGCTCACTCTTTATTTATATTCTTTCATTAACTTAATGTCCACTACAACATGTCGGACTCACTTAACAATTACTTACTAGAGCCGACATCTCTAGGAGAGTCTAATAAGCCTAGTGCCCCACAACTTGTGGGGACTTTGCCCTTTGATCAACAAGGAGGGTTAACCTTGACTTAGATGGTGGGTACTATTGCCCCAAATTATAATAACTCACCTAGGCTTGACTTCTCTAGGATAGTCTAATAACCCTAGGGACCCACAACTGCGGGGACTTTAACCCTTGAACAATAGGAGGGTTACCCACAATGACTTGACATGACTTGTTCACATTATAGAAACTCCTGATAGGAACATCGAGGCATTACATGACTCAAATACATTACAAACACTTCCCAGAATAAACATTGGGGTACAATACATAAGAAATACAAGTGAATACATTCCGAAGTTACAATTACATCAACACAAATTACAGTTTGATATATTCTTTTCCTCTTAGCCAATGTTCTTTAAAATCTTTTTGCCTTCTAAAAATATTTCTCGAAAGGTTTAATAATTCAATTTAAAAAACCTCGCTCTCAAATATAAATGGCTGTTTAAAATCTTTGATTTTCTAAAAAGAAATCTCCAACTCCAAACATTTGATAATTAATTTAAAGAAACCATTGCACCAAAATATAAATGGCGGCTCTCTTCCTTTTTTTTTCCTCTTGAAAAATAAGAAAATAATTCTTCAAAAAAATTACAGGAACAATTTACGTGCAGTCTCCCCTTTATGTGCAGTCTTTCTTCCACAATATTTATTAAGAAGCTCCTTTCTTGGTGATAGTGGCTCCTCCTTCATGGAATCCTTCTCTCTCACCAATGCTTTGCTTCCTTGCTCTGATACCACTGACACAGGGCGTGAAGAACCTCAGCAAATCAATATCTTATTACGTAGAAGAGTATTACATATAAAGGAAATCAAAACTGTTATCAATAGTTAGATAACGATATTATTAACTAGAATTTACTAACTAATAACTGAATAATATTTACAATGTAATCTGAAGGATTATTCAACAAAATAGTACTCCTACCCTAGGTTGACAAGAGAGAATAAGAGTTCAATTCTCTAGGAAGTTTTGGAAAACAGTTTCAGGTTGGCTCTTTCTCTTGAACATTCTACCCATTTTTAATTAAAGAAAGGAGCTCAGAGTGTGGAAAATATATGAGTTCCAGTTTTTAAAGGGAAGCACAAGTTGGGGAGAATCAAACTCCGGTTTAAGAGAAGGACTTATGTTGGTTTATGGGAGGCTGCAACTTCCATTGGGATGGCAACACCTCTCAACTCCCAGTCGAATCCCAAGGGTAAAATCGCTGCGTCGAAAGGAAGGCGACGCCATCATTTAATCTTTCTCCATTGTTGGAAAGAAGATTGATGTTATGAGAAGAATGACTTCTTTGAGTAAGAATGATTTTTTCTTGAAAACCTGCAATCTTTGTGTGCAATTATTATTATTATCATTGCTACGATTAGTTGAAGAAGCACAACCTCTCTCCCTCTGAGGAGAGCATAACCACACTTTTTTTGTTAATTCTTTATATTAAAATCAGTTCTTAGTTACATGTTGATGGTTATTTGTTTCATGTGGTAGATATTAATCTTCTTTTATTGGTTGCACTTACTAGAAGAGAGATGACTTCTAAAGCCAACCCCTTTCCTTGTAACGGACCACTGTATTTTACAATCATAGATATGAGGAGGAGCAGTCTCTGGAGAGGACCGTCTCACTCTGTTTCCTCCCTTAAACATTTTATATGTTAAATATTGAATGTAGAAATGTTTTTGGAAAAAAATCCAACCTCACTGTGCAAAAATAATGCTTGAGTTGCTTCATACACTGAGGAGAGAAGGAAATTTTGGAAAGGAAGTCGATCTCTCTCTCAAGTATCTGCACAGTGTTATACCTCTACCCCTTATTGCTGTTGCAACTATCATCCCAATTTTTTTTTCTACTTTTAAGGGTCCCCTACTTTTCCTAATTTTTTAGAAAAGCTTTGAAAGTATATCTTTACCTTGCAAGAGTTGTTTCATGACTTAAGTTTTTTGCAAAAGAAAACTTCTTTTTTTTTCCACCCGATGTATCGGATGAACTCTTGAAGTTCATCTGGCATATCGAAAGAGTTGTGCGAAGGCTGGACTATTATCTGATTCTTATGCTTCTAAAAGGTCTTGCAAAAGCCTCCCGATATATTGGATGTATCTTGGTCTATGGTATTGGAAATTACGAAGCTCCCCGGACGATTATCCGAAGTTTTTCCGATGCATCGGGTCGTCTTGTTGTTTAATTTTCCGATGTCTGTGGGAGATTTTATTTTTTCTGCCCGCCATTTCGGTTGTTTGTTTCTGAGTGTTTCGAGAGCCTAATGATGATTTTCTTGTCGATGCTTCGGATGCATAGTTTGATACATAGCCAATATCCTTCCCAAAGGATTTTTCGATGCCGATGCAGGTGTTAGTGGTGTGTCTTACCGATTGATCTTTGTCCTGTTTCGGTAGTGTATTATTGTAACCACTCGATTAATATCAGGCTTGTTCTTTTCTACCATCCGAAGCCCTTGCGTTTTCTTGCGGGATCAGTTCTGATATGTTTTTCAACGTTAACGGGGTTTCTCGTCTGAGGCCATTTATTATGCACACCCTCGTTTAAGCCTATTTAATCCTATAAGGGGATTTTCCACGGTTATTGTTGGCTGTTTCCAAGTTGCGGAGATGTCATTCAATTAAGCGAGTCTAGCCAGCGGGGATCGCGCTTTTCTAGGTCATATCAGTAGCCAGATAGGATCTTACTCGCTAATTTGTCCTGTTGCTTGGCGGTGCATGTTGTAGTGATTTGTTGGGTTAGGTTTTCCTATTTTCGTGGGGGTTTTTTTTTGAGGTCATCATGGTTTTTTGTGAAGCGTCATTCTTGAGAGACTAGGGCCTCTAGTTTTCTTTCCTACCCAGCCATTTCCACCCAGCTCTTGCCATATGGATTTCCTTGATAGTTGTTTGTAGTTGGAAGGCAGTGGGCAGACGAGCATTTCACCATCTGCACCACTTCTTCCTTTCATCAATTAGAAGGTGGTGAGAGTGTGGCCATTGGTCGGTTGGAATAGGCGTGTTATGGAGTGCCATGGGACGAGTTTTCCATTTAGCATGAAAAACCTAGTTCTTCATGAAGGTTTTCCTCCCAAGCATCTTTGAGGTTTTCCTTTCTCATTGACGGTGTTGACATTGGTATGCTTTGAGAGATGTATTGTCGTGGTGAGAGCCTTAGGGCCTATGCAATAGAGTACTTGCCTCTGACCCTTGCCCAGTCTGCATCTAGAAAGTTTTGTGCCCTTTTTTTATCTTTTCATTTTCAAGAAAACACATTTTGAGGTGGAAGCAAAAGTTTGGCGAATATGCATTATGATGATTCGGTAAAGAGATTTGTGGTTAAAACTGTTTCTGATTATTATATATTTTGTCAATTATAGTTATATGTCTTGGAATAGATTGAATATAACATGTTGTCATATGATTAAAAACACATCATATTTTATATAGCAATATGCCTCGAAAGGGGAAAAATAAGGTGCAAGCTGTGGACGAATATCCAGAGATAGAGATCATAACGCGAGTTGAAGCTATATATGAAGATACCAAAGCTTTCACATGCATCGAACCTGAGTAGAAGTGGGGGGGAATCTACTGAATTATCACCAATTGAAGCATCCTAGATTCAAGATTAGAGGATTTACCAATATATGCCAATATAGAGAGGTCAGCGATCATGAAGGTTGCCACGTGACCAGAACTTTTTCCATGTGCAGAAGTAATAGGCCGAATCCTCTTAAGGCTTGGTGTAACAAACATGGTTTTTTCAAATACCAAAGGACAAGGTTATGCTACTTATAGCCCAGCTTATGTAGCTCAGGCCTATAGGTTACCCACTCCCTAGAAATATCTAACAGAATAGTGGTTAAAGGGCCTTGACCTATATGTTTTGGACAATGTCAAAAGAATGATGGTTCCTGGAAAAAATTTCTGTACAAGGCCTCCATGGGAGTATGAAACTGCGCATCTGTGCACTCCTTATAGGTTTATAGTAGTAATGTTGAATAACATCTTTGGAAGAGAAAATGGGAAGAATTACAAACTGAGCTGGGTACCAGTGATTTTCTTTGTGGCCACTCAAGGCACCATTTTAACTGGGCCAATATAGTGTCTAATAGTTTGTCCTCATGCATAAATGCAGTGCTGGGAGGAGTCTCACAAAAGAAGTTAGAGTTCTATATGAGATCTTTTCTGATCGATTGTATTATGTGCACACAACCGTTCCCAGCTCTGAAGTGCCAATGGGATAAGGCCAAAACTCCTGTCTATGCTCAATATCAGTTGTTTTGGGAACACAAATATTTCAACCATTATAAGTGTATTTGTGAAGACTTCATAATGCCACTATACTGAGTAATCTTCCTTGTTGAGTGTGATTGCATGTCTGAAGAAACCTTGAAGATCATACATGATAATGGGAATTATTACTTGACAGAGGAAGGCCTATATCTGAGGATGTTTGGCGGAACGAGGGCCCCTTCTCTTTTTCCAAAATACACTACAGATTATGTTATTCACAAGGAAGTATTGAGGCAACTTTACATTGATGGGGTTGGTAATTTCTTGTTTGATCAGAAGAAGGCTGTATACCCTCGACTCCCATTTTATATAGGAAATGATAAGTTCTCCAAAGTGAAGTGTGCACCAGAGTTTGTGAAGGAGTTTCAGTACTTCCACTTTGGAGAGATAAGTTTTCATAGGAATGATTCTGAGGATAAGGTTGCAAATTATTGTGCTGTAGCAGGAGTACATTTTGAATATGTAGATTACTGGGATAAAGATGAAGAAATATTCCGAAATGCACGCAATATTATAGCATTGAGGAAGAGATTCAAGCAAACGATAATGACCGTAGGTGGAAGTGGAAAAGCTATTAAGTAGCAGAATAAACAAGAGGAGGAAGCTGCTAAGAAAAAGGAAGAGGAGGCACTCAAACTATCACAAGAAGCATAATTATGGTTAGCAGAAGAAGAAGCTAAGAAAAGGAGAGCCAAAGAAGAAGCTGAGAAAAAGAATCAAGAAGAAGAGTCCTAGAAAAGTCAAGAAGAGGATGAAAGGTTAAGACTAGAAGCAACTAACAGAGAAAGGGACCAAGCAGAAAGAGCAAATGAAGAGTTACAGAGAAACGAACAGGAAGAATAAGATCATGCAAATTTGGAGCAGACTCAGTCTTATGATGATCTGCTGGGATCTCCTATTCCAACCAGCAGCACAGACATGGGAGATTCAACTCTTACATTAGGGATTGAACTAATCCCTTTTATCCCATCCCAAGAGTAGGAGGTAGCTGATTTAAATACCAATTTTTATGACAAGAATAAGAAAAGAATTGTTATGAGAATTGAGAAGAAAGTGGACACTAGAGAAAAGAAAGGAATCATGGTGACTGAGAAAACACTTTTCCACGTGACTAACAAGGATCCAAGACTTCTGGCAAGGGAAGGTGTAGCCTTAGCCCTCATAAATGAGGATAATGTGGATAAAATTATGACTGATCTAGAACAATATAAGAAGAAGGTTGTTCAAATGAAGGAAACTTTAAAAAAGGAAAGAGGCGAGGGACAAAGTCTTAAGAGGAAGCATGAAGATATTCTCAATGAGATTGAGAAGTCAAAGGAGGCATGCCAAACTTTACAATCTGATAAGGATGCCCTAATATTACCAATAAGTATTATTGAAGGGGAAAAGAAAGATCTTGAGAAGAAGGTTGTAGAACCAGAAAAGAAAGGAGACGTAGCGAGCAAGAGAATAGATGAGCTAGAAGCTCAGAATCTTTTACTGCGAGAACAACTTCAAGTGGTGAAGGAGAAGTAGATAGACATTACTCCATTCCAGAATTAAGCCTTGATGCTACAAAAGGAGATAAATCAATTTTTGCTGAGCCTTGTAGGGGATATGCATAGAGTTAAACAAATTGAGGTCAGATTGAGAGAGCTAGCACTCAGCTCGTAAGAATTTCAGAGAAGATTATCAGAGGTGGTTGAGCTTGTAAAGAATCAATTAACATGGATAGGAACCCATCCATCCTTTCCAGCTAATATGCCTCAGAAATCTGTAGGAAGTCTTAAGATGGAGGTAGCCATACTAAATTTTGGGTGTAGAACAAGGGTCATATTAAACACAGCCATTGAGAAAACTATTGAAAAGTGTTCTGAATTTTACAAAGGTATACATCTTGCTCACAATCAGTGCATGATTCTAACAGGTGCCCTAGATCAAGATTTCACAGTCAGGTAAGAACATATGAAGAACTTGCAAGAGAGGCTAAAAAGAGGTGAATAAAGAATATCTAAGGTCGAAGCTGTTAGTGAGGAAGACATCAGGATATGGATTATCCAAGATTCAGCCCACAAGATCCAGTTGGAAGAATATTTGAGGAAGGATGTACCTAAAATAAAAGCAATCGAGTCTCAGCTGTCAAATCATGAAGTGGAAGTGCATGTATTGGAACCTGTAGAATATTGGGTCATCAGTGAGGAAGCACAAGCATGGGGAATTTTTATTAAGACACCAGCTGGGCCCATTTGAATTTTGTCTTATTCACCAGCTAAAGATTATACAATTTTGTATTTATTCTTTTTAGTAATGCACTAAAAGACAATAGTTTTGTAAAGGAAGAGTCGAGGAAGACCAAAAGGTTGGGGCAACTCAAGAGTCATTTTAAAATTTGTATAAGTATAGGTAAAGTAGATGTAGAAGGGACTTTTCCATGCTATCTTTTGTGAAGTTTATTGTAAGAAAAATTATTTCCTTTTATACTAAAGAAAATCCATATTTTCTGCTGGAGAAGGAGCTCTGAAGTTTCAAATGCATGTTGTAGATTGGTCGAATGTCGAATTATTTCCGTTTCCGCTTATTCTATGAACTATGAGATCGTTATGACTTATGAATTACTTCCATGTTATGAATGATTTTCTGTTATTTTTATGAAACTTATGCAGTATATTGAGTAATGAATGTTTTAACCAAGAATGAGCTATCTCTATGTTTATCTTTCTACATGTATTCATGTATTCTGAATTATGAACAACTATCTGTAATATTCTTGATGCATGTTTTATAGTACATTACTCACCATTAAATATAATCTTTCTCCCTAGGGATAGATTAGATAGAATTAGTTATCTTAGCATAGTTTTTATTTGTTTATGATATAGAAGCAAAAGGGGAAATAAGACAAGTAAGAACCTATGCATCACATTGTGAGCTCTTTGTTGTCTCTATCGTTTGCACTTAGACTAGGCACTTGGATATCATATATAAAATAAAACTAAAAAATATACTTAAATGGTGGACCAGGCCGTAACTAGTAAAAGCAAGCTTAAGGCATTACTTGACCTACAGTAGCCGGACCGTAAACTGGATGGATTCCCCATATCAGACAATAACGAGCTAATTGGGAACGTTCATTGGGGAGAATCCCTACTGTTGTTACCTGGTATTTTCCATTCCTCAACAGTTTTTGGCACTAGAAGGAGGGCCGCCAGTGCATGGATGGCCGAGGAAATTTGTTTTCTCGAGAACACTCCACCGGTCACAGTTCTGAAACCAATTTCCCTAAGAGACCTAGTCCTGAAGAAAAAGTTACAGAGTATCTCTACCCTGTTGATAACGAGGTCATTGATGATTTATGGAGAATCACAAGGGTGTATGCAAAGAAGATTAGGGGATTTCCCATTATTCCTACCTTTCCTAGAAGAGAATTTCGTAAGAAAGACTGTCCTTACTGTGATGATTCAGTGTTAGTGGAAGATTTTGAAGAGCTGGTAGAAACAACCTTGCAAGATATTGTGCAACCTCTAAATCAATTAGGACTAGATTCCCCTCACTGCTCACCTTTTCGAACCCCTGTCCAATCTCCACCTCAATCCCCACCTAGAATCATGGGAAATGCGAATGCAAATCAACCTCCTCCACCACCCACTTGGAGGGCTAGATCCCCTCTAAAACTTACTCCTCCATTACATGCCATGCCTCAGAATTTTGATAAGTCATTACCCAAGTTTGAACCGAATGAAGGAATGCTTGTGGATGATCATTTGCAAAGTTTTTATCTAGCTTTAGAAGGTTTACAAGCAGCAGAGCATGAATACATAGTCTGCAGATTGTTCCCACATACTCTTAAAGGTAAAGCAACCTCATGGTATTTTTCCCTACAGGAAAACTCAATCCCAAAATGGAACACCTTTGAGAGATTGTTTAGAAACAAGTATGGAACCCCGAGAACTACCGCCTCTTTAATGAAAGAGTTGCTTTCCCTCAGAAAGGAAAAGAAAGAGAGGGTGCATAATTTCAATTAGAGGTTTTCTACCCATCTGAATAATTTCGATGCAACTATAAAGCCTGCTGAGAACAACTTAATTGAGTATTACACTTCAGCTCTCAGTCCCAAGATAGCTATGTTTGTCAAAATATTAGTTAAGCCCACCATAGTGGAAACATATGAGGAATCTGAGAAAGTGGAATCTGAAATGGAAAGTATAGACAAATATCCTGCACCATCAGAGGAAAAAAAATTGGAAATAGAAAATTTTTGTTGTTAACTAAGCCTAAAGATGAGCGGTCACATGAATTAGATAGTGTGGTAAAAATGGTGCAGAAACTTTCAAATAGAATAATTGACCTGGAAAAGGAAAAGGAGACCAATAAGCAATTCAAACCTTATTACAAAAAGAGAGATGAAAGTGGTCCATCCAAACCTCCCTCTCATAGTCCCTAAGCTATGAACTTAACTAAAGTGGGAATGGAAAATTTATGTACATTCCATCAGCAATATCACTCCGAAAGAAACTACCCGCAATGGATAAATTCTATGAATTTAGTGATGAATCATTTACTAGATTCCAAGTTAACAAAAAATGTGGATGATGGAGAGAAGGTTCATGAACCAATAGAGACACAAGAAGAAGATACTATGGTTTTATGGGATTGTGTATCCATGTTTAGTATAGAGGATGAAGGCCTCACTGAGGAAGAAAAAATATCAGAAACAAATATTGCAATAGGGAGTCAGGGGCCATTGAAAGAGGATAACATGATGATGCCGAAAATAAAGAAACTTCAGGAGAACATGAAAAAGATCAAAAATAATACTCAGACCGTTAATATACCAGAGTTCATCATCACGAGTCAGAATCCCAAGGTAGTCAGTATGCCTGTGAAGTCTACAGAAAAAAAAGTTGAAAATGTCAAAAAAATTCCACCGAGCATGAAATGGGATACGACATAGTAGAAGATATTAAAAAGACTAAGGAAAACATCTCTTTGTTTGAAATATGTAACTTACCCCAACAAAAGGAAAAGCTGTTGAAAGCGCTTGAGACACCTATAATGAAACCCCAGAATGATGACCAGTCTGAGGAAGAGATTGGTGAGGCAAGTATAGGGGGGATTCTAAATATAGAACACCAACGTTCCTACTTACTTTTGAAATTTTCAATTTCAACATACATAACTGTTTGGTAGACTCTGGAGCATCAGTGAATGTCATGTCGCTTTCAGTCTGCAAGCAGATAAATGGTCAACTCGAGCCGAGTACAAGTCAATTTGTCCAATTAGATAGGAGTGCAGTTAAAGTGGTAGGAGAAATGGAAGACGTCTTGATACATTTGTCAGCAGATGAGAGGGTTTGCCAGTATATAGACAATGTGGTAGCATACATCCCGAATGCCTATGGGATGGTTTTGATCCTGGACTGGTCGACGAAATTAGATGGTTATTTTTCCTCAGATTGGTCACATTTGTGATTTCCCTACAAAGGTTGCCAGAATCAAATAAAGGTGTTGAGGGAATCTCAGATGAAACACAACGTAACACAGTTGGAGGGAAAGAATGAACTAGTTAACTCTATTTTGGGGAACTATTTCCTTGAGCTTGAACCAGGAATTTATCAAGATGAAGAATCCAGTGACACATCAGATACTCAACCTGAGGTACTTCAGTTTTTGTGGGATGATAAGATTGATTGTAATATAGTAGAGTTAGTCTCAGATGTATATAGTAGTTCAATTTCAGTATGGGTAGAAAAAAATTCTTGGATTCTTTATTTTGATGGTTTCGAAACCCTGGAAGGATCAGGAGCTGGTTGTGTCCTAATGGATCCCGAAAAAAAAAAATTTCCTTTCCTATAGATTAGAATTTGAGTGCCCTAATAATACAGCTGAATACGGAGCATTGGTCCAGGGACTAAAAAGGGAAATGGAATTTAAAGTAAAAAATCTAAAAGTGTATGGAGATTTTGAAATCATTGTTAAACAAGTCCGAAATATAATTCATTGCATATCACCACATTTGAAGGATTATCAAAATGAAGTATGGGATTTACTAACAAACTTTGATGCATTCAATATTACTTCAATTCCTAGGTTAAAGAATGCAGCAGTTGACCTGTTAGCTACTTCAGCTGTAAGGCTGGTACCCATGAATAACATATGTTCAATTGAATTTCTTTTCAGTCCTTCTGTTCCAGACAATATCACCAATCTGAGGGTGTTTGATGATGATCAACAAATCTTGGAATGTCTAACAAATGATGAAACCTTCAAAGGAGCCATAATAGATGATGAAGAACATCAAGCAAACATCTAGAATGGAAATTTCATTCCTAAAGAGGTCATAACATTGGAAGAAATGTTTGATCTAGAAAACAAGTTTAGAAGACCAACAAATGTAAAGACACACAGTTCATCTTTGCAATTCGAGCTGATAAATATAGGGTCAGAGGCTGATCCCAAATATGTGAACCCGGGGAAGTGTTATTCACTCGGGGAAAGGAGAAAATTCATCATCTTGTTCAAACAATACAAAGATGTCTTTGCTTGGAAATATGAAGACCTCAAAACCTATGACACCAAAATTATACAACATGTCC
This sequence comes from Pseudotsuga menziesii, assembly GCA_001517045.1. Classification (NCBI taxonomy): domain Eukaryota; kingdom Viridiplantae; phylum Streptophyta; class Pinopsida; order Pinales; family Pinaceae; genus Pseudotsuga; species Pseudotsuga menziesii. The sequence continues at coordinate 130,786 of LPNX010440924.1, read as the reverse complement.
TTCCAATCAAAACTGGAGTCAAGCCTTTCCAATAGCCTCTGAGGAAGATGCACCCCAAACTAGAACCTCTAATTCAGAGAGAGGTGAAGAAGCTTCTTAATGCTAAGATCATATTCAAGGTTAGACATTCAAAATGGGTTTCAAATTTGGTGCCAATACAAAAGAAGTCTAGAGAGATTAGACTCTGTGTTGATTTCAGAAACTTAAACTATGCATCTGATAAAGACAATTACCCTGTCCCACCCATGGAGCAGATATTACAGATAGTCTCAGGCTCTGAGCTATTTTCTCCATCAAACGGATTTTGAGGCTACAACCAAGTGTTAGTAGTAGAAGAGGATAGACTGAAGACAACTTTCAGAACCAAGTGGGGGAATTTTGCATATAGAAGAATTCCCTTTGGACTCATTAACATTGGAGCAACTTTCCAAAGGGCTATGGATATATCTTTCCATGGTATGATTGGCCAGAGTGTAGTGGTTTATTTGGATGATGTCACAATATTTTCTAAGAAAAGAGAAGAACATGCGTTTCATTTAAAACATATTTTTGAACATTGTCGAAAGTATGGCATTTCTTTAAACCCAAAGAAACGAGTGTTCGCTGCTACAAAAGGAAAGCTATTGGGTCACATAATTTCAAAGAAAGGGATCTCAATAGACCCAGAGAGGATTAAAGCAATAGAACAGATCCCTTTACCCCATAATAAAAAGGGCATGCAGTCTTTTATGGGGACAATAAATTTTGTGCGAAGGTTCGTGCCAGATTTTTCTTAGATAGTCAAACCTTTGCAACAAATAGTCTGTTGAAATTGTATCACTAAAGGTCCTCCCATATTTTTGGTGTGGGTGTGATGAGAGGACTAGAGTTTTTGTCCTTATGTATTTATGTAGCAAAGTGACGTTTATGTAAATAAAGTGAATGTGTTTTTATAACTTTAGAAAAGTGGGTCTCACTTAAAATGTATCTAATAATTAAAAGTGAGTTTAGTTGTGGACCCTTGATTTTGTAAAAAGATCTTCAACCCTAGATTAGGTAGTTAATGAAGATAGTTACAAAATAAAAGTATAAAAAAAATGATAAAGGACAAATGAGTACATTCATCCATCAAGAGAGGAAGAGAGGAAGATTGAAGACAAATAAGAGGTCCCCAAGAAGAAATGGCACATTTCCCAAGAACAAGAGCAGCACGCATCCCAAGGCAGCCAAGAACAAATCCGTACAACAATTTGTTAGAGACGTACAATAGTACATGTGGGCACATTTCTAGAGCTAATTGCTGGTGCATTTATTGTAGACTGACGGAACCATACAACAAGGGCTTTCTAGCACATGTGGGCACATAAATCAAGGCATAATTGAGTGCAGGTCGTACAGTCCATACAACACATGTGGTCAGCTGCACAGTAGGCTGTACAGTACTTTCTTGCACTGATTTCAAGGTAGTTTTGCATATGTTCTATTTTGTGAAATTTTGTCAGTGAGGGTTTAAAAGAAACATAAGTTTTCTGAGTTGTAGAAAAAATTATGAGTTTTACTCTTAAAGAAAAATTTTCTTCTAGGGTTTTCCCCAAAGAAGTGGGGTTTTGCCCAATCTTTTGACCAAAATTCATTGTGTCCATCTGCTTAAAATGTTTTAGTAGTTGACAGAAAAGTTGAAGTTCTTTTTCAGCAGTGTGGTTTTACTTTCAGAATTTTAAAGTTAAAACCCTTGTGTTTGCAAAATGTTTGACAAAATGCATGAATGAACATTTTCATTTTCTAAGTCAAATTTCTTCATGGTATCAGAGTTGATGGTATCGGATCTCATTTTTAAAGAGTCATACTGAAAAAGAAGTTTAGCAAGTGTTCTCTGAAGGTTCTGAAAATTGTTAGATATTTTCTTCAGTTAATTTTTGGTTGCAAGTTATTTTCCATGATGAACATTAGGTATGAGGATCGATTGGATGGAGTGTCCAACTACATTCCATGGAAGGAACGAATTAATGTTTTTTTGAAAGAAATTAGGGGTTGGAGTTTTATTAATAGTGTCATGACTAAGCCAAAAGATAAATAGGAGCTTGTGGAGTTTGAAGATCTTAAAGCTAGATCCCATAGAATTATCTTGGATGGGGTTAAAGACCATCTCATACCACACCTAGCAGAAAAGAAAACTACTAAAGATACGTGGGACACTTTGACCAAATGATTCGAAGCAAAGAATGAAAATAGGAAGATGGCCATAAAAGACAAGCTACATAGCATTAAAATGAAAAATGATGAAGGTGTAGCCTCTTACTTGACTCATGTTACACAAGTTAAGGATGAGTTGTCAGCAGTAGGAGAAACCACTCCTGATTCAGAACTGGTGAGGATAACCCTGAAGGGATTCACCAAGAAGTGGCAGGTTTTTGTGAAGTGTATTGTGGGCAGAGAAACTCTTCCAAGTTGGTTTAGATTGTGGGATGACTTCACCCAAGAAGAAATCCGAGATGGGGCATAGGTTGGCCAAACTAGTGAGGATGCTGAGCAGAATGTGGCACTTGCAACAAAATCCAAAAATAAGAAGAAGAAAGATCTAAGTCAGATCAAATGTTTTAATTGTGGAAAGTTGGGACACTATGCCACAAAATGTCATGAGAAGAATATTGTGAACACTCAAAGAGATGTAGCAGCATCTACAGTTCTAGAAGAGTTTGCTACAAAGTTTGAGCAAGAGTTTTCTCTTGTCTCAATTGATTCCAGCATAGGAAGTTCCATATTTGAGCATGTCTGGGTTGTTGACAGCGGTGCAACCAGACACATGATTGGATTTTATCACTCTTTTCAGATGATTACAATGCTGGGGCTAGGACACTTCATTCAGACAGACATTGACAGTTCTCAGATTGCTATTCAAGGGGTTGGAACAATCAGATTCCAACTAGACCTTAGAGAGGTCCTAGAAGTACACGGAGTTTTATTTGTACCTGGGATAATATTGAGCAAACTCTCAGTTTCATCATTTGAGGATGATGGCTTCGGGATGATGATTAGGTTTGGTCATATCTTCCTGTATCGGAGGGATGAACTAGTTGGCACCACCATCTTGTTGGGAGATCATAGGGATAGCTTATATGTCTTGAGAGGGCATGTTGTACGACCAGGAGCAGAAGTAGGAGGATGGATTTTAGAGTCAGAGGATGACGATGTTGCATTTGATAGAGATGAGGAGAGTGACTCTCTCCTGAGCACTGGCAGAAGACTTAGCCGGTCAACTGATGGTGAAGTTGAGCAGGATGATGGGAATCAGGTTGAGTCTCAGATGTAAGAGTTCTAGTTCGAGATCGAGCATTTGTTTCCGAGGTTGATTCCAGAGCAGGAGGGAGCTGTTGTAGGATTCCGAGGTGAAGACAATGTTGTGGAACTTCCTCATTAGGAGGGAGTGTTGAAATTGTATCTCTGAAGGTCCTCTCATATTTTTGGTGTGGGTGTGATGAGAGGACTAGATTTTTTGTCCTTGTGTATTTATGTAGCAAAGTGACGTTTATGTAAATAAAGTGAATGTGTTTTTATAACTTTAGAAAAGTGGGTCTTACTTAAAATGTATTTAATAATTAAAAGTGTTTTAATTATTAAAGGTGAGTTTAGTTGTGGACCCTTGATTTTGTAAAAAGATCTTCAACCCTAGATTGGGTAGTTACTGAAGATAGTTACAAAATCAAAGTATAAAAACAATGAGAAAGGATAAATGAGTACATTTATCCATCAAGAGGGGAAGAAAGGAAGATTGAAGGCGAAGAAGAGGTCCCCAAGAAGAAATGGCACATTTCCCAAGAACAAGACCAACACGCATCCCAAGGCAGCCAAGAACAAATTTGTACAGAAATATCAAAGCTGTACAACAGCACATGTGGGCACATTTCCCAAGGTAACTACTGGTGCATTTATTGCAGACTGAAAGAACCGTACAGCAAGGGTTTTTTGGCACGTGTGGGCACATAAATTGAGGCAGAATTGAGTGCAGGCCATACAGTCCATACAACACGCGTGGGTAGCCGTACATCAGGCCGTATAGTACTTTCTGGCACTGATTTCGAGGTAGTTTTGCTGCTGTTCTATTTTGTGAAATTTTGTCAGTGAGGGTTTAAAAGAAACATAAGTTTTCTGAGTTGTAGAAAAAATTCTGAGTTTTACTCTTCTTAAAGAAAAATTTTCTTCTAGGGTTTTCCCCAAAGCGGGGGGGTTTTCCCGGTATTTTGACCAAAATTCATTGTGTCCATTTGCTTAAAATGTTTTAGTAGTTGACAGAAAAGTTGAAGTTCATTTTCAACATTGTGGTTTTATTTTCAGAATTTTATAGTTAAAACCCTTGTGTCTGCAAAATGTTTGACAAAATGCATGAATGGACAGTTTCATTTTCTAAGTCAAATTTCTTCATTGTCAAGCAAAGTGTCCAATTCAAGTGGACTGATTCAGATAAGAGTGCATTTAACAAGATCAAAACATCAATAGCTCATGCACCATCCCTTAAAAGTCCCAACTTTGAAAAAGACTTCATCTTGTACACTTTTCCTTCAGACAATTCATTAGTAGGAGTGCTTACACAAAAAGAAGAAGGGGGAGATGAGTACCTTATATCGTTTATGAGCACTAGCCTACAAGGGGGTGAATTGAATTACCCCATAGTTGATAAGCAAGATTATGCAATTTTTAAGGCGGTAAAGCAATTCAGACCATTTATACCGAAGAATCGTACCAAAGTGATAGTTCCACACCTGACCATCCAATCTCTTTTCATACAGAAAGAGTTAGGAGAACGAAGAGGTAACTGGGTAACAACCTTACAAGAATATGACTTAGAATTCAAACCACCGACCATATTCAAAGGGAAAGGGATCAGCAAATTGATGACTAAGAGTCAAGACAATGAAGATAACGATTGGGAGAATGAAGCTGAGTTACACATGGTTGATGTATGTCCTTTATTTATAGCTCCAAAATCCTGGTACAGAGACCTGGTTCATTATATTCAAGAATGATACTTTCTTGAACACTGGAGTTCCAAGCAGAGGAGAGTGTTATGCTTAAATTCACCCTCATATCAAATTATTGAGGGAGTTTTGTTTAGAAAAAATCACGATGGAGTTTTTCTTAGATGCTTGGAACGTGAAGATGCAGCTAAGGTTGTTAAAGAGCTACATGATGGCCCTGCTGGAGGTCATTTCTCAGGAGATACTACAACACATAAGATTTTGAGAGCTGGGTATTACTGGCCGACTTTGTTCAAGGATGCTCACGCTTATGTTAGGAAATGTGACACTTGTCAAAGAAGTGGCGGAAGACAAGCAAAGGGAGCATGACCATTAAAGCCAGTTATTATTTCTGAACCATTCGAGCAGTGGGGGATTGATATTATCGGAGAGATCAATACAAATTCTTCACTATAGCACAAGTACATCCTGACAGCAACAGACTACTTCACCAAATGGGTAGAGGCCATCCCGTTGCGAAAAGTGAACGAAGATGCAGTTATGGACTTCTTGAAAGATCATATTATAACCAGGTTTGGGGTTCCAATTTACCTAGTTTTTGATAATGCTTCTTATTTTTCATCTATTAGACTGACTGCATTTGCAAATGAGAAAGGGATTAAGTTACATTATTCTGCCAACTACTATCCACAAGGAAATGGTCTAGCAGAATCTACAAATAAAAATCTCATTAGAATTTTGAAGAAAACAATCATAGAAAATCAAACGAGTTGGAACATAGCTCTTCCTAATGCACTCTGGGCTGAATGAGTCACACCCAAGAACTCCTTAGGTGTGTCACCCTATACTCTAGTCTACGGGAAAGAAGCCATCCTGCCTCCCATTATCTTGTTGCCTTCCTCTCAACTAGCTCAAGCCTCTAGAGGAACTGACAATGAGGTTCTGCGAAATCCGAATCAGTACTCTGCTAAAGTTGGAAGAATCTAGATCCAAGTCAAAAGAGAGGTTTAAGCACCAACAGGAAATAGTGAAGAGATGGTTCGATAAGCACAAAGCCGGACAGAAGAAATTTGAAGTAGGTTATTTGGTTCTTAAGTGGGATCACCCTCATGATGAAAAAGGGAAACACACTAAATTTCAGTAGTTATGGATATGCCCTTTTCAGATTGCAGAGAAGTTAGGCCCCTCAACCTATAAATTACAAGATTTACAGGGGTGGGAAGAGAACTTGCTAGTAAATGGATTAGTTCTCAAACCGTATTTTTCTTAATGTTGTTTGGTTTTTCTTTGTACATAAATAAACCTTTTGATTTGTTTCAGTTTTTCTTTATTTGATTAGTTCTACTTTATTTACACTTTGATTTCTTAAAGTCTGATTTCTTGCATTTTTGTTTGCTTTACTTTATGTTATCAATAAACTAGTACAACCTTTGGCGTTGGAGTTCATTAGAATTCTAGATAGACTGAAAATATTTTGACTGAAGGACTGCTTGCTATTTGCACATATATCATGATTAAAGATCCTTTAATATTGGTAGACTATCTGAATAGATTTTGAACATATTGAAGTCTTGTTTAATCCCTGTAAAATAACTAAGGTCATAAAAGTCTAGAATACTATTTTGAGGCTCCATTCACTTCACACTAAAGTCTGTCCTAGGAAGCTAACATCAAAAGACCCATGGAAAGGAAGCAGGGTGAACGATTGTATGGTATTTAAAATAATCCCATGCCACATATGAAAGCCAAATGGACAAAAGAGTCAAATCTCCCAGAAAGAAAGCATACATCAAAAGACATACTGAATAAAATCAGTTGGATAAGATTTCTCAAAGGTTCTTCTCCGTTTATGAGCTGAAAGAAAAAATCTCTCACAAAAAAGGACATTATGGATGGAAGAACCTAAATCAAATTTCAGATGAAAGAAATAAATCCGGGAAGAATCAAAAGGACAAAAGTCCAAAAGCATTCAAAGAATGCAAAAGGCATGGGAATGAGGAACAAACGAATATATTAGTTCATACCCTGTTACAATCCTGTGGTGTTTAGTTCGAAGCAGTCCGAAAGTAGAAGTAAAATGAACTTCATATCATGGTCATAGAAGAGTTATCAAGACTTTGAAAGCTTGGTTCCCCTATCCTATTGGACCATAATTAATGTTAAAGTTTATAAATCTTGCATTCTAGAAAATCTGGGCATCTTAAAGAAATCTGGTAAAGTTTGTTTTAACAGGATACTTTAAAGTAATTTTTCTTTAAAAGTCGGTTGTCCAAAGATATGTGTCTTCTAATTAGTCGCCAATTGTTGTTGTTGCAACTATCATCCCAATTTTTTTTTCTACTTTTTAGGGCCCCCTATGTTTCCTAGTTTTTTTAGAAAAGCTTTGAAAGTCTATTTTTACCTTGCAAGAGTTGTTTCATGACTTAAGTTTTTTGCAAAAGAAAACTTTTTTTTCCACCCGATGTATTGGATGAACGCTTGAAGTTCATCCGACGTATCGAAAGAGTTGTATGAAGGCTGTTCGATTCTCTGAGTCTTACGCTTTTGAAAGGTCTTGCAAAATCCTCCCGATATATCAGATGTATCTTGGTCTATGGTATTGGAAAACATTTTTCGATGCTCCTCGGTCAATTATCCGAAGTTTTTCCAATGCATCGGGTTGTCTTGTTATTTCATTTTCCGATGTTAGTAGGAGATTTGTTTTTTCTTCTTGCATTTCGGTTGTTTGTTTCCAAGTGTTATGAGAGTCTAATGATGATTTCCTTGCCGATGCTTCAGATGCATAGTTTGATGCATAGTCGATCTCCTTCTCGAAGGCTTTTCCGATGTCGGTTGGGGTGTTAGTGGTGTGCCTTACCAATTGATATTTGTCCCGTTTTGGCAGCGTATTGTTGTAGCCACCCATTTAATATCAGGCCCATTATTTTATGCCATCAGAATCCCTTGCATTTTCTCACGGGATCAATTTCGATATGTTTTTTAGTGCTAACGGGGTTTCCCACCCGAGGCCATTTATTATGCATACCCTCGTTTAAGTATATTTAATCCCATAAGGGGATTTTCCATGGTTATTGTTGTCCATTTGTAAGTTGTGGAGCTGTTAGTCGACTGAATGAGTCTAGCCAGTGGGGATTGCGCTTTACCAAGTCGTATCAGCAGCTAGGTAGGATCTTACTTGCTAATTTGTCCTGTTGCTTGGCGGTGCATGTTGTAGTGATTTGTTGGGTTAGGTTTTCCCATTTTTGTGAGGGTTTTTTTTTGAGGTCATCATGGTTTTTTGTGAAGCATCATTATTGAGAGACTAGGGCCTCAGGTTTTCTTGCATACCCATCCATTGTTTCCCAGCTCCTACCATGGGGATTTCCTTGACAGTTGTTCGTAGTTGGAAGGCAGCGGGAAGACAAGCGTTTCACCATCTGCACCACTCCTTCATTTTATCAATTAGAAGGTGGCGAGAGTGCGACCATTGGCTGGTTGGAATAGCCATTCTTTGGAGTGCTGTGGGAGGAATTTTTCATTTAGGGTGAAAAACCTGGTTCTTCATGAAGGTTTTCCTCCTGAGCATCTTTGAGTTTTTCCTTTCTCGTTGATGGTGTTGACGTTGGTATGCTTTGAGAGATGTGTTGCCGTGGTTAGAACCTTAGGGCCTGTGCAATAGAGTACTTGCCTCTGACCCTTGCCTAGTCCACATTTAGAAAGTTTTGTGCCTTTTGTTTATCTTTTCATTTTCAAGAAAACGCATATTGAGGTGGAAGCAAAAGTTTGGTCAATATGCATTATGATGATTCGGTAAAGAGATTTCTGGCTAAAACTGTTTCTGATTATTGTAGATTTTGTCAATTACAGTTATATGTCTTGGAATAGATTGAATATAACATGTTGTTGTATGATTAAAACAACCTCGTATTTTATATAGCAATATGCCTCGAAAAGGGAAAAATAAGGTGCAAGCCGCGGATGAAGATCTAGAGATAGAGATCATAACGTGAGTTGAAGTTATATATGAAGATACCAAAGCCGTCACGAGCATCAAACCTGAGTACAAGTGGGGGGAAATCTACTGAATGATCACCAATTGAAGCGTCCCAGATTCAGGATTAGAGGATTTACCAATATAGAGAGGTCAACGATCATGCATTAGAGGAAATTTGGGGTCTAAAATGGGCCTTATAATAAAACACGCCAACAATAAATTTTGTGAGTTTGAATTCAAGAACCAATAGAATTTCAATAAAATGAGTCAACCATAATGGTTGAATTGACATATTTGTCATAAAAGAAAACTACTTTTTTTGTTTGTATTTTCGACATATCTCCCTGTGTTTTTACTCAAATTTTAGGCGGGAGAGCTCATTGGATGCGGAATTTATTTCCACATCCAACGAGTACCCACACTGCATACTTTTGATGGGCCCTGCTACCCCAAAAACAATAAATCCCTAAAAAAACGTGATGATGACATCATCATCACGTTTTTTTCAGGGATTTATTGTTTTTGGGGTAGCAGGGCCCGTCAAAATTATGCAGCGTGGGTACTTGTTAGAAGTGGAATTAAATTCTGCATCCAATGAGCTCTCCCTCTCAGAATTTGAGTAGAAACACAGGGAGATATGTCGAAAATATGAACAAAAAAAGTAGTTTTTTTCATTCTTCCTCCAAAATTAATAGCTATTATTTTATTATTTTAACTATTATTTTATCATTTTCCTTAGGAGGCCCATTTTAGACCTCAAATTTCCTCTAATGAAGGTTTCCACGCGCCCGAAACTTTTTCCATGTGCAGAAGTAATAGGCTGGATCATCCTGAGGGCTGATGTAACAAAAATGATTTTGTCAAATACTGAAGGATAAGGTTATGCTACTTATATCCCAGCTTATGTAGCTCAGGCCTATAGGTTACCCTGCCCCATAAATATCTAACAGAAGAGTGGTTAAAGGGCCTTGACCTATATGTTTTGGACAATGTCAAAAGAATGATGGTTCCCGGAAATTTTTTTCGTACAAGGCCTTCAGGGGAGTATGAAACTGCGCATCTGTGCACTACTTATAGGTTGATAGCATTAATGTTGAACATGATCTTTGGAAGAGAAAATGGAAAGAATTACAAACTAAGCTGGGTACCAGTGATTTTCTTTGTGGCCACTCAAGGAACCATTTGTAACTGGGCCAATATAGTGTCTAATAGTTTGTCCTCATGCATAAGTGCAGTGCTGGGAGGAGTCTCACAAAAGAAGTCAGAGTTCTATATGAGCTCTTTTCTGATCGATTGTATTATGTGCACACAACTGTTCCCAGCTCTAAAGTGCCAATGGGATAAGGCCAAAACTCCTTTCTACGCTACATATTAGTTGTTTTGGGCACACAAATATTTCAATCATTATAAGAGTATTTGTGAAGACTTCATAATGCCACTATACTGAGTAATATTCCTTGCTGAGTGTGATTGCATGTCTGAAGAAACCTTGAATATCGTACAGGATAATGGGCATTATTACCTGACAGAGGAAGGCCTATATCTGAGGATGTTTGGCGGAATGAGGGCCCCTTCTCTTTTTCTAAAATACGCTACGAATTATGTTATTCACAAGGAAGTATTAAGGCAACTTTACATTGATGGGGTTGGTAATTTCTTGTTTGATCATAAGAAGGCTGTATACCCCCCCCTCCCATTTTATATAGGAAGTTATAAGTTCTCCAAAGTGAAGTGTGCACCAGAGTTTGTAAAGGAGTTAGAGAACTTCCACTTTGGAGAGATAAGTTTTCATAGGAATGATTCTGAGGATAAGGTTGTGAATTATTGTGTTGCAGCAGGAGTACATTTTGAATATGAGATTACTGGGATAAAGATGAAGAAATATTCTGAAATGCATACAATATTACAGCCTTGAGGAAGAGATTCAAGTAAATGATAATGACCATAGGTGGAAAGGGAAAATCTATTGAGCAGCAGAAGAAACAAGAGGAGGAAGCTGCTAAGAAAAGGGAAGAGGAGGCACTCAAACTATCACAAGAAGCAGAACGATGGTTAGCAGAAGAAGAAGCTGAGAAAAGGAGAGCCAAAGAAGAAGCTGAGAAAAAGAATCAAGAAGAAGAGTCCTGGAAAAGTCAAGAAGAGGATGAAAGGTTAAGACTGGAAGCAGCTGACAGAGAAAGGGACCAGGTAGAAAGAGCAGCTGAAGAGTTACAGAGAAAATAACAGGAAGAACAAGATCGTGCAAATTTGGAGCAGACTCAGTCTTATGATGATCTACTGGGATCACCTATTCCATCTAGCAGCACAGCCATGGGAGATTCAACTCTGACATTATGGAATGAATAATCCTTTTATCCCATCCCAAGAGCAGGAGGTAGCCGATTTAAATACCAATTTTTATGATAGGAATAAGAAAAGAATTGTCATGAGAACTGAGAAGAAAGTGGAAACCGGAGAAAAGCAAGGAATCATGGTGACTGCGAAAACAATTGTCCACGGGACTGACAAGGATCTAAGACTTTTGGCAAGGGCAGGTGTAGCCTCAGCCCTCGCAAATGAGGATAATGTGGATAAAATTATGAATGATCTAGAACAATATAAGAAGAAGGTTGTTCAAATGAAGGAAACTATGAAAAAGGAGATCGGTGAGGGACAAAGTCTGAAGAGGAAGCATGAAGATATTATCAGTGAGATTGAGAAGTCAAAGGAGGCATGCCAAACTTTACAATACGACAAGGATTCCTTGATATTATCAATAAGTATTATTGAACAGGAAAAGAAAGATCTTGAGAAGCAGGTTGTAGAAGCTAAAAAGAAAGGAGACGTAGCGAGCAAGATAATAGATGAGCTAGAAGCTCAGAATATTTTACTGTGAGAACAACTTCAAGTGGCGAAGGAGAAGCAGATAGACATTACTACATTCCGGAATCAAGCCTTGATGCTGCAAAAGGAGATAAATCAGGTTTTGCTGAGCCTTGCAGGGGAGATGTATAGAGTTAAACAAATTGGGGTTAGATTGAGAGAGCTAGTACTCAGCTCTTCAGAATTCCGAAGAAGATTATCAGAGGTGGTCGAGCTTGTAAAAAATCATTTAACATGGATAGGAACCCATCTAGCCTTTCTAGCTAATATGCCTCAGAAATCTGCAGGAAGTCTTAAGATGGAGGTTGCCATACTGAATTTTGGGTGTAGAACAACGGTCATATTAAACACAGCCATTGAGAAAACTATTGAAAAGTGTTCTGAATTTTACAAAGGCATACATCTTGTTCACAATCAGTGCATGATTCTAACAGGTGCCCCCGATCAAGATTTCCCAGTTAGGGAAGAACATCTGAAGAAATTGCAAGAGAGGATAAAAAGAGGAGAAGAAAACATATCCAAGCTCGAAGCTATTAGTAAGGAAGACATCAGGATCCGGATTATCCAAGCTTCAGCCCACAAGCTCTTGTTGGAAGAATCTTTGAGGCAAGATGTACCTAAAATAAAAGAAATTGAGTCTCAGCTATCAAAGCATGAAGTGGTAGTGCGCGTATTGGAGCCTACAGAATATTGGGTCATCAGTGAGGAAGCACAAGCATGGGGCATTTTTATTAAGACACCAGCTGGGCCCGTTTGACTTTTGTCTTATTCACTAGCTAAAGATTGTACAATTTAGTATTTATTCTTTTTAGTAATGCACTAAAAGACAAGAGTTTTGTAAAGGAAGAGTCAAGGAAGCCCAAAAGGTTGGGGTAACTCAAGAGTCATTTAAAAATTTGTATAAGTATAGGTAAAGTAGATGTAGAAGGGACTTTTCCATGCTATCTTTTGTTAAGTTTATTGTAAGAAGAACTATTTCCTTTTATAATAAAGAAAAGCCATTTTTTCGGCTGGAGAAGGAGCTTTGAAGTTTGAAATGCATGCTGTAGATTGGTTGAATGTCGAATTATTTCTGTTTCAACTTATTCTACGAACTATGAGATTGTTCTGACTTATGAATTACTTCCATGTTATGAATAATTTTTGGTTATTTTTAAGAAACTTATGCAGTATATTGAGTAATGAATATTTTAACCAAGAATGAGCTATCTCTATGTTTATCTTTCTACATGTATTCATGTATTCTGAATTATGAACAACTATCTATAATATTCTTGATGCATGTTTTACAGTACATTACTCACCATTAAATATAATCTTGGTCCCTAGGGATAGGTTAGATAGAATTAGTTAGCTTAGCATAGTTGTTATTTGTTTGTGATTTAGAAGAAAAAGGGGAAATAAGATGAGAGGGAAGAACCTGTGTGCATCACATTGTGAACTCTTTGTTGTCTCTATCATTTGCACTTAGACTAGGCACTTGCATATCATATAAAAATAAAACTAAAAAATAAATACTTAAACGAGCTTAAGCCGTTACTTGACCTATGGTAGCCGGACCATAAACCGGACGGATTTCCCATATCAAACAATAATGAGCTAATTGGGGAGAATCCCTACTGTTGTTACTTTACATTTTCCAGGCCTTAACACCCCCACACTTTATTTATATTGTTACACAATTTGTTTTGAAGTTGTAAAAGTTTGGGTGGTTCTTTAACCCTCCTTGAATTTCACTCCCATAGAGTTTAAGTGCTCGAGTTGGCTAATCTCTAGACCATTTGCATTTTTTTAGGCAAGTTTAACTGGAATTTGGCAACACAATTTGTTGTTGAAAATGAAATTTTCAGTGTTAAAATTGCAATTTTTATTAGAAAAATAGATTCAAGATCTTCGATTACCTTTGAGGCACCCAGTATATGACCTATGCATAGAAATTTTCAACTAATCTACGGGCCTCTCTTTGCTTGTGAGTTGAGTTTCCTTCCAGGATTAAGCACTCAGAGTTCAATTTATATGAATAAATTAAGTGCCAATGTTATTTATTAAAATACCAATTTTAAAGTCAAATGTGTGGAGAGCTGAACTTACCTTTTTGCTTTTGCATATTGTTCTTAGTAGTTATTAGTGGAGATTGTGGGAGATTTTCAGCTGAGCACAAGTTTTAGTACCAAGAGCTAAGCTTAATAATTAAAAGGGATAAGGGTGAATTCATAAAGGAGTCATGTTTTATCTTTAAAGTTCTCTTGCGTGGGGATTTATGATGTTAAAATACATGTTATATTTAGAATAATATTCGACTGGCAATCTATTCTTGATGTTTGTTCAACGCGGGATTGTTTTGCTAGACTAGAGAAAGTTAACATCAAAAGTTTAGGAGGATAAGCGAAGGTTGTTGGCACAATTATGTGTGTCAGTGGTGCAATGCTCATGACCTTACCTTCTACAAGGGTCTTGCTATTCAATTTTTGTCACCCGGTATAAGAAGGCATGTAACTAACAACAATTCTAAGCCTACCATCTTGGTCTTTGGCAACATTGTGATTTGGTCTGCATGTCTTGCATTTCAGGTGATATTCATCATCATTTCTTATGTTTATCATTTTTATAATCTTTTCAACCCATATAAATTGACACATTCTTTTACTATCTTTGCCCAATGCCACCCACACTCTACATATTATAGAGAGAGATTATATAGATGTATAAGTTAATACATTTTAGGGTTGCAGACATCAAGACACAAGCACAAAGGAGTTTTGCTCAGACAGAATATTTGGGTGCAATAATTCATTCACACAGTTCATAATATGATTGGTGAACAACACTTTTGTGTCTTATTGGAGATGTAGAATACAACTTGCGTTGATCCAAAGTCCATTTCAAGGCCCTACCTAATTCTATTATTCATTGTGATGTTCAAAACATGCAGTGTTATGAGAGGAATTTTGATCGCTGTGGGCCTTTATTCTGCATTGTGGGGGCAAAGCACATGACATTCCGACACTAATAGTCATCAGAAACCTGTTGATGAATAGACAATAATATTTCTCAACATTTAAAAAAAGGAAGGGACTGTAATCGAAGGAAAGTCGTTTTCGATCATGTGCATTAGTTTTAATTTTAATTATTCCCTTATCAATATGTATGGAATTATTTTAAAAATCAATTATTATATATGATTATGTTGTTTGGTGTGTATGGAATTATTTTAAAAATCAATTATTATATATGATTATGTTGTTTGGTGTGTATGGAATTATTTTAAAAATTAATTATTATATATGATTATGTTGGATGGTGTGGAAGGGCAGGATATGTTCATCGTGTAGAAAGAAGTGAGATGGTTATTATTGATATAAGATATAATATATATGAAAGATATATTAGCCATAATTATATTAATAAGATTAATATGTTAGAATACTATCATATTAATATATTTGAATTATTAATAGTTATTTAGTAAGTAATCTAATATAACTATTATTAGAGTTGAAGTTAAGCTAATAGTTATAGTTAATTTAAAAATTAATATATCAGCTATTGCACTTCAAATTGGAGTTGAAGTTAAGTTAAAGTTGTGCTATCATTGGAGTTAATTTAATAGTTGTATCTAATAATCCAATAGTTGTACATTATTATGATTGGAGTTTTAATTACAAAGTTGAAGTTGAAGTTTAATTTTTTACAATTATTACTAAATGTACTTATCACATGTTAACTAAGATATTTTTATTTTTATTTTTTTTAAAATTTTAATTATACTTTATTAAAGATAATTAATATAATAGTATGTTAAGATGTTTAAATATAACATTATAGTAGAATTATTTACTTCAAAATATTTTTATTTAATTATAACATTATAATATAGTTATATAAAGTATTCCATTTATGTAATAAAGATATGTTTTTAAATTTATGAATAATAAAATAGGAGTTGAACTTAAGTTAAAGTTGTGTTATCATCCGAGTTTTAAATCTAATAGTTGTATCTAATAATCCAATACTTATATATCATTATGGTTATAGTTTTAATTACAAAGTTGAAGTTGAAGTTTAATTTTTCCAACTACCACTAAATGTACTTATAACATGTTAATTAAACTATATATTTTTAAATTTTTTTTAAATTGTTAATTATACATTATTAAAGTTAATTAATATAATAATATATAAAGATGTTTAAATATAACATTATAGTATAGTAATAAAGTAGAATTTTTTATTTAATTATAATATTATAATATATTATAATAAAGTATTCTATTCATGTCTTAAAAATATTTTTTTAATTTATAAATAATAAAATAATAACTTTTATGATTATCATACTATAAAAAGTATTATTCTTTCATGTTTATTAAATATTTCAATTTAATTAAAAGTATTGAAAAATACAATTAATTATAATAAAATATGTTAATTGAATGATGATATTTATGACATAACCCTTAATGAAGGTTGCATTACAATGTAATCCTTTATAAACGTCACAATATGAAATTGATGTGGATGAGTCGGTTAAGAAGCAAATTGTTAAAAAACAGACGCAGTGGAAGAGCAAAGGGTTTAGATCTCGATCCTTATCAGATCTAACGCTCCTGAAGAATTCTGCTGGGAGAATATGAGAGGAGGATAACGAGAGTAAATGGATGCGGAATCAAGTCTTCAAAACATCCTATTCAGCGCCGAGTCCGCCGTAGATTGAAGTTGGCTGAGATCCAACGACTGAGAAAAATTCCGCTTAAACACCCATTTGAAGTCCCCTTTTTTATTTAAAAAAAAGAGTTTAAAAGGTATAAACACCATATCATTAAAGAGAAATGCAGCAGATCTTAATGACGGTTACCTTTCAGTAATATTGTTATTGTGTTATTCCACTTTACTTATTATCATTTTACTTTCTGTAAACATTTCACGTGTTTTATCTAGCTTTCTATGTTTACATGTGTTTTAGCATTTTTATCCAGCTTTCTCACATAAAAGAAATTTGAAGAAAATTATCGTGCTATTTTGAAGACTATTTTTATATAAATGAACAAGTTATAACGAGAATCATTAAAATATATGGTGCAATTAACTATTCTATATCGGCTTTCAATGATTTAGCTTTAAATTTCATAAAAGTGCATATATTTTGCACTTGTTACAAAAACTGCTATGTAACACTACCATGAAATAAAAGATTATCTCCCTAAATAAGAGATTACCTCTAAAAAAAAGTTAAGTTTTTAAAAATAATTTTAAATTTTAAAAAGTAAATATTCATGCATATGCTTTCTATCCATTCAAAAAAGTATTAGTATATATATATATATAGATATTTACTTTTGAATAATTTTATTTTCATATATATATATGGTTATGCTAAATGGTTAAAAAATATTAAGTTAACTTATTTAAATGGTTGGAAAGTATTAAGTCAACCTATTTCAATAATGAATAACTAAAGTTATCCATGATAATTAAATTAAATAATGGATAACCAAAGTTATCCATGATTATTAAAATCAAGCATGATAAAACAAAGTAGACCATGGTAAACTATGGTAAAACTTGTTCAACCATCAACTATCTTTAACCATGATCAACAATGATATTAAAAAATAGTCCATCTTAGTAGATAACCATTAAGAAAATCATAAAAATATATTATAATTACAATAATATATATATATATATATATATATATATTCAAAATCAATATTATATTTTACATTTAAAAACAAACTAGTTATGTTAATTACTTAATTTAAAAAATAATAATGTAATTAGTTTGGTAGGTAGATTCAATGCCATGATTTTTTTATATTTTTTTAGCCTTAAATTCTACTTAGTTTTGTTATTATTTTATGGATTGTAACATCTAACTATATATTATTAACATATTTTATAACAATTTTGAAAAACATTGAAACACTAAAATACAAATATCTAATTATTATTTAAAAGAAAAATTTTCAAATAATTAGAAATTATCAACCATATTTTGTAAAATATTTAGTTAAAAAATAAATCTTAAATACAAATTAGATAAATAATTAATAGTCAAATAAATTTAAAAAGTTAAAATAAAAAATTAAACTTTTAAAACCTTTGTTAAGTCTTGTAACACCTTGTTTTTGACCCCATGGTATTGAATTGTACATGATGTAAATATTGTATGGAAATCTTGGGAAGGAGCTCAAGGCCAAGGCCCTACCATTGATTTGGTGTTTGCGTATAGGTGATCAAGGTTGATGCCTATGGTTATTGTGTTGGTCATGCACAATATATTTTGAATATCATGTAAATGCACAATTTAATAAATACCACAACTAGCTATGGAATTGCAACATGAAAGAGATGGGGGCATGATTCCATAAGGGATAGGGAGGGGAGTAGTCAAACCCCCTGAGCCAATAGGGTGTGATGAGATGTCAATGGAGAAACCCATGAACGCTCTGCTACCTTTTTGTCCTTTGTCCTCAATCATTCATTTCTTCAAGAAGTTGGTTGAGGCAGTTAATGCCTTGGGTAGAGCAAGGCATGACAGTCTGTTTGTGTGTTTGAGCAAGCCTGCAAGTCTGCAGTCTGGGAAGTCGCGATCTTGCTTCTGATGCAAGGATGCATGTGATGCGTTCCAGTCCATCTTTCCTTAGTTGAGGGAAGGTTTTTTTGTTCCTCAACGTTTATTGTGGGGGATTATTCTATCATTTCGACCCCATTCGTTCATTCACAGTTAAGCATTGTTCATTAGCCAGAGTCGCAAAGCGTTTTTGGTTTTAGCAGAGTGATGCTACATGTTTCTACAAGTATTTCCCTTTGCTGAGAAATTAGTTGATGTGTTGCAGCGTTATCATGAACCACATATTGGTAGGAGACCATGTTTTTTCTCTGTGTTACAGAGTGAAGCTTGTGTGGCTATGTGTTCCCTTATGGATGGCTATGATGTGCATCCCTATTTTGTTCTAAAGACTTAGGAGTGGAAGAGGCCTAGAATTGGCTGATAAACCTAGTGAAGAGAGGAATCTCACAGACAGATAAAGAGGGGTTGGAAAATCCTTTTAGCACACCCTGAAGAGCATTGGGAGGGAAGGTATGGCCTGAGGGAACTATGTAGCAATGAAGGGAATGCTTCCTTGTGTTGGATGGTACTAGGGAGGGCAAGATAGATACTGTGTAGGTGTCCATAGCTCTGTGGTTGAGCTCACTAGCTTAGCAATTATACCTTTCCATTGCCTCAACAGTCTGAGAAACCCAACTATAGGTTGGTTTGACTGTGTTTTGATGTGTGTGGGTCATTGCCTTAGTAGCATGTGAAACCCAATTGTATATTGGCTTGGCTAGACAGTCTTTGAAACCTAATTGTGTGTTGGATTGATTGTGTGTGTTATGACCTGACTGTGTGTAAGTGTGTTGTTCCCTAGTTCCTTGTGGAAATCATGCCTAGCTTGTGGGTGGCAGTTATGTTGAGATATTGATGAACACAACTGGCCTATGGTTGGGTGGAGCATTGAAGGCACATAGCTAGTTGTGGGACAACTCCATCATCCAAGATAATATTCTTCGTTATTCTTGTTTATGCTTTGCGTTTGTTTATGAAAGAATATACTGGTTATGTAGAATACTTATGAGTATGATGAATGGATTATGATGAATGCTTATTAGTGTTTCAGTAGGTTTACTATTGAATGAATGTCCCTACATTTGTTTGTTTATGCCTTGTATGTTTCATGCATTTTTTCCTAAGTCCATGGAGGTTGGAAGCTTGTTACAGAGTCCGTTGAACATGTCCAGTATAGAAATGGTGTTTCCGGTCGCAGAAAGGATCTGTGAAGGGCGGAAGGACTGTTACAGTGCTTTTTAAGCATGAAGATGAATGATGAAGAGTGTGTTAACACCCATGCCCCGTGCTTCGAAAGGAGACCAAGGGTTCTTGAAGCAAAATTTTTAATTATTCTGAATTAAGGGGTATGGGGACATTACAGATTGATATCAAAGCTGCGGTTGTAGCACTAGGGCCTAAATGGGCCAAGTTGAATAGTTAACATAGCTGTTGGATACAAAATTGGGCCTAGATGGTCCAAGTTAAATGTTGCAACCGTGGACTTCAAGCGGTTCTACTAAAGTTAACTAACCAACGGACTTCAAATTGATGGTGAACTCAATTGCATAGAGATTTCACGCCCCAAGAAGTGATTTTTATACCCCCGATCTTTGAGCATGATATACAATGGGAGGAGGACACGTCATTTGCACATGTTTCCTATTGCGTGCAACAAAAGTTTATTTGTGCGCGCTAGTTCATCCAGTGAAATCGCTGCCAGCTGTTGATTTGTTTGAGGATCAACCTTGTCCATTGATCTTAAACCTCCACAGTGGCGGTCAGTTTCCATTTCGCCACTCAATGCCCTGTTTATCCTTCCCGTTCTTTTATTTGTGAAATGAAACTTGACCGTAGATATGGGTGATGCCATGATCTCGACCGTTCATACCTGCAGTGAATAGTTGGTAAGTGTTTTTGAATTTATGAGATTGTGTAACAGTGTGCTTGATTAACAAATTTTTGTAGAATCATAGTGCAGTTGAAGAGTGGGTTTTGGCTCAGCCATGAGAACCTACGGCATGAATGATGCACATGATCCCTATAAGCATGAGGAAGATTCTATGGGGGAAAATGTCAGAGTTGGAAATGCTGATACAGAGTCCAATAGAAGGAGATTTCAAGAGACTTCGCTAGATATTGTAGCCACCATGAGAAGCTTAAGGGTGGAGATGCAAAGTTACATGGCAGATAATGAAATATTGGTTAAGGCTCAAGAAGAGTAGAATCATATGATTGTAGCCATGTTGCAGAGTTTGACAGACATCTAGAGGTGGATGAACCTGAGCATCAGACAATAAATATGGAAGGAAGTAGGAGCGGTGCTAGAAGAAGAAAGTGGTCTTCTAGTGCGTCATCTGACTCAGGAGGATCCACTGGGGCTTCAAGTTCTTATTCTCATAGGAATAGGAGAAAGAGGTGTTACAGGAACAACTCATGGGATGAATTCTGGAAGTCAAGGCCTCCTACCTTTAAAGGTGAGATAAAGAACAATTAAGAAGCTGAATCTTGGCTTCTTGGAATGAGAAAATATTTCCAAGTCCAGGACTACTCTGGAAATATGAATTCTAGGGTAGCCATCTTCAATTTGACTGGAAGAGAATCCATATGGTGGGATCACTTCATGCAAGTGAAGAATATCAGTGAAAGGAAGATTGTGTGGAAGCAGTTCCAAAAGTTTTCCAGGAAGAAGTACCTCTCTGATAGGTATTATGATGATAAGATTAAAGAATTCCAATAGTTGATATTGGGGCAGCAGACCATGGAAAGGTATGCCAATAAGTTCTTGGAACTATTGAGGTATGTCAGGTATATCCGAGATTATAAAGTATAAATCCAATGTTTTCTGAGTGGGATGCCTCAGTCTTACAAAGACATAATTGAATTTAATTAACCTTGAACTTTAGAAGAAGCTATAAGAAAGGATAAGTATTGCTATGATCAGAATAAAGGAAAACCTGATTACCATAAGACATGGAAGGATGAGAAGAATGAAAATTCTGATCAGAGGAAGAAAGGTTTCAAGACCTCTAACTTCTGAAATTAGTAGCAGCATCCATCACAAGCTGTGGCTAAGCCAACCAGAGTGATGGGAGAATAACCAAGAGATCCAAAAGAGGTAAGAGAACCACTCCAATGCTGGAGATGTGGAGGACCCCATCTGCATAGGAATTGTCCACCTGAGAATGGGAATGTAAGGCCAACTTACAACATTCAAGGAGTTGAAAAAGTGGTTCAATTGGCAAGGAATGTCCCTAGGATTTATGTAGCACTAGAGGACTGCCAAGAAGATCATTAGTCAACTGTGGTTGAAGTTGCAGGTAAGATTGCTGAGCAATCTATTTCTGTTTTGATTGACCTTGTATCTACTCACAATTATATTACTCATAGAGTTGTTGAGATTTGTGATTTTAAGAAGGTAAGGCATAGCAAATCATGGTTATTTCAAATAGCCACTAGAACCAAGTGGAAAGTTAGTGAAGTTGTAAGGAAATGTCCATTTGTCATGGATGGATTAGTCACTTGTGTAGATTTGAATGTTCTACCACTTGGTTCCTATGATGTTCTCATTGGAATGGATTGGTTTGAAGCACATAGAGTAAAGCTTGATTGTTACAACAAGAATTTTGAATGATTGGATGAAGAAGGAAACTTAAGAGATGTAAGAGGCATTCTAAAGGTGATTTCTGTTAGGAATATTTCAGCAATGCAGATGAAGAAGTTCTGTAGGAAAGGTTATAGAGTGTATGCATCCCATGTGTTGGAGGAAGCAGGGAATGAAACTCTTAGGTTGGAGGATTTTCATGTGTTGAAGGAATTCATGGATGTTTTTTCCTGATGAAATTCTAGGGCTTCCTATAAAGAGGGACATTTATTTCAGACAACAACTTGTTAATCACACTACTGAAGATGAAATTTATGTGCAGATCAAGGACAAATTGCAGCAACAAAGTCATGAGAAGAGGTATGAGGTATATAAATTAAAAGAATATGGAATTCTTACTTATAAAAGCAGAATTTATATTCCAAATGTAGCAGATTTGAGAAGAATTGTTATGGATGAGATCCATTAGACTCCATATTCTGGTCATCCAGGATACCAAAAGACAATTACTACAGCCAAAAAGCAACATTTTTGACCATAAATGAAGAAGGAAATTGTTGGGTATATTTCAAAGTGCATGAAATGCCATCAAGTGAAGGTTGAGCATCAACACCCAACATGTTTGTTGCATCCTTTTCCAGTTCCAAAATGGAAATGGGAAGTTGTTTCCATGGATTTCATTACAGGATTGCCAATGACTTAGAGGAAACATGATTCCATCATGGTTGTGGTGGACAAGTTGACAAAGGTAGCACATTTTACATCGGTTAAGGCCACGTATAAAACTGATGCCATTGCAAAAATATCCATGAAGGAGGTTTTTAGATTTCATGTATTTCCTAAGGAAATAGTCTCTGACAGGGATCCTAAGTTCACTTCCAATTTTTGGAAGGGTCTATTTGTGTATTTGGGTAGGAAGTTGAGCTTCAGCACTTCCTACCATCCTTAGACTGATGGACATACAAAGAGAGTGAATTAAGTGCTTGAAGACATGTTCACATGTATGTGATGGAAAAACCAACCAAGTGGGAGGATTATTTACACTTGGTAGAGTTTGCTTATAATAATGGACAACATGAAGCACCCTTGGGGATGAGTCCATATTTTGTTTTGAAGAAGGTGTAGGACATGTGTGAATTGGGATAATCCAGTGAACAAGATTGTGCTTTATCCATAATTTCTCAAGTAGATGGAGAAGGAGGTTGCAAAGATCAGGAAGAGTCTAAAAGAAACCTAGGACAGACATAAAATCTATGCAGACAAGCATAGAGTGCATAGAGAGTTTAGTGTTGGGGATCATGTTTACCTCATAGTGAGGGTAAGGAAGAGTTCCTTGAAGCTTGAAAGCTGTTCCAAGCTGTCACCTAGATATTGTGTGTCGTTTGAAGTGCTTGAAAGAATAGGGCCAGTTTCATATAGACTTGCATTTCCTGCTAGTACTAGAGCTCATAATGTTTTTCATGTTTCTTTGCTTAAGAAATATGTACATGATCCTAACCATTTGATAAATTGGGATGTGATTCAGGTGGAATCCGAGGGAGAGTTCCAAACCAAGCCATTGTACATACTTGATAAGAAGGTGACAGTTCTCCGGAATTGAGCAATCAGACAAGTGAAGGTGCAGTGGGAGAACTACGGTCCTGAGGAGGCTACGTGGGAGTTGGAGGATGACATGCGATTGGAACATCCATTTTTGTTCAATTTTGCAGAGCATTGAGGGAGGTGCCAATATACCATTTTTGTTTAATTTTGTAAAGCACTGAGGATAGTACCGTTGAAGGGGGAGGGAAATGTAACACCCCGGTTTTGACCCCATGGTATTGAATTGTACATGATGTAAATATTGTATGGATATCATGGCCAAGAGCTCAAGGCCAATGTCCTGCCATTGATTTGGTGTTTATGTATAGGTGATCAAGGTTTATTCCTATGGTTATTGTGCTGGTCATGCACAATATATTTTGAATATCATGTAAATGCATAATTTAATAAATACCACAACTAGCTATGGAACTGCAACGTGAAAGAGATGGCGGCATGATTCCATAAGGGATAGGGATGGGAGTTAGTCAAACTCCCTAAGGCAATATGGTGTGACCAGACGCCAATGGGGAAACCCATGAACCCTCAGCTACATTTTTGTTCTCTATCCTCAATCATTCATTTCTTCTAGAAATTGGTTGAGGCATTTAATGCCTTCGGAAGAGCAAGGAATGGAATTATGTTTGTGTTTCTGAGAAATCCTGTAAGTCTGTAGTATGGGAAGCCATGATATTTCTTATGATGCAAGGAATCACGTGATGCATTCCAGTCCATCTTTCCTTAGTCGGGGAATGTTTTGTTGTTCCTCAGCATTCATTCTGGGGGATTATTCTATCATTCTGACACCATTTGTTCATTCACAGTTAGGAATTGTTCATCATCTAGAGTCATAGAGCATTTTTGGTTTTAGCATAGTGTTGCTACGCATTTCTGCAAGTATTTCCCTTTTTTGAGAAATTGGTTGATGTGTTGCAACGTTATCTCGAACCACAGATTGGTAGGAGACCCTATTTTTTCTCTATGTTATAGAGTGAAGCCAGTGTGGATGTGTTTTCATTGTGTATGGATGTGATGTGCATCCCTGTTTTGGTATGAATACTTAGGAGTGGAAGAGGGCCAAAATTGGCTGATAAACCTAGTGAAGAGAGGAATCTCATAGATAGATAAAGAGGGGTCGGTAAATCCTTTCTGCACACCCTAAAGAGCATTGGGAGGGAAGGTATGGCCTGAGGGAACTGTGTAGCAGTGAAGCGAATAATTCCCTGTGTTGGGTGGTGTAGGTACTGGGGATGCCAAGCTAGATATTGTGTAGGTGTCCATAGCTCTATGGTTGAGCTCACTAGCTTAGCAATTCTACCTTTCCATTTCCTTAGAAGTCTGAGAAAACTAGTTGTAGGTTGGTTTGACTGTGTTTTGATGTGTGTGATTCATTTCCTTAGTAGCCTATGAAACACAATTGTATATTGGCTTGGTTGGACAATCTGTGAAACCCAACTATGTGTTGGATTGACTGTGTGCAGGGATGATTTTAAGAACCCCCCTAGATTTATAGTTATAAAAAATGGGTGAATCTCTCCGATATATAGGAAAATTTGAAGGCGATTTTATAATATAATATAATATAATCTTTCATTTTATTATACAATGTTGTAAAATCCTGGCGAATCTTTCATTTTATTATATAATGTTGTAAAATCTTGGCGAATCTTTCATTTTATTATATAATGTTGTAATCTCTTGGCGAATCTTTCACTAAGTTATAAGATATTGTAAAATCTTGGAGAATATTTAACTTCATTATAAAAAATTGTAAAAACTATCAAATCTTTCACTGATTTATAGAATATTGTCAAAATAGAGGAACAACAACATTAGTCAAATAACATGAATCACATCATGATCAATAGAACATGTAGACTCATAAGTAACAACTGGAAGGTGTCAATGAAACACAATTGCATTGACTAGATTCAGCGCAAGTGGGGACTCCACTTGTTATCTCGTCCCTTAATGGTCCCGTGGACATGTGGGGACCTGAATCTTGACAAACTAATAAACTGATAGAATCATACATTATGCTCGATCTTGGCCTCCACTAGCCAATTATGGTCATGGAGGCTAATACGAGTATGCATTGTAATTATGCCAATTGATTATTGCATTAGATGAATGTTGGTCTTGTGACAATAGGTATCCTACGATCAATGCATAGGAACCTAGTGCATAGACCATTTTTTTATTCGCTTAGCTATGTAGAGCTTGTTTATTTTTTTGAATAACAATAAGTATTTGCAAAGAAAATTTACAATCAGTGTAAAAGAATTGAAAAACTGAAGACAATTAATTCATGCAACTAAAAGTTAATAAAATAATCTTTTCTCAAACCCTAAAACCAACCTTGATTCAAGCTACAAAAAAATATTAAATCAAGCATCGAATGAGAACTAGAAGCATTCAAAGGACTTAACACAATATTTAACCAAAATACACACAAACTTCAAAAATCGACAAAATGCTTCAAACAAAAGCAATAAACAAACCATAAAAAATTATCAAGATATTCGTGCTAAACACCAACATGGTTTCATGTACTTAAATGAGCCCATTCTTGCTTAGTGAAAGTGTTGTCAAATTAGTTATTTATCATTTAATGTTAGGAAACTATCTATGTGAAGAGATAGCTCCTAGGCCTAGCTTTCTCAAATTCTAGCGTCATTTCCTGTCACATGCAAGAAAGAGACAATGTAAGAGATAAATATCAAACCATCAATCTTAAAATAAGCTGCATGAAGGTAATGTAGCTCAAATAATCAATGCTACAACAAAAAAGTATAATGTAGAATCTATTTTTACCTAAAACACAACCTCAAATTCATATACATTGATCATCACTAACCAACAAGGGTACATGGAACACCTACACCAAAATAAGACTTGAGAAGTTTAATAGTATTAGGCTTCATAACATGGTTCTCTTGCAAGTAAAATTTAGTCATTCAAGTCTGTCCTTGAGTAGTATTTTAGTAATACTCAAGCCTACTAGTGAACTTCTTCTATTCAAATTTAAATTCAGATATTTTGTGTAGATCCCATTATAAATGACTCTCCCCATGAGGATCACATCATCATATTTCTCAGGTAAATCCAAAGTCGAAAACAAATACCTTCAATTCTATCTCCAGTCTATCCAAAATGATATCTTCACTGCAATTAATGCATCAATGATCCAATCATTTGACGATACGTCATGGCATCAACCAAATATGATGAATATTCACACAGTAGCTTCAAGTTAGATTCCATAGGTGTGGCTATCACCTTACAGTCCAACATTCTGAATCTCTTCAAAATATCCACTGCATACTTTCCTTAACCAAGGTCAGTCAAGGAAACGCCTTTTGATAAATCCATCTCTAGCTCCTTTCTTGCTTCTTTAAATTCTTTCTTGTTTTTAATTTTTATGATCTCCATCTCCCTCGATCAAGGTGAAGTGTGTGTTAACAGTGGCTCCACAAGGGGAGAACATGCTCCTGTGGGATGCTAAGATCCCAACGGTCTTCAATGATGTTTTTCTCTGAAAAGTCAATCACTCTTGTTAGTATCATATCCCTAAGGTTGGATAAGGTCTTCGATGCACAAAACTTGACCTTAGGAGACACATGTTGGGATTGTGATTGATGCATAAGGTTGCCTAAATCTCGACAAATACAAGCCCTTACTTTCCCCAAAGATATACTTGTACTGACAAAAAAAAAAATCCCAGGCCTTATCCAGAATTTGACCTAAGATAAATGTGTCCCAACTCTGATTTTACTTCGTGAATCATAAATATTCATGCATGCCCAATTTTTAGAATGACAAAAGAATCTAGCCTATGACAAAAAAAAAAGATAAACCAACCTCCCAAATTTGGGACTACTCATGTGAATGCGGAACAACGTATTAAGAATGAAACGACTTGCAAAAATCATAAAATGTAAGATATAATTGAAATCAATGCAATGAAAAAAATTCCTAGTAAAAATAAAAATTTGCCACTAGCTTACACCATTACCCAAAACAGACA
Organism: Pseudotsuga menziesii; assembly: GCA_001517045.1. Taxonomy (NCBI): domain Eukaryota; kingdom Viridiplantae; phylum Streptophyta; class Pinopsida; order Pinales; family Pinaceae; genus Pseudotsuga; species Pseudotsuga menziesii. The sequence goes on along the minus strand of LPNX010440924.1, from coordinate 103,195 downwards.
GAACTCATCATTTTCTTTTTCTCTTCCTTTTTTCTTTTTTGTGGCCCTTTAGGGTTGTTACTGAAAGCAATACTTTAGTAATTGCGCATTGACTCGCAGATGTTTTTCTTCTCCATCTAGATTAGTCAGATGAAAACTATTCTTCCCTATTTTTTCACTTTATTTGGGAAGGGCCCAACCAGAGGTTGTTGAATTTACATTGTTTCCCTGGTTTCTCCCTTTCCATGTCCCCTTTTTAGCATACTTGAAATGGCATAAGTGATTTCAACGAAATTGGGCACAAATATTAGTAGGAAATTTATGCTCCCAAAGGACTGGATACCCTTCTTACTTTTGGGTAACTGAATCTCTTTTAAGATTGCACTCTTGCTGGATCTATTTTTACCTTGTCTTTTGGACACCAGATGCCCCAATAATTTGCCTTCGACTACACCAAAAACAGACTTCTTGGGGTTAAGTGAGATTCCAAAGGATCTATGTCTGTTAAAGATCTTCCTCAGGTGCATGAAATGGTCTCCCTTGCACTTGGAATAAACTGTCAAATCATCTTGGTAAACCATGATAACTTTATTAGGGAAATTAGAGAAAGCATATGGCTCTTTGGAATTTGGTCCCAACATTTAACAATCCAAAAGGCACACAGACATGGGAATACGTTCCACAAGGATGGTGAATGTTGTCTTGTATCGGTCATTTTCATCAACCAGCACCTGGTTGTACCCTGAGAATCCATCCAACATGGACATCATTCCAACACTTGTAACTGTAACACATATTCCATGCTTGGCAAAAGATAGTTATCTTTCGAGGATGCAAGGTTCAAATTTTAAAATATTGCAAATTCTAATCTTATCGTTCTTATGGACTGGTACAACATTGGATGCCCACTATGAGTAATAAGCAGGAGTGATGATTTCTACTTTGAACAACTTCTGCAACTCTTTTTGTATGATGGGAGCCAACTTGGGATTCATGTGCCTTTGTGTCTTCCTAAAGGTTTGGCTTGTTCTTTAAAGGATTTTTATGCTTGATAACCTCATTAATGTAGGTTTTTAGCTCATCATATGACCATGCAAAAACATCTTTATAATCACAGATAAACTCCTCAATAATTTTCCATTCTAGAGTGCATACTTGAGAAATATTCACTGGTCTTGGACTTTCCTTAGAACCCATATTGAGTTCAATGACCTGCTCATCCTTATCAGTGACCTTTGAACCTTTAAAAGCAACAGAATCATCAAGAATTTTTTCCAAAGGTACCAAACATCTAGGGATTTTATTACTTTTCAGTTGTACCATTTGTTGCTTCGGGTCACTGTTTTCTTATCCCTGATCAATCTAGTGAGAGGCAGTTGCATTTAGACTATTCAAAAAATTCACAATACCTATCATCTTCAAATAGATGCTAGTTTCTGAAGTTGTCAGGAATGGATGGTCGAAACCTAACCTCCACATGGTACTTTGAAAAGGACTCTGTTGTGCATGGTTCAAATCCCACATTTGAACCTATCATAGCATCTACTTGTTGATTAATGATTTTCATTTTGCGGAATAGAAACTATGTCAAAAGCATCAAATGCCTTGATATCATACCATACATGATACAACATGTCAATATTGCTTCAAATGAGAATATTTTGCTTCACACTGGTTCCGTACTTGATTCACAATCAAATCTGAAATTCTGAATCTCCTTTGACTTTTTAATGTTTTAATATTGAGATCCTTTACTTGTTTCAAACCCAAAAGCAAGGCCTCATATTCAGTCACATTGTTAGCTGCATCAAATTTTAAGCAAAATGAATATGGAAAGGAGTTATAACTGGTGAAACAAAAATTACCCTAGCACCTGCACCAAATCGGGAACGTGCACCATCAAAATACATGATCTTGAATCCCTCATGCATGTTTTTAACTATTACAACAGCCTCCTTGGTTGGTGGCTTATCAAAAACCAAGATCATATAAGTTCCCAATCAGGTTCTATGTATAGGGGCTCATTATTAGGATGCTTTGGATCCTCCACGTTATGCAACAGTTATTGTTCTTTGACTAACTTGACCACATAACCATCTCCAACTAGAATACTAGCCTGATAGCAATAAGTTGTGAGTGCAGATAAGCTACCACTTGTTTCTTTATTGGCTGAAGCTGCTCATCCACTGTTTGTGGCTTCTTCCTAAGATGATTTCTCTTTTCCAGATATATCTCTTGCAATTCAATTACTTTTTCAGGTATAAGAGCACAAATTTCCTCCTTAGGAGGTACAAGGATGCCATCCTCAACAAGTTCAGAGCACTGCTGAAAAAAATGGCAATATATGTCTTGGTAATTTTAGTGATATTCCTCTGGTTTTATGCTATGTTATTATGACTTTCTCAACAACATTTGTTTGAACTCTAGTTTGAATATTAACAAACTGCCACCTGCACCATGCAAAATACAACTCATTTTGCAAGCTCTTTTGAAGGTGCTAGCACAAGGGGACAATTGTATGGGAAGGATCTGGTAAATCTTACAGTTTGTAGGTGTATCCTTGTTCGCATATGTCATGGAAATTCCATTGTATTATCCTGTTTTTGGCCATGGGGACCTCTCACGAGCTTGTATCCAGAGCCTGGAATACATCTGCCACCCCTTGCTATACAATCATTTTGAGCAGTTATCAACTGCAAGTAGTATATTGCATTAGAAAAATGCATCAAAAGTAAGTCAATCCTTTCAAGATTTTTATGTGCAAAGAGGACTTAACCTTGTATAATTTTTAAGTTCTTTAGGGTGTCCTAGTTCGGCCCTAGGTAGATTGAAATTAAAGTACATTATTGTTATGCTTAGGAATTCTTTGAATTCACTTCATTATTTAAATAAGCCCATCAAATCTCTTGTTGTATGTGGTAAATAAGGATATCAGAAATATGCCTTACTATCTAAAATGACAATGCTGTTTTTATTCTTACCTAATAGCATTTATCAGCTACTTGCCATAACATGTTAATAATAGAATGCTAACTACATAATTCCCAATGCATTTTTTAAACCCAAAAGGTTTCATAAGATTGGCTCCTGCAGAAGGAATAATGCCCTTTCTGTTATTGTATCCCTTTGATGAGCCAATTTTGTAGGATTCCAAGGCTTACTATTGGGTTGTACATGATGTAATAACCTCATGTGTAATTAGCTATAAAGAAATCAACCAACAAGCATAACTTGTTCATCATATCAAATCTTAGTCACATGACACTTAAAAACATTACAAAGAAACTACAACCCTCCAACATATTTTGAAGCAATCATTGGGATCATGAAGAAACTACAACCCTCCATGATAGCCTTAGCAATATGAGGTTTGTTGCTTTATCATATAACTCACTCAACAATAACGGCATGGTGAAAAAACCCAGATGGGATTTTGGGGACAAAATGGGACGTGCTTGTCACACCACTTGTTGGCATTCATGGCCATCACTTGGTGGTAGAAGGTGGCACAAGCCCCATGCAAGGGAAGTATGCGAGGGAGGACAACATTCATCAGTTTTTTGGGATGATACTGGTTATAACGCTCCATCTGAATACACCACTCATCACAGAAGCTTGGCACATGAAGGTTCTGGATGCAAAGTCAATGGAGTAAATTCAAGAAGGGAATGTGAAACTCGAGGCAGAACACAATGCCAAGACAAACCCTCTAGGGTGGAGCCACTTTTTAAATCTTAGAAATTCGTTAAACAACAAATATATGAATCAATCTTGGCTAAGAAATCAAAGAATATTCCATTTAATGCCACTAAAATGTAATGAATGAAACATTAAGTCTTGAGAAAAATGAACGTCCATATGAAAATGATACAATGCACAAAATACACAAATCTTCTGTAAATATGTTCAGCAGCACTTTCTGGATAATCCACTGCAAACAATCATGAGACATTGCATTCATTAGTGGACAATGTGATAATTAAAACAACATTATTTATCATGACAAAAATTGAACGTAATGAACTGCTATTGAGCCAAGGTTCTTACCATTTGAAAAGTGAGATGGTATTGTAAAGTTAGTAATAAACCCAGAAGAAACTTTGCTCTTTGATTTGTTCATAGTAAGCTTCCTTGAAGCTTGATATTGTTGTGATAGAAGATCACATGTTCCTATCAAATGCATAAGACTGAAACCCAAGAAAGAACACTCTTCAGATCTGTCTGAACTAATAGGCGATGATATTAGTGAAGGTTGGTTAGAAATAATGCAAAGGCCAGGTATGCTTTCTGGCTGTGCATTCAAATAAGAATTGCTGAATTTTGGATCAAAGAAATATGCGGAGTGTAGATCATTTTGAACATCCATATCATTTTCATTTTCTTTAGGGTGAATTCCATTATATGTGGATATTTTTAAAGGAAGCAGGGAAAAACCTATAACTCAAAAATTATCTTTCATGGAACTGAAAAAGTTTTTTCTGACCAATGGGACAAAACTCATATAAAGTGAGAACTTTTCAAGGATTTAATTGATAGCAATGAAGAGACCTAAAAGACTCTACAACATTGAAAAACTCTGTAAATTCTGAAAGTTACTATTGGTTCCAAGCACTATCACTATAACCATCGAGTCTCGACCTCCTCCCTGGGTGATTCCAGTGTGAAATACCCTTGAAAAATAAATTGCAAACCATAATATCGTAATGGAAGGGATGCAAATACTGGTTGTTCAAGTTAAGGTACAAACTCTCCACTACAGTCCTAATATAATGTAAAGGCCATAGCAATTTTTGCGCTTTGTATGCCATACTGCATAGTACCGACATTCAACTTCCAACTCACCACAAGCCAAGTAGTGCTTTCCTTACCATGTGAAACCTTTACTGGGACATTACCAATGTCCTCTCTTCACATTATCATCAAATAATTTGTCAGACTATCCATAACTATGATAGAAATTATACCAATCATAATATATTATAGTGCATATTCAGTATTAAAATTACAAGATCAAAGCTACCCTATTTTTTAACTAACTATAACAATCTACAGATATATAAAAAATTATTTAACGTAATAATATTATGAGAGCACATATTGTGAATGATGCCACAGTTTTATGGGCAATTTAATCACATGATTCATGGGTACTTTAATAACTGCTAGAAATTTTGCTGTGATTCAGTATTACAAAAATGCAAAGCAGCCAGTCAAAGCCTTTGAACCTCTGTAAATAGAAGACATAAAGCAATGTTTCTATTAACAAGAAACGGATGATTGAGGTAAATCAAGATTTATAACACTTTGAACAATGGCATACTCTTAATACTTATTTATTAAGCAAAATACCTTACTTATTTGCATGAGATCATCACCAGAATAGAGATGAACAACATCCAAGCCAACTTCCTCAAACATGGTATTCACTCCCTCAACTCTCACACTGTTGATTTGTTTAATAATGTTGTTTGTTCTAGTTTACCCAAGCTCGGTCACTCAAATCCGAATAATTACAAAACCATCATAAGGGAATGCATTCTCCAAGCTCTGCACTATAGTTCTTCATTTATGGCTTTCAAACAAACTTGAAAGGAGGTGACTAAGGGGCTAGGGGCAAAGGACATGCAAATTTATACTTGGAGTACCAGACTATAAACCATATTTTCACACACACAACCATTACTGAAACACGAGGAATAAGATCATCTTCCATAAAGGAAACTCAATATAGTTAAGTATTTGCAATGGGTGAAATGATAAGGTCTCAAGGAGTGAACTCAATATTCAATTTCCCCTTCTGAGATCCTTCCCCTAGTTCAAACCACTCTCTCTGGTAGTATCTTATTCTTTGAAGGGACAAAAAAAAGAAACTAGGTAGAGCTAGGGAAAGATACTCATTACAGACCAAGAGGAAAGACAAGACTAAATTTGCATGAGCCTAGAGGCCATGGGAAAACCACGAACAATATTAGAGAAGCACTCATTTTATGCAAAGGCCTAAAACTAATATCCAAATTAGATATTTGAGACATCATAAATGCATGGGACTCCAATCTTATCATTGACATTATGAATGGGGCGATCTCCCCACATGCATTTTAACGTGTCAAAAATCATTACCAAATCTAAATCATTGACCTCTAACTTAAAACAATACGTTTTACACAAGTCCATAGAAATTTTAACTCATAAACCAATCTGCTTGCAAATGAGGGCACCTATCAAGCATAAGATATTCATATGAACTCATACTGCAGTAATACTCTCAACTTTATGAAATATCCAATAGAATCTAAGCAATATCATTCTCTCCCAATGCTGTCAGTAGTTCCTTATTAGATTTTTGTTTTTTTGTGCTCACCTCATGTATTAGTGACACAGTCCCATACTTCCTCATTGTATCTCCTGATTACCATCAATTTCACACTTACACTGCTAATTGTTACAAATCTGAGACCTCAACAAAAGGATACACCATGAGGTTCATCTACCAAAGAACTCTAATGCCAATTTGAGAAGTACCCAAGCAGCCAATTTTTCAAAACGAAACTCTCTTACCACCCGTGTGAAGGAATTCACAAAGAACCTATGTGACTATGAACACCGGTTGTTAGCAACAGAGACTTAATCTGCGTGCCTTGAAACAGGGCAACAGGAGACCAACAAAGAGGAAGACTATAACAATGCCTAGCTTAGGTCCTATGAAACAAGTGACAGTTCCACAGCACTCATTAAAAAAATTAACTCCAAATCATGTCAAAGGTGGGATGTTAAAGGAAGAAAGGGTATCAAATATGGAAAATTAAGACACGAATGGGGATAACTGAGATGATGATAATTGAACAAAAAAAACCTTCCCAATGCTTAGCCTTCAACAATTGCAATATGCAAACTTCAATATGTAGAATCCAACTCACAGACCTACAAGATTCTGGTATGCAGACTCTTTTCATTTTGTTATTTATTAGTGTGTGGCTATGGTGTACAATTTTGGTGTTATGGGATAGACAACACAGGATTTACTAACATTACGGTCAATTTTAAAGTCATTTTGAGTTGTGAAGCTTACCTCTTGTAACTCTTCCAAGTTAAGTAAATACATCGGTATTGCAACAACTTACCATGGTACAATGAGGAAAAAGTTGAAAGAATAAGCCATTTTTAATATAATAGATCGATAATAAATCCATTCACTAACTCAATCATCTATAGAAGCAGAGGAAAAACGTCACCCCAACAAAGAAGTTTTCAAAAAGACCTTGATCCCAGCTGCAAATTGATTCTGCCATCTAGCCTGTGAATTTTATGAACCAATAATTAGACAATGATAAATAAGTTAATAACAAAAAATCATTTGTTTGCATTTTTAGATAATGCATACTCAAATTATTTAAAGTATAATTAATTATTATTTTTGGTCCAGTTAGTTATCAAATAGAATGCAAGAGAAAAGGGGTCTGTGTAAAGCTCCATGTAATTCAATATGGTGCCACCCATGCAAATAAACACACACACAAATGCATCTACAAGTATAATTAAAGCTGTGTTACCAGATCCACCACCCCAATGTGTAGGATCTGCGGATCCACGGATCCCATATGTATTCGGATCTGATCCGCCTCAGATCCACCATGGAAACGGATCCCTTGCAAAAGGAAACGTATCATGGTCCCATGAAATTGATCCTGTAAAAAATAAAAAAACATCCTAAAATTTTCAAACGAATCATGTAAAAAATCAAACAATTCCTAAAATTTTCAAATGGATACTGCAACTTCCAATGCTTCTATGACCCATTGATCCCCCCCCAAAAAATTATTTTTTAATGAAAAACTTAAAAAATCCTAAACACCTAATGGATAAAAGCATAAACCCCATTCCTGCTCAAGGTCTGATCTATCCTTATGTCAAGATATGCTCTTGAGCTTTGATATATCAATATCAAGGTCTGCTCTCAACATTTTTATTTGATATATCTTTATGGTCAAGGTATGTTGTCAAGGGATGATCTATCTTTATGTACTATGTTGTTGCTCACTTCACCTACACTGTTCTATAGCCTTGCCATCGCGTTCAAGAAAACCACTTTATTGTTTATTCCCTGTTGATAGGGACATGTGGATGTGGTTCACAAAATCACTATTATGACTTGCTTCAAGTTCATGCTGAAATGGTTTTTAAAATTATCAACATCACAACTTATCAAATTATCAGTTATGGTACATGAACTCTCTTTTTTGGCGATAACTTATATTTGTTTGTACTTGTCTTTTCCCTGCAGTATCCGGATCCTAGGTTTTAAAAAATCTAGCGAATCCATATCTGGATCCGGATCCGAATCCGGATCCGGATTCGAATCCGTATCCTAATCTGTATCCTAGTAACTTAGAATTAAAGTACATAAGGAATCACATATCATAAAATGAAGTCAACACTTACAACAAAATTACAAGTTCAAATAGAACTATTATAACAGTGTAACTATAACCTTACAGTCTGAGATTCTAATTCATTCAAACCTTCCAATTATGGGTACCCAAACACAATTTGTACGTCTATGATCTAAATCATATTAATCTTAAGCATTCAAGAGAGATTATAACATGACTGCTTACTACACTTTTGTAAATGGTACAATACCTACCCAAATCACCAACTCTGAAAATATAATAATGTTGCATGGATGCACTTATTGTGAACTTGCATTAATTTCTTACCTCAAGCAATGACTGGTGATTAACAGCACCGGTGCAGTCCTCTCCAAAGATCCATTTATGCTTCCCTGTACATGCCATATGTCCAATAATTCTGTCCAATGATTCCATGTGTGAGTATATTAATAGAAGCCTGATTATACCTTAAAGCTCAAACTTGTATAGCTACAGCCAAGTTGCATAGACGTAAACTATTACTATCCAACGACATAAGCAATCTATCTTGTGAAGAATGATGAAACACCCTACAACATATTAATCTAGAAGTAACATTTTGAAGGTTCTAGATGTGAAAACACTCGGGGTAGCCATCAAAAACATATTCAGATGAGCAAGCAAACAACAGGAGTAAAGGGTTTTCACATAAGCACAAAAAATAGAATAGGTCATGCTAAACTCTATAAAATGACAAAAAGGTAATGCAAATATCTTAACCACCATTATAATCACCAAACAGTTATTTTGATCTGTACAGTTTTCTTATGAAAAAAACAGAATTGAAAAATCACATGATGTTTTTGGCATTTGCATATTGTACTTCCAAAAAAGCACATTCCCTGTCACCCACATACTTCTTTTATGATACTTTTGTGTAGAGATTCAAAAGTCAATGGTACCATGGAAAATAGAAAATGAATAAGATTCATCTTTGAACTTGTAATATGATATTCAAATAGCATGGTTGTATAGTTCTCTGAGGCTTGCATAGAGCTCATTGTATTTCCAAACAACCTCATGCTAAAATATTAGAAAGTATGTTACTAAATAGCATAGATGTAATGTTCTCTGAGGCATACATAGACCCCATAAAAAATGGAGACAATTAATTTTGAGGCCATATTTGCAATCAACTTCATACTAAAATATCGGTAAACATGTGGGACAGAAAGGGTTGCGTTGTTAAAAAAATCAATGAACCTCTAGAAATTAACAACCTGCAAGCAACAATTCCAGGTTAGTCACATAATGTAGGTTAGAGAATAGCTATAATTGTAGGATGTTGAGGTGGCTTTGGAAGACAAACAGACAGTCAATCTGTTTCTTTGTAACTGATATTCTATAAATATTTTATATGGAATGTATATACATAATTCCTTAAAGTGTGACAGATGAGATAGAGTATCCGTGTTGCTTCCATGTACTAGTCTGAACTCTGAAGCTATAGTAGAATCCAATAAATTACTGTATGCTGTGTGATTTGCATTTGATATAGAACAATGCAGTGTTATTGTATGGATGAATGCATAGATACTTTCTATAGTGGTTTCTATTCTTCTTCCCTACAAGACCTAATGACATGGTAACTATTATAGCATCAAACTTCGGTTAGATAAAGATGAGATAATTTTGTTGATGTCCATAGGTGATCAAAATAGGTCAATGGGACTGGAGAGTATGACAAGCCACAATAGTGAAAGCCAAGGAAACTCCTAGGTGACAAAAGAAATACATATGTAAATCAAAATATTAGTGAATAGAAAGGGGTAAACCTTGGCAAGAACTAAAGATGATTACATTATGCAAAAATATAAAAGAGAACCACTACTTCACCCCACATGTAGATGTGAAGGTGGAGTACCTATCTCCGTCATCATCAATCGGTATTAAAGTCCTAATACAAACTTCAATAATGTCCAACAGGGAATGCTCAGGGATGAGAGGACCTACATCGGTAATCCGTGGGTAGTACAGGTGGAATCAACCAAAACTCTCCTCAATGGAGAGTACAAAAAGACACAATGGTGAAGTGGGAGTGTTGAAGCAACTCCTTGGTAGTCCTCAGTGATAAATGAAATACACGAGGAAAATGTCATGGAATCATAATGATAAGCTCTCATTTCAGCAACTAGATCATTGAATGACTCGAGGACTACCATTCCTTCTGGAAGTGCTTCATTGCTTTCCTGAACGAGAACACCAAACATCTCTTTGGCCATTATTTGCACCATACATCTAATATTTTTAAATGTCAATGAATTGAAAACCTCAATGAGTATGCCCAGCATAAGTTTCCAAGGATTCCTGTCATACGTTTCAAAGGATGAGGTCCACTGTTAACCCCATACAATTTTGGTGGAATAGATAGCCCTTGGAACTAGCACTTAAGTCTAATATTTATGATGCATCGCCTTGGGCCATGTTTCTTCAAGCACTTTCGAAAAATAATGCAACGCATGGTTTCCACTTCACTAACAGTAAAACATGACTGAGGGAAAAGTGCAAGTTAAACATTCTAAATAAATCTCTCACTAATAAACCCTAAAACTTAAACCATGATGAACATAACTATCTTGCATGCATCTGTGAATGTAATAGCAAAAAGTATAGTATATAAAATATAGGTATATTTAGCATGATCTGTTTAAGTAACTGTTCCAAAGAAAGTCAGCAAAAATAGCAAAAGTACCTGGGAAGCGACAAGGCCACTGATGCTAGCCATGTCACATAAGAGCATGACACCACATTTATCAGCAATAACGCGAAACCTAGCATAATCCCAGTCCCTGGGATAAGGACTGCCTCAATAGATAATAAGCTTAGGCCTGAAATCCAAGGCTTTCTCCTCCAGCTTGTCATAATCAATGAACCCAGTCTCCTGGTTGACCTTGTAAGGAAAACTCTCGAAGTAAATTGATGTAGCAGACCTGTGCCATTCATTTTCACCTGAAGCAGACCCAAATCTTGTGCTGCTCCATACCCAATGGATGAACATCTAAGGCCTGCAAATCAGGGACGAACTAAAACAAATTTACCCAAAGATCCATAAATAAGGGCGAAATACCAATTTTTTAAACTATCTACCATAAATTTGGGCGAATCATCTACATTTATTCCCCCAAAACTGTAAATTTTTGGCGATTTCACCTCCATTACGGAAGAAATTGGGGCGAATGTCACGATTTTCCCCATCAACGGGTTGGCTAAATTAGATTTTATGAATTTTCAGAGTTTAATCGCGCAGGCTATTTAGTCAAGGGAAATTATATATAAAATAAAATATGGGCTAATTTATTAAATTAAAAAAAACCATTTTAATATTAAAAATTCGCCCACCTTTTTTTGGGCACCCCTTAAAATTCTCCTATGGGCTATAATTCGCCCCTAAAATCATCCCTGACTGTGTGTTATGATCTGACTGTGTGTAAGTCTATTGTTGCCTAGTTCCTTGTGTAAATCATGCCCAACTCGGGGGTGGCAGTTGTGTTGAGAGATTGATGAACACAACTGGCCTATGGTTGGGTGGAATGTTGCAACCACATAGCTAGTTGTGGGACAACTCCATCATCCAAGATAAGTATTCTTTGCTATTCGTGTTTATGCATTGTGTTTGTTTATTACTGTTGAATGAATGTTCCTTCATTTTCTTGTTTATGCCTTGTATGTTTCATGAATTTGTACCTAAGTCCATGGAGGTTGGAAGCCTGTTATAGAGTTAGAATGCTTTTGACTTAGTGTTTCCTCCCTTTGAAATCCGCTTGGGGAAGGAGGAATGTAGAAACTAGAAAATGGAAGTGAAACAAGGCATAAAGTTAGTTTTTTGCACCCCGGGATCCTCCTGCGGAAGGCGGAAAAGCGAAAAGTGGAAAAGCAACGAGAAGTCCAAGGAAAATTCGAGTTTTCGACTTCTGAATCGCTGTGGAAAGTGGAAAGGAGGAAGGAAGAAATTGACAAGTAAGGAAAAGTTGAAGGAAAAATATGCATTTCCATGTTCTGAAGTCGGAAGTTGGAAAGCGGAAGGTCAAAAGGCGGAAAGTGGGAAACTAATGGGCAAGGTAGTCATTTCATGCATTTCCGCATTTTAGGTTGGAAGGCAGAAAGCGCAAGTGTGGAAGGAGGATTTATGGTTGAACACTTCTGTCAAATGCTAAAGTTCTTATTCCCGAGTTTTGAGTGGAAGGTGGAAAGTGGAAGTTGCGAAGGCAGATTAATGGTTGAACACTTTTGTCGAATGTTAAATTTCTAATTCTCGAGTTCCGAAATAGAGATCTAAGATAATTTACAAAAATGGGGATCAAACTTGAATGATCATAAAATAACAGCAACCTATGATCTGGCAGATTCATCATGATTGTTGAAAAAATAGGAAAGCATGATGGAAAAAAATAGAGAATTAAACACCTGGAAACCACGCTTGTTGGATGATAATGATGGATCAAAACACCATCGACAATCTACAACAACTTCAAAATCGCTTTGCCTCTTTACCTACAAAAATGTTTCAGACTGTAGATCTTACCTCATAATTCATCTCGGGTCATCGATCTGGGGTCTGCAGGAAACCGGGAATGAGTTGCTAGGTTTCTTGAAGTTCGATTTGGTCTTTCCGCCTTTGCCTTATCGCTCCCTCCCTTTAACTTTCCACAACGTCGATCTCTGTAGGATTTATTTTTGGCCACTGATCTGAGATCAAGTTTACATGATTTAGAAAACAGAAATCGAAATGTAAACCTTTCATAAGAAATAACTTTTACATTTCTACCCTTCCGCTTCTTCCATTTCAACTTCGCCTTTAGCAGAATGCGAACGTGAATCTTCCAACTTTCTTCACCGATATTTTTGCTCGTCCTCTTCCTACCTTTCGTGGAAAATGAAATGAGGAAAACATATTTCCAAATTTTATTGGATCTTGGTTTTGAACTTTCTGCTTTCGCCTTTTCTTTCCGCACCGTCAATCTTTAGCGGAAACGCTCTGAGCCGTCGATCTGGCAGATCGCGAAACACGAAACTTCAACTTTTCATGACCAATTTGTTTAAGTTTTTTTCTTTTTGATCTCCGCCCTTTCTTCTTTTATGAGCCATTTATATTTAGTGGAAGTGACCTAATCTGTCGATTTGGTGAATCACGAAAAATGAAAATCGGGATTCTAACTTTTGAGATCAAACTCATTTTCCTTTTCTACTTCCCGATCTTAGACCCTCAGCTCTCTTCTAGACCGTTGATATTTTTGGATGTGCTCTGAGCCATTGATCTGGTGGATCGCGGAACATAGAACTTCAAACTTTCATGATCAAACTCTCTAAGTTTCTACTTTTTGATCTCTGCCCCTCTACTCTCTTTCGAACCATTGATCTTTGTGGATGCCCTCTGAGCCATCGAAACCTGATCGCAGAAAGAAGAAATCAGGATTCTAAATTTTGAGATCAAACTTCTGTGCCTTTTTTGCTTGCACCTTTTGCGCCTTTCGTCATCGTTGATCTATGTCAGAGATTTCCTAACTGTTGGATCTGGTTGATCGCGGAAGGCGGAAGATCAACCTTTTATACCTAGAAAATTTGGGTTTCCTTTTTCCTCCCTTTGCACCTTTCCACACTGTTGATCTTAGGTGGAATCATTCTGAGTCGTCGGATCCGGGATCGTGGAAGGCGCAAAGAGGGATGCCACTTTTCATAACCAAATTTTTACCTCTTCCGTTCTTTCACTCCCAATTTTCCTTGGGAAGAAATGATTTTTGACCCTTTGATCTCCCTTGCAGGTTGGATCTCCACCATTCATTCTTGCCAAGACCTATCCTTGACCAGATTTTTCATATCAGGCTCATTTCCAAGGTCATGACTAAGGATTTTTTGACATTCAAGCTTTGGGATAAGCCTCCAAAGCAAATTCAAAACCCTTTCCTGCATACCTCTAGGTCATAAGACATGAATTTTTTTTGACCCTACCCCTCATTTTTCACTGGTCTAGACCTTTGAAGGGGAATTAGTGCAGATACCTTATGTAGAAATATTCAAACTTTATCACAGGTGCTAACAATGACTACAACTCAGGGGCGTTATCATCCCTGTGAGGTAGCAAAGAACCACGTAGACCACGTGTCTGCAACTTCAAATTCTCCTGAAAAAAGAAAACTAAATGGAATCCCTTGCTGGAGACCTTACTGCCTTCACCGTGAGATTTATGTCTAACAGGGAGGGATATCCACACATTCAATGTTAAAATAAAATGGTGTATACAATGAAAATGGAGCTGAAATTACTTTTACATAAAATAATGTTTGAGGAGCCTCCCATTTACAGGAGCTCCAGATACTAGAATGCCCTCCACCTCTTCCAAAACATTGGCATTCTTTCCTCTGAAGGATGCAATTTTATATGGGCCCTTCCACAGGTGATCAAACGTATCGTGATTCCCCTTGTCCTCATGTGGTGCATCCCACAACAAAACTACATCTCCCAACTGGAAATCATCAGGCTTAGTCCTTCTGTCAAATATTCCTTTCATTTTTTGCTGAAACTTCCAAGTTTTGTCAAATAAATGCTCCCTCTGCTGCTGTAGTTCAATCAATTGGTACATCCTCCTCTGTGTTGGCTGTATTTCTATTTCCTCTTCCTATAGAAATTTCATCATTTGAAAGCTCAGGGAACTAAGAAAAATTACCTCAGAGCCATAAACTAGCTGAAAAGGTGAGGTTCCAATGGATTAGATTTGTGTGCCAAGCTTTCTAGCTAGTTTATGGCTCTGATCCATTAAATCTAATATTTCTCAACATTTTGAAAAAGGAAGGAACTATAAACTGATCCAAGGAGAGTCATTTTCGATCATGAACATTTGTTTTAATTTTAATTATTTCCTTATCAATATGTATGGGATTATTTTCAAAATCAATTATTATATATGATTATGTTGGAATAGACAATAATATTTCTCAACATTTTGAGAAAGGAAGGGACTATAACCTGATCGTAGGAAAGTCATTTTCTATCATGTGCATTAGTTTTAAGTTTAATTATTCACTTATGGATATGTATGGAATTATTTTAAAAATAAATTATTATATATGATTATCTTGGATGGTGTGGAAGGGCAAGATATGTTCATTGTGTAGAAAGAAGTGAGATGGTTATTATAGATATAAGATATAATAAAGATGAAAGATATATGAGCCACAGTCATTATGCCGATAGGCGTATATATGTTAGAATTTTGGGGTGGACTACCATCTATGCTTTTTCATCTACCGATGAGAATGAGACAAGTGTACTGTCTAGATTGATACTATGGTAGTCATCCAAGATTAAATGAGAATGAGACAAGTGTATTGTCCAGATTGATTATATGAGTGTCGTCCAAAATTAATAATTAATAATTTCAAAAAAATAAAAAATAATTTAACTAACAAGATTAATATGTTTGGAATACGCCGAGAGGAATATATCACCAGTGAAGTTAATTTAATAGTTGTATCATGATTGGAGTTAACCTAATAGTTAATCTAATAGTTATCCAATATAATTGCGATTAGAGTTAAAGTTAAGCTAATAGTTGTAGAATCATTGGATTTAAACAACTAATTGTATCTAATAGTTAATTTAAAAGTTAATGTATCAACCATTGCAGTTCAATTAAAATTTGTGATTGGAGTTGAAGTTAAGTTAAAGTTGTATCATCATTGGACTTAACCTAATAGTTCTAAATTCTTTTCCTAAAGAATGTGTCAATTACTTGTATCTAAGAGTTAATCTAACATAAAAACCACTTAAGTTGTGGTTGTTAAGCTCATAGTTGAAGTTAAGCTCATAGTTGTATCATCATATTGGAGTTAAGCTAATAGTTGCATTTAATAGTTAATTTAAAAGTTAATATAAATCTATTGTAGTTAATAAAAGAGCTTCAAGTTATCCTCACTTCTAGCTTCCAAATGGAGTTGGACTAAGCCTTATGCACATTAACTGGACTCACAATTGGTAGGTGGAGTTCGAGTGTCACATCAATTGCACAATACCATGCCACTAAGTGCAGTTATCACATGAGTTAAGAGGAATTTATTAGGAGTTCAGAGGATTTTATTAGGAATTATACTATCACACGAAATGCACTTTACATCAACTCCCAACTATAAAATACATTTTGACTAATTAACTTTACTTTGAGCTGCTAGATGGAGTTCAACTGTCACATGGACTACACATTACCATGCCTTTAAGTTCAGTTATCACATGAGCTATTTTTTATTTTTTATAATTGTTTATAAGGAGTTTGAACGATTAATAGTTAATTTAAAAGTTAATATAAATCTATTGTGGTTAATAAAAGAGCTCTCAGTTATCCTGACTAAGCCTTATGCACATTAACTAAAATCCCAGTTGGTTGGTGGAGTTCGAGTGTCACATGAGTTGCACAATACCATGCTACTAAGTGTAGTTATCACATGAGTTTAGAGGAATTTATTAGGAGTTTGAACTATTTTATTAGGAGTTCGACTCTTACATGACTCCACATTAGCTAGACTCCTAGATGCCAAATGCAGTTGGACTAAGCCGTAAGTAATTAGAGTTGAAGTTAAGCTAATAGTTGTAGAATCATTGGAGTTAAGCTAATAGTTGTATCTAATAGTTAAGCTAATATAAATCTATTGTAGTTAATAAAAGAGCTATGAGTTATCATGACTTCTAGCTTCCAAATGGAGTTCGACTAAGCCTTATGCACATTAAGTGGAATCCCAATTGGTAGGTGGACTTCGAGTTTCACATGAGTTGCACAATACCATGACACTAAGTGTAGTTATCACACGAGTTCAGAGGAAATTATTAAGAGTTCGAACTATTTTATTTGGAGTTCGACTCTTACATGAGTGCACATTAGCTAGACTCCTAGATGCCAAATGCACTTGGACTAAGCCGTAAGTAATTAGAGTTGTAGTTAAGCTAATAGTTGTAGAATCATTGGAGTTAACAAATTTTAGTTGCATATAATAGTTAAGCTAATAGTTATCCAATATAACTTTGATTAGAGTTGAAGTTAAGCTAATAGTTCTAGACACATTTGTGTTAAGCTAATAGTTGTATCTAATAATCGATGGAGTTAAGCTAGTAGTTGTATCTAATAATCGAATAGTTGAAGATTAATTTTAATTTTTACAACTATCACTAACTCTACTTATCACTTGTTAGTTAAATTATTTTTTATTTTTTTTGAAATTATTAATTATTAATTTTGGACGACACTCATATAATCAATTTGGACAGTACACTTGTCTCATTCTCGTTTAATCTTGGACGACTACCATATAATCAATTTGGACAGTACACTTGTCTCATTCTCATTGGTAGATGAAAAAGCATAGATGGTAGTCCACCCCAAAATTCTAACATACATATGCCTATCAGCGTAAAAATAATAACTATTATGATTATTATACTATAAAAAATATTATTCTTAGTCACGTACATGTCTATCATGTTCATGTCTGTTAAATATTTCAATTTAATTAAAATCATTGAAAAATATAATTAATTATAATAAAATATGTTAATTGAATGATGATATTTATGACATAACACTTAATGAACATTGCATTACAATGTAACCCTTTATGAACCTCACAACACGAAATTGGACGCAGTGGAAGAGCGAAGGGTTCAAATCTCTATCCTTATCAGATGTGACGTTCCAGAAGAATTCCACTAAGAGAATATGAGAGGAGGATAACGGGAATAAATGGATGTGGAATCATGTGTTCAAAACATCCTATTCAACGCTTAGTCCGTCGTAGATTGAAGTTGGTTGAGATCCAACGACTCAGAAAAATTCCACTTAAACACTTAAACACCCATTTGAAGTTCCCCTTTTGATTTAAAAAAAAAAGTTTACAAGGTATAAACACCACCATCAAATAGAAAGCACCAAATCTTAATGATGGTTACCTTTCAATAATATTGTTATTGTTTTATTCCACTTTACTTATTATCATTTTTACTTTCTCTAAACATTTCATGTGTTTTAGCATTTTTATTTAGCTTTTTATATTTACACGTGTTTTAGCATTTTTATCCAGCTTTCTCACATAAAAGAAATTTGAAGAAAATTATCGTACTATTTTGAAGACTATTTTTATATTAATAGACAAGTTATAATGAGAATCATTAAAATATATGGTGCAATTAACTATTTTCTATATCCACTTTCAATGATTTAGCTTTAAATTTCATAACAATGCATAGATTTTTCACTTGTTACAAAAAGTGCTACAACAATACCATGAAATAAGAGATTATCTCTCTAAATAAGAGATTACCTTTAAAAAAAAGTTGAGTTTTAAAAAATAATTTTAAATTTTAAAAATAAATATTTATGCATATGCTTTCTATCAATTCAAAAAGTATTAGTATATATATAGATATTTACTTTTAAATGAATTTTTATTATATATATTTATGTATGTGTGATATATGTGTGTGTGGTTATGCTAAATGGTTGGAAAGTATTAAGTTAACTTATTTAAATGGTTGGAAAGTATTAAGTCAACCTATTTTAATGGATAATCAAAGTCATCCATGATTATTAAATTCAATAATGGATAACCAAAGTTACCCATGATTATTAAATTCAAGCATGGTAAAACAAAGTAGACCATTGTAAACTATGGTAAAACTTGTTAAACTATCTTTAACCATGATCGACAATGATATTAAAAAATAGTCAATCTTAGTAGATAACCATTAAGAAAATCATAAAAATTATATTATAATTACTATATATATATTCAAAATCAATATTATATTTTTTATTTAAAAAAAATAGTTATGTTAATTACTTAATTTAAAAAATAATAATATAGTTAGTTTGGTAGATAGATTAAATGTCATGATTTTTTTATATTTTTTTAGCCTTAAATTCTACTTAGTTTTGTTATTATTTTATGGATTGATACTATTAACATATTTTATAACAATTTTGAAAAACACTAAAAAACTAAAACACAAATATCTAATTATTATTTAAAAGAAAATTTTTCAAATAAGTAGAAATTATCAACCATATTATGTAAAATATTTATTTAAAAAACAAATCTTAAATAATATTAGATAAATAATTAATAGTCAAATAAATTTAAAAAGTTAAAATTAAAAATTAAAATTTTTAAAAGTGTTAAGTCTTGTAACACCCCGGTTTTGACCCCATGGTATTGAATTGTACATAATGTAAATAGTGTATGGAAATCACAGCGAGGAGCTCAAGGCCAAGTCCCTACCATTGATTTGGTGTTTGTGTATAGGTGATCAAGGTTGATGCCTATGGTTATTGTGCTGGACATGCACAATATATTTTGAATATCATGTAAATGCACAATTTAAGAAATACCACAACTAGCTATGGAACTTCAACGTGAACGAGATGGGGGCATGATTCCACAAGGGATAGGGAGGGGAGTTAGTCAAACCCCCTGAGCAAATAGGGTGTGACTAGATGTCAATGGGGAAACCCATGAACCCTTCGCTACCTTCTTGTCCTCTGTCCTCAATCTCTCATTTCTTCCAGAAGTTGGTTGAGGCAGTTAATGCCTTAGGTAGAGCAAGGCATGGCAGTCTGTTTGTGTGTTTGAGCAAGCCTGAAAGTCTGCAGTCTGGGAAGCCACGATCTCGCTTATGACGCAAGGAAGCATGTGATGCGTGCCAGTCCATCTTTCCTTAGTTGTGGGAAGGTTTTGTTGTTCCTCAGCGTTCATTATGGGGGATTATTCTATCTTTCTAACACCATTCGTTCATTCACAGTTAAGCATTGTTCATCAGCCAGAGTCGTAGAGAATTTTTGGTTTTAGCAGAGTGATGCTACACATTTCTACAAGTATTTCCCTTTACTGAGAAATTGGTTGATGTGTTGTAGCATTATCCTGAACCACAGATTGGGAGGAGACCTTGTTTTTCCTCTGTGTTATAGAGTGAAGCCTATGTGGCTATGTTTTCCATGTGGATGGATGTGATGTGCATCCCATTTTGGTCTAAAGACTTAGGAGTGGAAGAGGCCCAGAATTGGCTGATAAACCTAGTGAAGAGAGGAACCTCATAGACAGATCAAGAGGGGCTAGCAAATCCTTTTTGCACACCCTGAAGAGCTTGGGAGGGAAGGTATGGCCTAAGGGAACTGTGTAGCAGTGAAGGGAATACTTCCTTGTGTTGGGTGGTATAGGTACTAGGGAGGCCAAGCTAGATATTGTGTAGGTTTCCATAGCTCTGTGGTTGAGCTCACTAACTTAGCAATTCTACCTTTCTATTGCCTTAGCAGTCTGAGAAACCCAGCTATAGGTTGGTTTGAATGTGTTTTAATGGGTGTGGGTCATTGCCTTAGTAGCATGTGAAACCTAATTGTATATTGGATTTGCTAGACAGTTTATGAAACCCAACTGTGTGTTGGCTTGACTATGTGTGTTATGATCTGACTGTGTGTAAGTCTGTTGTTCCCTAGTTCCTTGTGGAAATCATGCCCATCTCGAGGGTGGAAGTTATGTTGAGATATTGATGAACACAACTGGCCTATGGTTGGGTGGAACATTGCAGGAACAAAACTAGTTGCGGGAAAACTCCTACGAACAAGATAACTATTCTCTGTTATTACTGTTTATGCATTGTCTTTGTTTATGAATGACTATACTGGTTATGTAGAATGCTTATGAGTATGATGAATGTATTATGATGAATTCTTGTTAGTGTTTCAGTAGATGTACTGTTGAATGAATGTCCCTGCATTTGCTTGTTTATGCCTTGTATGTTTCATGCATTTTTACCTAATTCCATGGAGGTTGGAAGCCTGTTACAGAGTCATAATGCTTATGTCTTAGTGTTTCTGCCCTTTGAAATCCGATTGGGGAAGGAAGAAGGTGGAAACTAAAAAAGGGAAGTGAAAGAAGGCAAAAAGTTAGTTTTCCACACCACGGGATCCGCCCGCGGAAGGCGGAAAGCAGAAAAGCAACGAAAAGTCCAAGGAAAAGTCATGTTTTCAACTTCTGAACTGTCGCAGAAAGCAAAAAGGAAGAAGGAGGAAATCAGAAAGTGTGGAAAAGTTGAAGGAAAAATATGGATTTCCACGTTCCAAATTTGAAAGTCGAAAAGCGGAAGGTTGGAAGCCAGAAAGCGGGAAACCGATGGGAAAGGTAGTCATTTCACGCATTTTTGCATTCCGAGGTAGGAAGGCGGAAAGCAGAAGTGTGGAATGTAGATTTATGGTTGAACACTTTCGTTGAATGTTAAATTTCTGATTCCCAAGTTTCGAGCGGAAGGCAGAAAGCGGAAGTGCGGAAGGAGGATTAATGGTTGAACATTTCCTCGAATGTTAAAGTTCTGATTCCCAAGTTCCAAGGTCAGAAAGGAGGAAGGTGAAAGTGTAGAAGGTAGAAGACAAAAGAGTGGTCAAATATCTCCCTCACACATGGTGTTTTCGATTTCTGAGCTGCACAATGGAAGGCGGAAAGCAGAAGTATGAAGGGCGGAGTGCAGAAATAACGGGTCCAATGTGGAAATGGTGTTTCTGGTCATAGAAAGGATCTATGAAGGGCTGAAAGAACATAGTGCTTTCTAATCCTGAGGATGGATGTTGAAGAGTGTGTTTACACCCATGCCCTGTGTTTTGAAAGGAGAATAAGGGTTCTTGAAGATATCTTTTTAATTATTCTGCATTAAGGGCCATGGGGACATTACAGATTGGTATCAGAGCCACGGTTGTAGAATGTTAGGTTTTTATCTATTTCAATGGTATTGTCTTAGGATCTTATCTGAGAGAATAAAAAGCACAACAATCAAACACAAGAGACAATAAACACAAAGTTTTTCCTTGGGGAAACCATAAAGGATAAAACCTCGCAACTTCCTCAGAGATAGAATCAGCACCAAAAGTAAAACCCAAAAACAGTAAGATGATCTCCCGATAGCAGTAGTCTCTCTCTCTCTTGTCCCAGCTTCTTCTTTCTTTCTTAGTTATGCGCTACAACTGAGTGTAAGTGAATGTGTGATAAATAGAGAGTCTCACTCTTTTATTTATACTAATTCCTGACTTGACAATAACTCACTAAGGGTGAATTCTCTAGGAGAGTCTACTAACCTTAGGGCCCCACAACTGTGAGGACTTTAACCCTTGAACAATAGGGAGGGTTACCCTCTATGAATTTACATGACTTATTTACATTATTGAATCTCCCAATCAAAACATCAGGGCATGACATGACTTAATTACATTACATATACTTCCCAGAATAAACATCGAGGTACAATACATAAGATATACAAGTGAATACATTCCAAAGTTACAAAAACATCAAGACTCCCTCTTAACTAGGAAGGTATTCTCTCGACACAATTTATCAGCACAAGTCTTCTTCTCGGTATCATCTAGATCATCATCAAGTCATCTCCATCTTCAAGTCATCTTCATCTTCAAGTCGGGACCATTACTGGATCTTCATCAAGTCTGGATCATCATTGGATCTTCATCAAGTATGGATCAACATTGGATCTTCATCAATTTTGGATCATCACTGGATCTTCATCAAGTTTGTATCATCACTTCTGTATCATCACTGTCAAATGGTGCTATCTCTCAATTATTCTCATCATAGGAAGTTCTACAGAGCCAACCCTTTTTCATGTTGGTTGTAGGCCTAGCCTCCATGTAGGTCTTTATCTTCTTCAGCACTTACATCTGACCACATGTCAGAAAGGCCCACCTAGCACTTACATCTAACCATGCAAGGAACACATCCACCACCATGTCAAAAAGTCATGCCCAACACTCACATCTGACCATGGGAGGAACACATCCACCACCATGTCAGAAAGGCCCAACACTTACATCTGACCATGGGAGGAACACATCCAAGAACCATGTTGGAAAGGCACAACACTTACATTCACTAGCATGATAGGGCACACCTACTATCATCTATGAAAAGGCCCAACACTTACAACCATCAACATGATAGGACACACCTACTATCATCTATGGAAGGGCCCAACACTTACAACCATCAGCATGATAGGACACACCTACTATCATATGTGGAAGGGCCCAACACTTACAACCAGTGGCATGGTAGGACACAACTACTATAATCCATCGAAGGGACCCACACTTACAATCAATGGCATGGTACGACACAACTATTACCATCCATGGAAGGGCTCTGCACTTATATTTGAACATGTGGGAGCCAATCCCACAGTAATATCAGAATGGCTCTACACTTATATCTGATCATGTGGGACCCAATCCCACAGTCATATCAGAATGGATCTGCACTTATATCTGATCGTGTGGGAGCCAATCCCACATTTATATCAGAATGGCTCTGCACTTATATCTGATCATGTGGGAGCCAATCCCACAGTCATATTAGAATGGATCTGCACTTACAACTGACCATGGAAGGAACCAATCCTATCATCATGTCAAAAGGGATCACAGACTCATCACTTCCCCCTGGAAGGAACCTTGATTTGGAGAACACCAAGCTTCTCTCTGAAGTACTCAAACTTCACTCTAGCTAATGGTTTGGTCAACACATTAGCTATCTGCTCATCCGTCGCTACTTACTAGAGTTTCATTGCTCCTCTCTGCACCATATCCCTGATATAGTGATATTTGATCTCGATATGCTTTGACTTGTCATGGAACACTAGGTTCTATGACAACTTCACACAACTCTGGTTGTCGCAATATATACAAGTAGCATCCAACTGGAGATCAAACAAATCAAATAGTAGCTTCCTTAGCCACACTGCCTCACAACTAGCTAAACAAGTTGCAACATACTTTGCTTTAGCTGTACTTAGTGCCACATAGGACTGCTTCCTGCTAAACCAAGAGATCACACCTGATCCCATACTGAAGCAGAATCCCGAAGTGCTCTTCCTATCAATGGAACTGCCTGCCCAATCTGAATCAACATAACCTTCTAGGTTAATATTTTGATTCGCCTCATACTTGAGCCCATAATCAACTATACCCTTCAGGTACCTCAGAATATGCTTTGCAGCAATCAGGTGAACATATGTCGGATCCCTCAGGAACTGGCTCAATGTGTTCACAGCAAAGAAAATATTTGGTCTCGCATTTGTCATATACATTAAGGACCCAATCATCTGACAATACATTGTAGCATCAACTATCTCTGATGAAGCATCACTCAATAGCTTTAGGTTCGATGCCATAGGTGTGGTCATGGCCTTGCATTCCATCATCCCGAACCTCTTTAGGATCTCTACTGCATACTTCCCTTGTCCTAGGGAGATTCCATCCGTATTTTGCCACACCTCCATGCCTATAAAGTAGTGCATCATACCCAAGTCCTTCATCTCGAACTTGGTAGCAAGCTTCCTCTTCGTGTCATCAATCAACCCATCCATACCTGTTACAAATAGGTCATCTACATACAGTAGGATTATCACTGGGTTTCCTTCTTTAACCTTGTAGTAAAGGTTGGAATCTGCTTTACTCTTAGTAAAGCCCAAACTGGATAGGAATCTGTCAATTCTACCGTACCATGTCTTGGGTGCCTATTTCAAACCGTATAGGGATTTCTTTAATTTACACACATGAGTCTCCCTATCATGTGTCTCAAAACCGGGTGGCTGCTCCACATACACTTCCTCTTCCACTACACCATTCAAGAAAGTAGTCTTGACATCCATCTGGTGTATCTTCCATTTCATTACTGCAGCCATAGCAAGTACTTATTTGATGGAAGTGTATCTGGCTACCGGTGCAAAAGTTTCTTCATATTCTATTCCTTCTTTCTGGGAGAAGCCACGAGCCACAAATCTTTCTTTATATTTCTCTATGCTACCATCTGCAGCATGCTTGATCTCGTAGATCCATTTGGAAGTCATAATAGACTTCCCCTCTGGTCTAGGGACAACATCCCAAACATCATTCTTCATGATCAGCTGGTACTCCTCGATCATATCATCCTTCCATTGTTTCTTCTCTTCCTTTTCTTCATAGTTGGAAGGTTCTTTATCAATGATGTTACATAATAGGGCTACATATCTGGAGCAGGACCTAGTTCTCTTTCTTTCTCTGTGTATTTATTTTGGAGCCCCATATCGTTTTGCACCTTGGATATCCTCTCGTACCCATGAAGGTTTTCTCTTGTGAGGATTATTTTCCTGAGGTGGATTTACAAGTTCCTAAGGTTCTTCCGTTTCTCGATCCTCTTCTGGATTTGCTTCATTTATTGTTGTATTGGGGATTCTGGGTACTTCTGTTTCTTCAAAGTATTCAACTGGTCTCTTTCTGGATTTGTTGTAGGATGAATCTTCATCAAATGTTACGTCTCTGCTAATGTAGATCTTCTTGAATCCTGGGAAGTATATTCTGTAAGCTTTCGAGCTTTCACTATATCCCACAAATACACCCTTCTTTCCAAAAGGATCTAACTTTGTACTCTTTTCTTTTGGAATGTGTATGTATAATGGACAACCGAATATTGTGAGATGGATGACCTTTGGTTTCTTGCCGAAAAATACTTCTTTAGGTGTCTTGTTCTCTAGTACTCTATGTGGAGTACGGTTCTATACAGACACTGTTGTTTTGAAAGCTTCTACCCATAGATGCATGGGAAGATCTTGATCATGAAGCATTTCCCTTACAGCTTCCATGATCGTTCTATTCTTCCTTTCTGCAACCCATTCTGCTATGGATTATATGGAGTGGTTAACTCCCTCTTAATTCTTGAATCTATGCATAATTCTTTGAATTCATTTGATGTGAATTCTCTACCGTTATCTGATCAAAAGATCTTGATATCATTTTCTGTGTGATTCTCGATCAAGGATTTGAATTCTTTGAACTTGCCGAATACTTCATCTTTGTTCTTCAAGGAGTATATCCATGTATTTCTAGAAAAATCATCAATAAAAGAAACATAGTATACATACCCACTTAATGAATTGGATGACATTGGCCTGCATACATCAAAGTGAATGATTTCCAAGATTCCTTTTGCCTTGCTCTCCCTACTTGGAAATGTCTTCTTTGTGTTCTTTCCTTTCGCACATCCTTTGCAGACACCGTCATGTTTTTCCTGTATTTCCAGAAGACCTTCAACAACTTTTCTTGCAAGTGGTAGTTCCCTATAGTGCACATGTGCAAGCCTTTTGTTCCAAAATTCATTTGGCTCTACGGAGTCATGGACCAAGGCTTGTTCTGGATGGCCCTTTAATTTTTATAGTCCTCCTTCTTGTTCTCCAATCACTACTGCATCATCTATAGTCTTTCCTTTTGGCCACATAAGGACTTGGCCATCTATAAATGAAACCCTCATGCCTTTTTCATCCAATGCAGAGATGGAGAGAACGTTCTTCTTTAGTCCTGGTACAAATAGGACATCCTTCATCTTCATAGACTTTTCAGAATCTAGTTTATAGGAGGATTCACCACTACCTTTTATTGGATAATGGTAGTCATCTCCAAGTTTCACCTCGTGAAGTGACTCATGTTCAGAAAGTTTCACAAAGGATTCTTTGAATCTTGTCATATGTTTGGAAGCCCCACTATTAATGAGCCAATCATTGCTTCCATGTGTAACAGTTCTTGTGAGGGTAGAAATCAGAACATATTCTTCTTCACTAGAAGAATCATCACTTTCTTCTTTGTCTTTCTTTCTGGTAGGTTCATCATCCTCTGCAGTGTGAGCATGATGTCTTTTCTTGCTTCCCTTCTTCTTGTGAGAGCGACTTTTGTTTCTAGGAAATTCTATAGCATAGTGTCCTTTCTCGTCACATGTATAGCATCCGATTCTAGATAAATCCTTATTAGATCTTCTAAGATTACTTCTCTGGTGAGAAGACTTACCTTTGTGATAGTTTGTTTTCTTGGAGTGTACTGTGAGAGCTTGATATTCACTTCCCATCTTTTCTTCTTGAGCTACTATCTGAGCTTCTTCTTGTGAGAATTCCTCCCATAGTCTACTGAATTTGACTAGCTTCTTTCTGGAATAGATCCCTTGAATAACAGAGTCCCATGATCTAGGGAGGCCATTCAAGGTGGTCATCACAATTTCTGCATTCTCTACTTTGCCATCTACTGATTCAATCTGTTCCTTGATCTGAGAGACCCTTGTAAAGTAAGATTGGATGTTTTTCGCATTATGTATCTTTACATTCTTCAATTGGTTTCTCAGAGTCATCTTTTGATTTATGTTCTTCCCTTCAAACAGTTTGGTTAGGGCATCAAACATAGCTTTAGGTGTCTTTAGGGAGGACACCTGTGGTATGAGGTGATCCTTGATTGAATCAGCAATAATCCTCTTAGCCATGGCCAATTTATTTTTGTGTAAGGCCTTAGCCTCATCTCCCCCTGGAAATGGAACCTCTTCATTGATGTAAGAGTCCAACTCATTTTCTTCTTGGACCAGGGAGATCTGATACTTCCAGGCTCAGAAGTTATCAGCTCCCTTAAGATTTTCATCAAGATTGGTATGATGAGACATATTAATAGAGAACCTCAAATGGAAATGCAAAATATTTAGATCTTACCAGGTTAAGATGTTGGAACTGGATCTGGAGCTGAATTTCTGCAGAGCTGGTTCAGGAGCAGATTAGGGTTTCACTTTCCTGGAGTTCTACCCAACCAAAAACTTTGATCTTGATATCTAAACTTAGATTTTGGGGAGAAGATCAATCCAGGCCTGGGATCACTCAAAAATTCCACTTCTATGGAAAGCCCTAATTTTCGACCATAGTGTAGGGTCAAAAACTGAAAATGCTCAGAATCAGATTCTTCTTCGACAGAAAGATGCGTCCTAGAGAGGAGAGTCATCCCAACCTCCTTTTGCTGAAAATCTATGGAGAGAGATCCAAAAAATAGGAAGCCCTAGTTTCCGTAGCTTCATAGTGTCTTCTTCTCAGGTTAGCTCTGATACCATGTTAGATTTTTATCTATTTCAACAATATGATCTTAGGATGTTATCTGAGAGAATAAAAATCACAACAATCAAACACAAGAGACAATGAACACAAAGTTTTTCCTCGGGGAAACCATAAAGGAGAAAAAGCCCACAACTTCCTCAGAGATAGAATCAAAACCAAAAGTAAAACACAAAAACAGTAAGATGATCTCCGCATAGCAGTAGTCCCTCTCTCTCTTGTCCCATCTTATTCTTTCTCTCTCATTTATGTGCTACAACTAAGTGTAAGTGAATGTGTGATAAATAGAGAGGCTCACTCTATATTTATACTAATTCCTGACTTGACAATAACTCACTAGGGCCGACTCCTCTAGGAGAGTCTAATAACCCTAGGGCCCCACAACTATGGGGAATTTAACCCTTGAACAATAGGGAGGGTTAGCATCTATGACTTTACATGACTTGTTTACATTATTGAATCTCCTGATCGGAACATCGGGGCATGACATGACTTAATTACATTACATATACTTCCTGGAATAAACATCGGGGTACAATACATAAGATATACAAGTGAATACATTTTGAAGTTAGAAATACATCGACATAGAACTACGGCCTAAATGGACCAAGTTGAATAGTTAACAGAGCCGATGGATACAAAATTGGGCCTAGATGGGTCAAGTTAAATGTTGCAGAAGGAAAACTGCAACAAGATATAGCACTATTTTAGTGGTTCTACTAAATTGATCTAACTAGCAGACTTCAAATTGACGGTGAACTCGGTTGCATCAAGATTTCACACCCCCAAAAGTGATTTTTATACCCCTAATCTCCGAGCGCGATATCCAATGGGAGGAGGACATGTCATTTGTGCACGTTTCCTATTGCACGTAGCAAAAGTTTTTTTGTCTGTGTTAGTTCACCCAGTGAAATCACTGCCAGTTGTTGATTTGTTTGAGGATTAACCTCATCCATTGATCTTAAGCCTCTGCCATGGTGATTAGTTTCCATTTCGCCTCTCAACGCCCTGTTTATCCTTCTCGCTCTTTTATTTGTGAAATGAACCTTGACCATAGATATGGGCGATGCCATGATCTCGATCGTTCATATATGCGGTGAATAGTTGGTAAGTGTTTTTGAATTTCTGAGAACCTACGGCATGAATGATGCACAAGACCCCTATAAGCACGAGGAAGATTCTATGGGGGAAAACGTTAGAGTTGGAAATGTTGATACATAGTCCAATTGAAGGAGATTTAAAGAGACTCCGCCAGATATTGCAGCCACCATGAGAAGCTTAAGGGTGAGATGCAAAGTTACAAGGAAGATAATGAAATAATGGTTAAGGCTCAAGAAGAGCAGAATCATCTGATTGCATCCATGCTTCAGAGTTTGGCAGACATTCAGAGGCAGATGAAATTTGAGCATCAGACAGTAAATCTGGAAGGAAGTAGGAGCAGTGCTAGAAGAAGAAAGTGGTCTTCTAGTGGATCATCTGACTCAGGAGGACCCAATGGGGGTTCAAGTTCTTATTCTCATAGGAATATGAGAAAGAGGCGTTATAGGAACAACTCAAGGGATGGATTCAAGAAGGCAATGCCTCCTACCTTTAATGGTGAGATAAAGAACGGTCAAGAAGTTGAATCTTGGCTTCTTGGAATGAGAAAATGTTTCCAAGTCTAGGACTACTTTGGAAATATGAAGGCTAGGGTAGCCATATTCAATTTGACTGGAAGAGCATCCATATGGTGGGAGAACTTCAAGAAAGTGAATAAGATTAGTGAAAGGAAGATTGTGTGGAAGCATTCCAAAAGTTTTTCAGGCATAAGTACCTCTCTTATAGGTACTATGATGATAAGATTAAAGATTTCCAATAGTTGAGATTGGGGCAGCAGACAATGGAAGAGTATGCCAATAAGTTCTTGGAACTATTGAGATATGTCAGGTATATTTGGGATGATAAAGTAAAAATCCAGCGTTTTCTGAGTGGGTTTCCTCAGTCTTACAAATACATAATTGAATTTGATGAACCCTGAACTTTAGAAGAAGCTATAATAAAGGATAAGTATTGCTATGATCAGAATAAAGGAAAACCTAATTACCATAAGACATGGAAAGATAAGAAGAATGAAAAGTATGATCAGAGGAAGAAAGGTTTCAAGCCCTCTAACTTTCGAAATCAACAGAAGCAGCGATCACAAGCAGTGTCTAACCAAACCAGAGTGATGGGAGAAAAGCCAAGAGATCCAAAAGAGATAAGAGAACCACTCCAATGCTAGAGATGTGGAGGAACCCATCTGTGCAAGAATTGTCCATGTAAGCAGGAATATTTCACCTTCTATGGACAGAAGTTGTTCCTCTGGTCTGAATGGTTCAGATCCATAACAAATGAGTGAACGACAAAGGATGAAGACCCTCCCTAGATTTCATAGAAACCTGGAATGCTGCTTCTATAGTGAACCTGTGTACCTGCAATTAGATCAAACATGTAAACACATCAAAGCTACCAGAACATAATCTATTTATCCATGTCAGTGACTAAAGAATCCAACAACATTTACATGCGAAATCAGAACAACAGTAATGTGGGACGAAAATAATCTTTGCATTAAGATTAATTGAGAAGTTTACAACCAATTAAACCTTAGTGTTGATGTGCATCTCCATGAAACCAACACTTCATCCCCATAAGCTCCAACTTTTCTCTATATGCTCTCAAATGGCTTGGGCCAAGCGGTCAATCTAATAGCATAACAATACCTCTATGGTTCTCCCCCTCAACCATGGACATGAGCTTGTATTTATAAGGCTCAATGGATAGGGATGATTGAGATATTTGTGGGTGAGGTGGCCTCTAAGATCCTATGATGGGGGATCTCAAGCTCAACTGACCCACTATGATAGGGATAAGGGAGGACACAAGGCTCATGATCTAGAAGCCTCGAGAAACTTCTCTTTTTCCCATTTTACCCAAGGTACCGCTTTTCTCCTCTTATTACAGAGTGGTTTAGGTTAGAAATACTTATGGACCAAAGGCCATAGGTGGTGGCACCGCTTATGGCAAACAAGATACAGGTGGTGCAAGCAAGGTACCACTCATGGCTAACAGGGAAAGTGCGGTGCTGAGTATTTTTATGTAGGATTGACAAAAAACATGGGTTTCCACTCTAGATGCTAGGATTAAGGGAAAATATGTAAGTCAAGGGTCTTATCACATGGTGGTGACAGGATTTGGGTATAACAGAATGCCCCCCAAAGCATGAGTCTTAGAGGGATATGATAAACGAGAGCTTTGAGAGAACAAGTTGTCACTTCGAGGTGAAAATGTTAGCTCGATCGGAGCATGTAGTCAAGTAGGAATCTGTTGTACATCAATATTTTTGACTCATAGACACAAGTAACCAAATCATGGCTGCAGACCAATACAAGGCAGATCCATGGGAGGAATAAACAAGCATGGCTACTAGAATACAACGTAGATCCATGTGATAGAGGACTCAAACTTGGACATAGCTACTAGACATACAACATAGATCTATGTCATACAGATGCAAATTTGAGCATAGCCACGACCATACAAATGTGGATCCATGCTAGATATACAAAACTCCATCACAACCTGGGGAAAAGCAACGGGTTCTTTAAACACACACCCAGGGTCTTCGTCTCATCTTTGACAAAATACGATTCTATCCATGTGATTACAATGATCTGAAGTCAAACATGGTAGAAACCACTTGATTACCGGCCAATGATGTGAACCATTAACAAGTGCGAGGGAGATCACCATTGATGTCAATGATTCCCAAGGTACCCTAGTACAATTTACTAAGTGTGAATCGATGTCTTGACGTCGAACACCCAGTCGATTCTATTGATCAAAGGCCAATGATGTGAACCTATGTCAAGAGCGAGAGAATCTGTCATTAAGGCATACATATCTCAAGGTACTAAGTTTTTGTTTCTAAGACTAGTTCCCGGATGATGAGTTGACGTCGACGGGAAAAGTCTCGTCGAAGGAGGGCCATGATGAGTCACAAATCGATGACAAGAAACTCGGAACATAGTTCTGGAATGATGTGAATGTAGTAACCATAGGATTGAATCAAACGTACTGACATAGAGATTGTTTTGACTACAGAGGTAAACTTCTTCAATTTCCCTTTGAAAATCGGGCGGCACGACAAAATACTTGGTAGCATGACTGAATGGGACAAACTCATAATGCAACAGTGGGCAATGAATTCTTTTGAAAGACTCAAAGGAGTGACATGACTCATGAAAATGGATCATCATGGAGATCAGCTGAATACCCAATTCACTGAAATGATATGTAGAAAAGTGCCATGTTCAAAGGTAACGACAAACTATTGCCATTTATGTGCAAAATGATTCCCTTCCCATTTCCCCCATCATGATTGATGAGTGACTCTTTTCATTTTTACGAGTTCAAAGAGGGTAACAAACACTCGTTATAGCTCATCTGAAGACAAGTCCAAACTCATATGTTTTATGAACCTGAGAGAGGAGGGGTTCGTTCCCAAAACAGGTCTCTCAATGTTTAATTTAACGAGTCCAATGAAAGAAAAATTGGTATCATTCATGTTTAGAGAGTCTGAACGTTTACAGAAGAAGACTCCAAAGGGGTCCTTTTTCGTATGATTTAGTCCCTAAGGCCCGAAAAAGTGTAAAATCATACTTTCGAGAACTCTTCCAGTCATGATTGGCTGGAGTGTTCCTTTTTCGTAAATAGTCTATCTAAACCGAAAAAGAGATAACCTATCGTCAGAAATATGACTCTTCGAATGTTTTAACGAGCATGAAGAAGACAATATTGCTCGTCAATCTTTTTCATATTTAGGGAGCCTAAAAAGAGTTTAAAGAGGACTCCATGAGGTTTCTTTACATAATGTCAATTTTTACGAGCCTGGAAAGAATTGAAAACGGACTC
Source organism: Pseudotsuga menziesii (assembly GCA_001517045.1). Taxonomy (NCBI): domain Eukaryota; kingdom Viridiplantae; phylum Streptophyta; class Pinopsida; order Pinales; family Pinaceae; genus Pseudotsuga; species Pseudotsuga menziesii. Next base: position 69,935 of record LPNX010440924.1, on the reverse strand, counting down.
GACGATCTTTTCGTGTTTAAGGAGCCTGAAAAGAGGTGAAAGAAGACTCCATGAAGTTTCTTTACACAATGTTAGTTTTTACGAGCCTAGAAAGAATCGAAAACAGACTCGGACCTTTGATACTAGGTTTCAAGAGCATGACCAAAGTGTCGTAACAAACGCTCATCGAATTTTTCCGTTTTATGGAAGTACGAAAAATTCATAAACAAACTCTCAAATCCTTTTTGCTATGGTTCTTCTATCCTGCAATCGACTCAAACAACAAGTGTTAAATGCACTCATAACTAACATCAAGGGATTACGACTGATAAATTTCAAGTAAAAAGTGATTTTAAATCATAACTATAGCATGTCAAACCAAAAAATTGCATATATAAGTCATGTAAATAGTAAAAAATCAAGTCATTTTACTATTTACCCATAGTGGAGAGAATTTGGAGCACTTTCCTAGTCAGATCTTCAACTGCTGATACCGGTAGTTCCCACCGTCAGATTTGAGTGCCGTCAGTTCCAGGTAATAGTTAAAACCTAACTCTTTCTTTTCATAGTCTTTCTTTTTATTTTTGATGGGGTTTTGGGCTTGTATGGCAAGCCCTAAAACCACGGAAATGGGCACCGCGCATACCCCTTGTGGGATAAGCGGTACCTCACTAGAACCGCGCCTAAAACAAAGCTGACAGGCGATGCCACCACCTGTCTCCAACAACGCATAGGCGGTGCCGACCGTGGAGATTTAAAAATGATAGCACAAGCAAAAATAAGTCATTCTTTTGAATTTAAATGATTAAGGATGATTCTAATATGTGCTATGATTCTTGGTAGGTATTTACTGATTAATCATGGTGATATGGAAAGAAAGACAACATGACAATGATGACTCTTTCAGTGAAAGGAATGCAGGTTGTATAGCTGCATTACGAGACTGTGGGCTCTTGAAATTCTTCCAGACCCCAAGCATGGTATCACATGAGCGGTTGCTAGAGAACATACTCCGGATGTGGAATCCAGAGCAGCAACACTTTGAGATTGGAGCTCATATCTTGACAGTAGAGGTAGAGGACATCTACTTCTTGACTGGACTCTTGAAACGGGGTGCCCCCATATCACTGACAGGTTCCCAAGGAGGGGATATTACCACATGAGAGTTGTTAGACCATCACTGTATCCCAGGGACGAGGACATCAGGGAAGAAAATCCCCATCAGGACAGTGATGGATGGGCCTCTATGAACTATCCTATTTACTATGCAGAGAGTGGCTGAGAGTCAGGGTGCGCATTAGGCTTCTAGGGCACACATGTTATATGCCATAGATGCCATGGCACCTATAGTATTCAACTGGGTGGAAGCTCTGCTTTCGATATTCAAAGATCAGCTGATTAAGTGTCGGTAGGGAGAATTGAAGCAGTTTGGCTTTGGTTCCATTCTATCCTGCTTCTTCTTCGAGTGGGTACCACAGATGAGACCTCAGGTGGTCTTCATAGAGCTGAGAGCACGGGACCCCCGTATGCTGAGGTGGGTCTAGATTATGGCTTGTATTGGAGCGGGCAGGGGGAAGGTGAAGTTCGGTGATCCGTTCTTCAGATGGCTCCGAGATCAGATCCTCATGGTGGAGGATTATGCTTATGTGGGTACGGACTTTAGCGGAGACCCTAACCTACTGCTCCCACCTGGTGGACAGTGGGGTGACATCGGTAATGAAAAAACCCTAAAATGGATACAATGTTTTTATGTTTTTTGATGTTTTATATTTTTTATGTTAAGTAACAAGACCTGAAAATATTCATGCAGATGTTGGAGCAGCATGACCTGGGGGAGTTTCCCCATTGGATAGACGAGCTAGAGCTCGCTTTGTATTGTGGGTCGATGATATCACCGAGGAGTTAGAGGAAAACTTGGAGAGGTTGACCTTGGATATCCCTGACGCTTCCATTGATGACCTCCCTCTGAGGTATCAGAGACCTACAACAAGAGTACCAGGTCGATTTAGTAGGCTGCTACGTAGAGTAGCCCGGGCAGTGATGTGCTACCATGAGCATCACTAGACATTGTGTGTATGAGATATCTACTGAAAGCTGACAGCTTCAGGATTTTGTATGGTGATTTTTTTCTGAAAGCTTACGTGCTTCAAATGAGGTCTCGGGACCTATTTTTTGTAAACATGTTCATATATATATATATATATATATACAGAATTTTACCTGGTGTTTATACATCTCAAATGGTGAATGCATTTTACATGAGTTTTATGTGTCTTTAATTGTTTATTTACAATCAAACATATTTGATTTAATGTCATGAATGGGCAATATGCCAATCTAGGATGTAATTAGCTAATGAGTCAGCAACTACATTATGTTCCCTAGAGATATGCCTATAAGTGATGGTTTCAAATGATATTTCTAGCAAGTGTACTCTCCGGAAGAGGCAGAGAAGCATAGGGTTTCTAATGGTGTAGACATGGTTTACATGACAAACCACGAGTTGTGAGTCCATCAAGACTACCAAATTGCGAACATCTTGGGAGGCAACTTCAGTCAGAAGACCGATGACTGCTTAATACTCGACGATTTTATTGGTAGTGGGATCGATACAAACCGCTCCTGAACTAACAAAATATTTAGCCGAGGAATAGAGGACCCAAGCAGCTGAGGTGAGATTCAAGGTGTGGCAGCAAGCACCATCAACAAAGCCATAGAAAGCCATCTGCTCTGCATGACCAAAACATGGTATAAACAGATGCAAACACTAAACTCAAAACCATATTGAAAATACTAAAAGCACACTGAAAGTCAAGCAATATACATATATACAAGATACTATCCAAGAAAGTCCTAGGCATAGTACCTCTTCAGGTACAACCCATTGTGAGGTTTCCCTAAAGGGATTCCATCATAGTCAATGAGCTCGTAGGCCCCTTTCTCTAAAACCTTAGAAATGACGAAAGGACCGTACCACATGGACTTGAACTTAACCTTCCCTAGTTTGTCATATCTCTGGTTGTAAGTCAAAACTAGGTCACCCTCGTTAAAGGCACGAGTTTGGACGGATTTATCATACTGCACCTTGACGTGTTTCTTATGTGCCTCATTAGCCAAGGCAACATCTCTTCGAGTCTCGTCAAGGTTATTCAAGTACGAAAATATTTCTTCCTCTATGAAAGTGTCTGGGAGAAGTTCGATGACAAGTTGTAAAGATGGAATCTGACATTGAATCAATAAGACAAATTCAAGTCCATAGACAAGCTGGAATGGTGTGAAACTAGTGGCTATTTTCACCGAATTCCTATAAGCCCAAAGAGCGAAGAAAAGAATGTGGTGCCAGTTGGATTTATGATCTCCAACCATCCGACGAAGCATAGTTTTCAAAACTTTGTTAATGGCCTCTACTTGACCATTAGCTTGTGGATAATATGGCGTAGAGTTTTCATGGCGAAAACCTAGCTTGGCACCCAGTTCCTCCATCATTTTATTATGGAAATGTGATCCGTGATCAGTAACGATGGACTGTGGGACTCCAAATATAGCTATGATATGATTGAACAAGAAAAGAGTAGCAGTCTTACCATCTTCTGCATATGTAGGCATGGCCTCAGCCCATTTTATAAAATAGTCAACGGCTACAATGATGTAACCATGCCCCTCGACTGAGGTAGGCTTACAGTGCATAAAGGTAATCCCCCATTTGGAAAATGGGCCAACGGCAATGACGGGGTGTAGTGGAGCAGGATGTGTGTGCTTTTTGGGATAAAAATGTTGACAAGGTGGGCATTTCTTAACAGCCTCATGACAGTTTTTGAAGACTGAAGGCCAGAAATGGCCAATGCGAAGGATTTTTTGGGCTATAGCCATCCCAGATAAATGACCGCCACATTTTCCAGAGTGGAAATAATTCAACACATGTTCAGCCTCCTCATGGGTGAGGCATCCCCGGAGAATAGAATCAATCCCACGTCTATACAAGGTATCATTCAGGATGAGGTAGTATTTCGCGTGGTGACGGATATGGCGGTGATCGTCACGGGATAAATGAAACTGAAATTGTTGTGTTTGGAGATAAACAAGCAAATCTCCATACCATGGATCGGTAGTGCTGATCAGGAACATGAATTCATCGGGAAATGAATCACTGGGCTCATATTCCATCCAAGCACAGGGAAGATCACACATGAGCTTGGCAAAGACCAAGGATTTATTTGATGTGCCTTTGGCAAATTATAGATCAAAATCCTGTAGTATGACTATCCATCGGGAGTACATGCCCCCGAGCACCTGACGATTCAGGATGTAATACGTAGGGTTCTGGTCTGCCAATACAGTGGTTGTGCGGAGCAAAATGTAGTGACAAAATTTTTGTACAGCAATGACTGTGGCCAATGCTAACTTCTCCATGAGTGAATATCAGGTTTTAGAATCCATAAGATTCTTACTCGTGTAGTAAATCATGTGCTCCTGACTATTGGGATTTTCCTGCACCAAAACCATAGCGATGGTAGTAGCGGAGGCAACAATATATAGGAGAAAGTCCTTTGAATAATCTGGTGGGTGTATCACAGGTGAATGAGTTAGAGCGTGTTTAATATTATCAAAGGTGCATTGGGCTTAGTCATCCCAAAAGAAAGGAGTATCATTTTTAAGGAGACACATATAATCGTGCGTTTTCTCTACGAAATTGCATACGAAACGGTGGAGGAAGTTTGCCTTCCCTTTCAAACTTTGGAGTTTAAGGAGATTAGTTGGGGTTGGTAGAGTCAAAATGGTGGCGATTTTTAGAGGATCAATTCAGTTGCCATCTTTAGAGACCACAAAACCTAACAGACATCTCATTTCAACGAAAAAAACACATTTATGCGGATTGAGCCATATTTTATAATGATGGCATCTTAGGAATATGTCTCTAATATGACCAGGGTGGTCCTCCCGTCGCTGTGAATGAGCAGGGAGGTCATCAAGGTATGGTTCAACAATATGTTTAATATCGTGAAACACATAGGACATTGCATGTTGGAACGTGGCTCCAGCATTTTTCAAGCCAAAAGGTAACTTCTTATATGCAAAGATTCCCCATTGGAAAATGAATGCTGTCTTGTGTTGATCGGTGGGTAATATCTCAACCTGATTATAGCCAGAGAAGCCATCCATAAATGAGAAGATGACACTTCCAACACAGTTGTCGATAATCTGATCGATGTGCGGAGTAGGAAATTTGTCCTTGGGACAATCTTTATTCAAATCCCTAAAGTCGATATAGACTCTAATGGTGCTCTGCTTTTTATTGACAGGGACAACGTTTGATACCCATTCCGTTAGGGGTACTGGATAAATAAACCCAGCTTTGAGAAGTTTCTCAATTTCAGCTTTAATCACTGCGGCCTTCCGTGGATGGACTTGCCTTAGTTTTTTCCTGATAGGTTTGGCTGTGGGATAGGTTTTAATCTCGTGGACCACAATGGATGGGTCAATCCCTGGCATCTCTTCATAGGACCAGGAAAAAATATCACAGAATTCTTTGAAAAGTGCCTTGTATGCTTTAGATTCATCTGTTGAGTAGTTCTGCCCAACATGAACATGCTTGATGGTACCAGGGTTGGTTGATATGTCAATCGGATTCATCTGAGTAATGTTGCAAAGGTTTCCTTCAGAATCCATGTCTTGCAAAAATATGGGACTTTGGGGTACATTGACAATATCAGTAGGAAATAGAGATGCATAATCATGGTTAACCAAACTAGTGTTGGGGAGGAACATGAATCTATGATGGTGATCCTCCCAAATGGACTCATCTGTACTCATGGTCTCCAGAATAGACTCGTCAGAAGTAAAAGTATTCGAGAGGTAATCAGAACAGGAAGATAAGGTTCTAACCAGCAAGGTAAATGGTAAGGATTCAAAGCCACTAGATAAAGGTCATCAGTGTGATCATAGAAAAAGGTTTGAATGGTGTCATACATTGCTTCATGTGAACTCAACAAGGTGGACTCAACAACTTGTTTTTCCTTAGGTTCGCAATCAAATGAGGCGATCATATGGACTGTCGCAATATCCATGTTAGGAGGAGTGGATGGAAAAATCCCCATAAGGGATGAATCCTTCAACATGCCTACCCCAATCGACTGGTAAGGAGGAGGGGAATGGCCTAACATGGGGATTTTATTAGCCGTAGAGGTAGTAACATCTGGCGTGCAGAAATCAAGCTAGTGGATGGTAACAATTCTCCCTAGATGCAAAAATTGGACTATTCAGAATACTGTTGAAGCGACAACAGTCATGGCATAGAACCAATTTCTTCCTAGAAGGAGGTTTTATTCTAACGGGGCATCTACCACTTCTACTTGAATGGAAATGGTTTTTCCTCCAACCTCAATTGCTAGGGCTAATATGAGACCATGGGGCTGGAAACCCCATCCGTCAAAGGCTTTGAGAGTTGTAGGTGATGTTACAAGCTCGGGAGAGCCAAGATCTTTCCAACAAGACAAAGACAAAACTAAGGTTGAAGCGCCTTAATCTAGTACCGTTCGAATTTTTTTTTTTCCAACTACTTTCATAATGGTATGAAAAGCAAGTTTATGAGGTAACCTAGACTTATAGTTCTCAACATTGAAATGAATCAAATTAGTATTATCTGGGTCTAAAGCTCCTAATGCCATTAACAAGTTTTTGCGCTTTGTAGGACAACTTTGGAGTACTTCTAAGGTAGATATTGCACAAGTTGTCTGAGCGAGATCTTCACCTACATTATAAAATTGAGTAGCTTGGGCATTAGGGTTAAATATAGCCTTCCGAAGAGTACTCTTGGGTGGACACAAAATCATGTCGAGACTAGGATTCTCGATGGATAGGGGGACAATAGAAGAGGATTTCAGAGAACTAGTAGAGGGAGCTTTCCCTAAAGAAGAATGATCTTCTTTCTTGTCTATGGTTTTGTCATAATTCTGACTTCGAGTTTGCATATTAATGGTATCTGAGGACATGATATGAATTTCCTCTGATGAACTAGAGTTACCCTAATTGGACATGTGGTCTATCAGTTGTTGTTGAGAGGGAAAAGGATCCGTGAGTACTACGGGTGCGGGATTTGACTTCAAAAACTGGGAGATTTCGTCTCAACGGGGACACTCTTTTGTGAAATGGTCTCCTCTGCATTGTAGACATGGATATTTTTCTTTTCTCTTCCCTTTATCATTATCATTGTTAGTTGGTCTTGGATTCTCCTGTTGGTTTCATGGTTTTTTATTCTTACTTTTACCCTTATTTTTATTATTGCTCGAGGTTTGAGTACTTTGAATAGAATTGACCTCAGCAGAAACCTTAGGAGTTGAAGGAGTAGGGGTGGAAGTCTGGGGTTTCTTGGTAGGTTTCCCTGCTGATGGGGACTGGATTGAACCAACAATCCCATCAACAGATACTTTTGCTGGTGGTTTGGTGGGATCGGTGCTTGGGTGAGGAGCTTGAGGAATCAAGTCATAAAGAGTTTTGGACTGGAAATAGACCAAGTCTAGATAATGGGATCGACTAATAGCCTGTTCTTTAGTAATGGCACTGCCCATAGCCACATCTTGGTAAATTGGAGGCAACAAAGATTTGGTAAACCAATCAGCTAATAACTGGTTCGGAATAAGGGCCTTAATAAGCCTTCTCCGCCTTCTCCACTCATGGATATGATCGGATATGTGGGTGGAGGTGTTCTGTCACAGAGAGGTTAAGAGATCAGTACCCATTTCATAATGGATAGGGAGTTGAAAGTGTGTAAGAAACACGGTTGCCAACGAGCCAAAATCCACAAATGAATGTTGTGGGAGTTCAATGTACCACTTCGCGGCTGTACCGGTCAAAGTTCACTGAAAAAGTCATAACCGAACTGAATCATCCATGAGAGAGTTTGAAGAACACCACAAATGGAATCTCATGACATGGTTTTTTGGATCATGTCCCTGCTTCCCATCGAACTTTGGGATGTTCGATGGTAACTTTATTGGAATGGGAGGCCACGAGGGATTATGTCAAATGGGGTCATTAATCAACTTGGACAAGTAAGGCAAGTCCAAAGTTGCTAGGAAAGATAACTATCGGTTAGGTTGCACGTACTGGTAATATTGATATGGCATATAATTACCAGTAGGACCATAAGTGGACTGGTAGACAGGTTGTTGTGACGAAGAATTAACGGAAAATCCGCCCGCAGGGGGTTGATTTCTGGGATCAGGACCGTTAGGACCACTAGGGCCTCCGAGAGGAGGGCCACCAGGACCTTTGATACCACCAATACCATTGGGATCACTAGGACCACTGAGACCACCAAGAGGCGAACCACCAGACCCTCCAGGGCCACTAGGAGGTAAGCCTCCAGAGCCTCTGAAACCACTGGGAGGAGGGCCACCAGACCGTCCAGGGCCATTAGGGGGAAAGTTACCAGACCTCCTAGGACTACCAGGACCATTAGGACCATAAGGAGGAAATCCACCAGGCCCTCCTGGACCATTAGGCCCCCTAGGGGGAGGGCCTCCACGAGGCGGTCCTCCGTCACCTCCCGCAGTATGTATGGGTATCGCCCCCATAGCTAGCATGTAAGACCAGTTAGGCTGTACCCATGGCATGAAAGTATTACTAGGGTATGGAATTCCAACATAAGGTATTCCTGCAGGATTAGGTGGATAATTAATGTTCCCAATAGGTATTTGATAACCATAACCTCCAGAATATTGAATGGTTACAGGTTGTGCCCCAAATGGCTGACCTGAACTAGATGGGGGATTAACCACATTAGTATGGGTGGGAGGGACATAAACTGTCAATGGTTCTATATTAGAGGTCTTTCCTCGACTAGGTACAATTTTGGTGTCAGATAATGTAGGTCATGCTGGGGGTTTCCCCCGAGCACTAGAAGGTAATGATGAAACAAGAATTGAAGGTTGGGTCCTAGGTGCAGAAGACCTGAGAGGATTGGGAACAGACATAACATAGGAGGTGGTGGGGTTGGTAGTTTGACTTGGGTTGTGTGGTGTTACTGTGCAATCGATAATTGGTTCAATGGGTCTCATAGAATCGAAAAGTGAACGGTATCCCATAGGAACAGCTGTGGAACGTGATGGTGGTGTGCCCAATATGTCATCTATTTTTCTTTCAATCTCCTAAACACGAAGAATGGCTACGTGGTATTGTCTATGTTATTCTTCATTTGGAGAAACTTCTCTAGGAGAGTTTAAACAGGTGCCAAATGAGGCAATGGCCTATCCTATAGAGGAATCCCAAAATGGAGTATTGGGACCATAATCCAGACATGTAGTATCATCAACATGACCTTCTATGGGAGAATGGAACGAGGTGTTTTCCTGAGAAGGTTGTTGGACCAAGGGAGGCGAGTGTGAAGAATATGGTCCTCCACTTTCTGCAACCACATTATCTCCCACTTGGGAGGTGGTAGCAGCTCCTTGGTCGATAGCTTCTACTGGATTTTCTCCTGAACCAGGAATAAAATTGGATGGCAAGCCCCGTACTCTTCTGGACTGCCTTAACTCAGCCGGTTTGTACAGTTCCTATCTAACCTAGGGTCTGAAAAACTAGAAAACACGCCAAAAAATTTCCCTACACAAGCTATAGGTCAAAAAAGCACACTTAAAATGACAAGAGGAGTTCAAATAGTCAGGTCTCTCACCAGGATTGTCAAGAAGGTGCCACTCACGATATACCTCTAGGGTGCGTGCGCAGTAATATCCTTGAATTCTATTTTCAATGTATGGCTCCAAGCAAGACAACCAAAGGGATTTTCTCAGATGGATAAGGTATCCTAGTGGGGTCTCCTGATATACTCAAGGTACATGGGAGCTCGAATCTGTAGTAGTGTTGTCTAATGCATAATCGTACACAAGGGGCCTTCTGATATACAATCGAGTACGTGAAGTACCTTTCTATATACCTCAAGGGTACGTGAAAGGCCGTTCGATATACCGATGGTACGTGGAAGAACCGTGTGAGTCCCAGGATGTAATACAGAAAAATAACGACAGCTCCTATGCTTAATGACACCCGAACACATCTCTAACCTATCACTCCAATTGCTATGTAAATTTTAACCTATAACTACCATTAATTTTAAAGTGGACGGTTAGGTGAATGCATGGGGTTTTGACAGAAAAAGTAAAACCATGCAATATGCGTATGCAGATATTTCACTTTACCGTTCAGTATGCCTACCTACAGGAGGGAAAGAGAGTATTTCTTTTTGTTTCAAAACCAAAAATATTTCCAAACAACAAGATTGAACAAAAAGCCAAAGACAAGCAGTACTTTCCAAACTGATTTCTCTTTTCTGAAAGCAATAAGAAGGGGAAGAGTCTCTTTTCCTAAAAGAAAAACAAGAAGCACACTATATGCATATGCACTCTATTTTTCAATTTTTCTTAAAACATAGGCAAATCTAACTTAAAAATACCATATTTTTATTTTGATGAGATAGTACTAAATGCATAAGAGACTAAAGAGCATAAAGAGCCTGAAATCTTGTGAGGCCAATCAGAGATCCAATGTCTAATGCTCGATAATGATAACCTAATCTCAGTAAAAAAAATTCTTTTTTAAAGGAGGAAAAATAAGTTGTCTATGCAAACAATAAGTGAAACCTAGACACTAATCAAATGTTTTTCTTTCACTCTATAAATCAGAGATGAAAAGAGATATTACTAACACCCTAAGCTTTTCAAAAAACAAGAAGTCCTTTCACAATCACAACCAACAAGCACAAAAGTGAATGAACAACCAATAAGCCTAATATAGCTTTTGATTTTTCCAATCAAACCAATCTTTAATCATAAAATTTCAAACCACAAGCATCAAATTCTAACACACAAGCCTGACAGTGTAGGGCCGAAAGCAAATCAACTCAAATGTTTTGCAAAAAATGGGAAAAAAGAAGCCTTGGAATGATGCCTACCTGGCACCGTGCTATAGGGGACTTGACATAGCGGTTATGGACCTGCACCACTTCTCGCCAACAGGACTTAGGCAGTGGCACCATGCGCTGCTAACTAGGTTCAGGCAGTGGCACTACTTCTCGCCAACTGCATAAGCGCGGTTTCCTGTATAAATCCAAAACATAAAGGAGAACGACAGATAAATTCAGAAAAAGATGAAATCAAGGTAAAAACTGATAGATTGAGAATAAAAGAGAGCATATAAGGTCAGAATAATTTAGATCTAGAAAGATATGGAAGTATCAAACCAAAATCCACCGAGTCAGATAGCATATCTAACTGAAGAGAGTGTGAGAAGGAGCCTAGATTCGGACAAGAGTTGAAGAACTGAGGAAGATCAGATCAACTGATACATATATCTATTCCCTAGTGGAGTCACTAGATTTGTAAGCAGGAATATTTCACCTTCCACAGATAGAAGCTGTTCCTCTGGTCTGAATGGTTCAGATCCAAAACAAATGAGTGAATGACAAAGGAGAAGACCCTCCCTGGATGTCATAGACACCTGGAATGCTACTTCGATAGTGAACCTGTGTACCTGCAATCAGATCAAACATGCAAACACATCAAAGCTACCAGAACATAATCTATTTATCCATGTCAGTTACTAAGGAATCCAACAACATTTACATGCGAAATCAGAACAACAGTAATGTGGGATGGAAATCAACTTTGCATTAAGATGAATGGATAAGTTTACAACCAATTAAGCCTTAGTGTTGATGTGCATCTCCATGAAACCAACACTTCATCCCCATAAGCTCCAACTTTGCTCTATATGCTCTCAAATGGCTTGGGCCAAGTGGTCAATCTAACAGCATAACAATACCTCTATGGTTCTCCCCCTCAACCATGGACATGAGCTTGTATTTATAAGGCTCAATGGATAGGGATGGTTGAGAGATTTGTGGGTGAGGTGGCCTCTAAGATCCTATGATGGGGTATCTCAAGCTCAACTGACTCACTATGATAGGGATAAGGGAGGACATGAGGCTCATGATCTAGAAGCCTCGAGAAACTTCTCTTTTTCCCATTTTACCCAGGGTACCGCTTTTCTCCTCTTGTGACAGTGCGCTTTAGGTTAGAAATGGTTATGGACCAAAGGACATAGGTGGTGGCACCGCTTATGGAAAACAAGATATAGGAGGTGTGAGAAAGGTACCGCTGATGGTTAACAGGTAAAGTGCGGTGCTAAGTATTTTTATGTAGGATTGACAAACAACATGGGTTTCCACTCTAGATGCTGGGATTAAGGGCAAATATGTAAGTCAAGGGTCTTATCACATGGCGGTGATAGGATTTGGGTATAACAGTCCACCTGAGAATGGGAATGTAAGGCCTACTTACAACATTCAAGGAGTTGAAACAATGGTTCAAGTGGTAAGGAATGTCCCTAGGATTTATGCAGCACTAGAGGACCTTCAGGAAAATCATCTGTCAACTGTGGTTGAAATTGCAGGTAAGATTGCTGAGCAATCTATTTCTGTTTTGATTGACCTTGGATCTACTCATAGTTATATTACTCATAGAGTTGTTCATATTTGTGATTTTAAGAAGTTAAGGAATAACAAATCATGGTTAGTTCAGCTAGCCACTAGAACCAAGAGGAAAGTGTTGAGGCCTGGAAATTTACAGGCAACAACAGCAAGGGATTCTCCCTAGTCAACGTTCCCAACTAGCCCGTGACTGTTTGGTGTAGGGAATCCATGCAGTTTGCGGTTCGGCTACCTTAGGTCAGGTAACAAAAATAAAAAGGTTTTACCGGTTGCGGCCTGATCCACCGTGTATATTTTTGTATTTTTTAGTTTTAAGTATGACATGCAAATGCCTATCTAAAATGCAGATTGATTGAGAATGCAAGGAGTGTTCACAATGTGATGCGCAGGTTCTTACCTCTCGTCTTAGGCTCTCTTGCATCTAAATCACACACACAGCAAGAAATTAAAACTAACTACCTAACCTATCCCTAGGGAGCAATATTGTTACTTATTAATGAGTAATGTATTTTGTGCATGCATTGTAATAAGAAATCACAGATAGTTGATACTTCTTTCAAACACATGAATGTTTAAAGATATTTGAACAACCAGATCGCCAATTGTTTATGAACAACATCCATTACTCATAGCAGAAATTTCCATAAAATAAACCAGAGATCACTCATACAAGAACATAAGTTCAGAGAGTTAGAACTATCTCACAGTTAATGGACAAAAAGATGAAAACGAAATAGTTCCTCTTCAACAAATCCATAGCATAACATTTGAACATTCCACCAAGCTTTCTCCAACATGCAAACTGCAGTTATTTATTGCAAAAGGAAATAGTTCTTCTTACAATATGTCTTCACCAATCTAACTGGGAAAAATTCCTTCTACTTGTCTAGATTTTCTATATTTATACAAAAGAACAAAATTGTTGAGCTTCCCACTCAATGACTCTTGGGCTTCCCCAACTCTTCACCTCCCACATTTTCTTTCATTAAGTGTTTATAAAAATTAAAATATATTACAATAAAACAAATAAAGTGCTCATGAGGAGGGTCCTGCTTGACTATTTAAAAATTTCTTCCATGCTAAAGCCTCTGAGGCAGTACTTTCGAATTCAGAAGGTTCTAGGAAATGAATATTTATTTCAAATTTGGCAGCCTGATTTCTTATGACTTCTATTCTGGCTGCGCTCAGGCGAAGTTGGTCTTCTAATAGCTGCACACTAACTGCGGAATGATCCACTTCATTCCTCAGGGTCTGCTCGTCTAAAGATTTAATGTGCTGTATCCTTTGTTCATCTCCTTGATACCTTCTTTGCAAAATCTCCAAAAACAGGCTGTGGTATGGAAAGGTATCCATTCTCTATTCAGCCTCAACCTAGTAGCGATTATAAGTGATCAAAATTCTTCTGAAGAACTTTGCACAAGGCCCCTTTGTCTTCTTGATAGCCTTCTTGAATTCCTCGGCTATGTTTATGGAAAACTCCAGTAAATCATAGTCTTGCCTTAGGGCTTGTTGATCTTTTGATGGTAATTCTGCAGGGGTTTCTTCATTCGCTTCTAATCTCGCCATCCTTCCTGTCAGGACTTCTAAGATGTCCTGCGATCTATCAACAAAATATGAAGAGGTTTCCAAAATCTCTTCCAACCAATTGTCCACCTGCAAGACTTTGCACCTCTCTTCCTCTATGGCCACTTGCAGCTGGTGCATCTTGCTTCGTTGTGCCAGAATGTGCTCCTTGAACGGTTGAAGACTGACCTGCTATTTTTTGGCTTCTTCCAGGGCTGCTGTCAATGAGGTAATCTGTTCTTTAAGTTTTGCATTCTGCCCTTGAGATTTCCTCTTAGATCCCTCCAAGGTATCCTTCTGCAGCTCCAACTCCTCTATCCTGCCTAGCAGCTGCTCCTTCTCTACCTTCAACCCTTGACATTCTTGCTGCACCTTCTCCAAACTTTCTTGGGCAGCCTCCATAGATATCTTCTCTACTTGGAGGACTTGAAGCTCAGCTTTTGAAGACTTTATTTCCCGTTGTATGTCTTCAAACTTTCTCTTTAACCTATTATTTTCCTCTCTTTCCTTTCTCAGGGTATCTTTGAGCTGGGAAGATGACTTCTTTGACTATTCAAGATCAGTCATTATTCTATCCACATTGTCCTCGGAAGCATGGATCAATGCAGCCCCCGCTCTGATAGTGAACCTGGGATCCTTGTCTATCCCATATACTACAGTTGTATCATTAATCATTTTACCAGACTGCCCCCCAGTTTCGACCTTTATCTCGGTCCTTTTTACTATCCTTTTTCTTTCCCTATCATAAAAGATAATGTTGAAATCTGCTACCTCCTCCCCTTTTTTCTACTCAAAAGGGATTAGCATAAGGATGGGGACCATAGCCTGTCCTGTTGTGCTGCCAGTAGCTACCTTAGGATTGTGAATATTAGGGTTCCCCAAGCCTTAAGCCTGACTGCCTACTGTATTGGAAGTTGATTGCTCTGACACTATTTCTGTTAGCTTCAGTTTTTCTGCTTCATGCTTTTTCAGCTCCTCATCCGTCTTTCATTTCTTTTCTTCTTCCTCACTCTTGGCAGCTTCTTCTGCCTTTCTGGCTACCTCTTGTGCAGCTCTTCTCTTTTCCTCCTCTTCGCTTTTGAGCCAGCCTTCAGCCTCTTGTGCTAGTTTCCTAGCATCTTCATTTCTTTTTCTAGTTTCCTCCTCCTTGGCCTTTTCTTGCTCATCCTGTCCTTTTCCACCTTTGGTGGTGATTTTCTTCTTAAACCTTCTTCTTAAGGATGCCATATTTTGTACACTGCAGAAAATGGATTCCTCTTTGTCCCAGTGGTTGGTGTATTCAAAATGTACATTCGCCTCTTTACAGTGCTCTGCCACCTTATTCCGGGAATCATTCCATGAATTCGTCAGCTTTCTTTACTCTAGTAAACTTGTAGCTTCCCAACCTGAATGGAAAAGGAGGGTAAGCTTATTTCTTGTGTTTAAAAAGAAATCTCCCTATGCCATCTAAAAATACTTGTCTAACTGCCTCTTTTTGGACTACATAGTCAGTGGCATACTTAGGTAGTAGTGAGGGTGCTCTAGAGCATCCAAACATTCTGAAATATAATCCATCCTCTGTCAAGTAATAGTGTGCATATTCTTCAATCACCTGCAATGCCTCCTCCGACATGCAGTTGCACTCTTTCAAGAAAATCAAGGTATACAATGGCATAATGAAGTGCTCACACACTTCCCTATAATGATTGTGGTATTTGTGGGCCCACAGTGGCTTGTATGCTGAGTAAACTGGTGTTCTTTCCCGGTCCTAGATACACCTTAAATTGGGGAAGGGTTGGTTGCACAGTATGAAATCTATCAATATAGAGCTCATTGTTGATGTAATTGTAACTTTGGAATGTATTCACTTGTATTTATTATCTATTGTAACCCGATGTTTATTCCAGGATGTATTGTAATGTATTTGAGTCATGTCATAACCCGATGTTTCGATCGGGAAGTTTCTATAATGAGAAATTCATGTCAAGTCATTGTGGGTAACCCTCCTATTGGTCAAGGGTTAAAGTCCCCATAGTTGTGGGGCCCTTGGGTTATTAGACTATCCTAGTGAATTCGGCCGTAGGTGAGTCATTGTAAGTCGGGGCAATAGTCCCCACCATTGTGTTACCCTCCTATTGGTTGGAGGAGGCAAAGTCCCCACAAGTGGTGGGGCACTAGGGTTATTAGACACTCCTAGAGATGTCATCTCTAGTAAGTAATTGTTAAGTGAGGTCGACATGTTGGAGTGCACTTCAAGTGAACGGAAGAATATAAATAGAGAGTGAGAGCCTCTCTATTTATCACTTGCAACACACATCACTCACTCACTCAAGTGTGGCACATTAGTGAGGAAGGAAATACATTGGGACTAGACAAGAAGAAGACTACTGCTGTCGGGAGTGCATCTTACTATTTTGGGATTTTACTGTTTTGGTGTTGATTCTATCTCTGAGGAAGTTGTGGGGTTTTCTCCTTTATGGTTTCCCCAAGAAAAACTCTTTGTGTCTCTTGTCTCTTGTGATGTGCTTATGTTTTATTGCTGTGCTTGTTATTCTCTTAATTAAAAGATCCTAAGATCATAATGCTAGCTTATATGATGAAAAACTAACATGGTATTAGAGATAACTTGAGAAGAAGACATTGTGCAGCTACAAAAGCTAGGGATTCTTAATTTTTGGGTCTCTCTCCACAATCCATCAGCAAAAGTATGCTAGGCTGACTCTCCACTGAAGGGCGCATCTTTCTGTCAAAGCGGAATTCGATTAAGAGCATTTTCAGTTTTTGATTTGGAAATTAGGGCTTTCTACAGAAGAGGAATTTTTGAGTGATCCTGGTATAGGATTTTTCTCCTCATCAAAACTGAATTTTAGAGACCTGGATCAAGAAATTTGGTTGGGTGAAACTCCGGGAAAGTCAAACCCTAGTTTGACCCCGAGCTAGAAAAACCCTAAATACTAAAACTGCTAAGTTTTGGTACATTCGCTATATTCCTAGGTTGGCGCAGTGTCAGAAGCTGAAAATTTTAGGGGCCAAATATAAAATACTGATGAACACTTTTTCCAAACTTCAGCCTTGGATTCTCTGTATTCCAGGAGATATAATCTCTCCAAGTTAGGGTTCCATCCTCTTCCAGAATTCATCCCTAAACAGGACATCTGGGGAGATCTACAATATCATGGGCTACAGAGGTCCAAATGGAATTCCTGAAGATGTTCCAGAAAGGGAACGGTATTTAATTTTAGTGGTCCAAATATCAGACTCAGAAGATGAACCAGTGACACGTGGAATTCCGTACAACTTCGCTGTTCTGAATAGTCCTGTAACAGGTCACCCTGGGAAAATGATCATAAATCCCAAATGGTGAAACCAATTCTGATGAAACCTATGGTGTTAGATCAGGAACATGTGAGGTTACCTCAGTGAGAAATTTCAGACACAGAGGAGGAACAATTGTGGGGATATCATAGAAACAGTAATAGGAATTTCTGTAGAAGAAATTGGAAATTTAGGGCTTCCTGTTCCGGGAGCTTCCCTCCACTGTTTTCAGAAAAGGAGTACATTGGACAGCTCCATTTGAAGAGATATATCTGTCTATCCAATCAGATCTAAAATATTTCAAGTTTTTAAAATTAGGGTTTCTGTGACAAACCCTATATCATCCAACTACGGTACCAAGACGGACACCTCAAATCAGTAAGATCTAATCCTTTGCTATTTTCATTTGAGGTTCTCATTTCAAAGTGATCTATCACATCAGCCTGATGATAAGCTTGGTGAAGTTGACAACTTCCAAGCCTAGAAGTATATGATATCTCTGAAGAAAATGTATTGGACACCTACATGAGTATAGAGGTTCTAGTTCCAGAGGGAGATGAGGCTAGAAGCCTTACACAAGAAGAACTTGGTCAAGGCCAAGAAGATAATTGTTGATTCAGTCACGGATCAACTTGTACTACAAGTGTCTTCCCCAAAGACACCGATGAGGTTTGATTCCTTGACCAAGTTATTTCAAGGGAAGAACATAAATTAGAATATGACTTTGAGAAAATAGTTGAAGGAAGTGAAGATCCAAAATGCAGAGACCATGCAGTCATACTTTACAAGGGTCTCTCAAATCAAAGAACAACTTGAAGCGGTAAGTGAAGAATACAGAAGTGGTGATGGCCACCTTGGATGGCCTCCCAGGATCATGGGATTCATTCATGTGAGGAATGTGTGCCAGAAGGAAGTGATTACTTTTAGTAGACTCCGAGAAGAAGAAGAAGCTCGACTCATAAGAAGAGAAGAGGAGATGGGAACAATTGAAGATCAAGCTCTCACCATCCAAAGAAGATCCCCCAAGTGATGGGGAATATGAAGATCTCAACTCTTGAAGAACTTCTTATCCACCTTAGCATTTGGATAAGAAATGATTCTCTCATGAATGAAGAAGATGATGAAGTTGAAGGCTCAAGAAGTAGTCTACCCACGAAACAAATAAAGATAAGTATTCAATTGTCATTTCATTGTTTTATTATGCATTTGTTTATATTTAGTTAAAGTATTATGCATGATAGAATGTTTGCATTAATGACAGTATACTACTAATATGCATGTGATGGGTAAGTAGATCATGGTGCTATACAACCCATTGCTACTTATCTAGAATGAAACCTCTTTGTTGACATATTGGATTAGTGCACAATCTCAATGTTGTCCTGGTAGAGATGGAAGGCATCTAGAAAGTTTCAGTGAGATATGGATGAATGTTGTATTGGCTAAAGTAGTTACATGATCATATATTTATGCATAAGTATTTGCCAGTATGAATATTCCTTATGAAATGTTCTAACCATACAAATGCATTTGACTTGTAGGAAATATCGCATACATAATCACCTGCAAGCAAAGAAGGACGAAACTTGTTCCGAAGAACAAGTGACGACAGTTCAAGATGAAGAATAATATGATGAATGCAGTGACATCATTGATGCAGAATATTCCAACGATGAAGAAGTAACCAAGAAGACCAGTTCAAGAAGAATGATGTCTAGGATGCAGTATCAAGACCTGAAGAGAAGTTCCTAGTTCCATCATGCAGTAGATGGAAACATCGTGGGATACAAAGCAAGATTCGTAGCACGAGGCTTCTCATGAAAAGAAGGCCTAGACTACGAAGAGACACTTGTAGCCACTGGAAGTGAAGTCACATGACATGCATAATCATTTGTGCAAATGAAAGAAGGCCTTGTACGAGTTCAGAAGACACCCATGGGATAACACATACATGATCAGCTTGATGAAGATCTTAACCTTTGCTACAAGGTTGAAGATGCAAGTCTATACACTAGATGGTCACATAGAATATTAGTAGCATAGGAAGCTACTTGTCACTCCAGTATAGAATGTTTAAGTGCATAGAGTACGGAAGACAGAGGGAGTATGATGCTCTGCTTTAGAGGGAGTGACTGCAGAAGATCCTGTGTTTCGACATGGTATGACAAGATGGATAGATTACTGATGACTCTAGGCTTTACTGAGAGTAAAGTGGATTCCAAGCTTTGCTTGAAGGTTGAAGCCGAAAGATCAGTGATGCTCTTGTTATGTGTCAATACACTATTTTCTAGGTATGGAGGTGTGGCAGAGTACATATGGAATCTTTCTTAGACAAGGGAAGTATGCAGTAGAGATCCTGAAGAGGTTTGGGATGATGGACTGCAAGGCTATGGCCACACCTATGGCATCGAACCTGAATCTATTGAGTGATGCTTCATCAGAGTCGGTTGATGCTATGATGTATCGTTAGATGATTGGGTCATTGATGTACCTGACGAACATGAGACCAGACATTTGCTTTGCTGTGAACACCTTGAGCCAGTACTTGACAGATCCGAGAAGTGTTCACTTGATTGTTGCAAAGCATGTTCTGAGGTACCTGAAGGGTACAATTGATTATGGGCTCAAGTACGATGTGAATCAAAACATTAACCTAGAGGGTTATGTTGATTTAGAGTGGGCAGGTAGTGCCATCGACAGGAAGAGTACTTCAGGATGTTGCTTCAGTATGGGATCAGGTGTGATCTCTTGGTTTAGCAGGAAGCAATCCTGTGTGGCACTGAGTATAGCTGAAGTAGATTATGTCGCAGCTTGTTCAGCTAGTGGTGAGGCAGTATGGCTGCGGAAGCTACTGCCTGATATATTTGATCTCCATTTGGATGCTACTTGTATACATTGTGACAACCAGAGTTGCATGAAGTTGTCAGAGAATCCAGTGTTCCATGACAAGTTGAAGCATATCGAGAACAAGTATCACTATGTTAGGGATATGCTGCAGAGAGGAGCAGTGAAGCTCCAGTATGTTGCGATGAAGGAACAGATAGTTGATGTATTGATGAAGCCATTGGCTAGGCTGAAGTTTGAGTACTTTAGGGAGAAGCTTGGTGTTCTCTAGATCGAGGTTTCCTCCAAGAGAAAGTGATGAGACCCATAGCCATTCTGACATGGTGAGAGGATTGGTTCCTTCCATGATCAGATGTAAGGGCTGAGCCATTCTGTCATGGTGATAGGGTTGCTCCATTCCATGTCAGATATGAGTGCTGGCCATTCTGTCGAGTAGGACAGATGTAAGGGAAATTTCCATTCTAGGAATGGAGGCACCTGGTCAGTTACCAGGATCACTCAGTGTAGGACTGAGTAGCCATTCTGATGTGATAGAGGGATGTGTTCCCACTTGATCAGATGTAAGTGCTGAGCCTTTTCACAGATGTTAGTGATGTGATGTCCTATCATGCTAGTGAATGTGAGTGCTGGGCCTTTCTGATGTGATTATAGGATTGGTTCCTATATGATTAGATGTGAGTGCTGGGCGTGCCTTTCTGATGAGTAGGTCAGATGTAAGTGCTAGGCGTTCCTTTCTGACAAGTAGGTTAGATATAAGTGCTGGGTGAAGACCTACATGATGGCTAGGCCTACAACTAGCATGAAAAAGGGCTGGCTCTGTAGAAATTCCTGTGACGAGAAGAATCATGAGATAGCACTAGTGATGATCCAGATCGAGTGATGATCCAGATCGAGTGATGATCCAGATCCAGTCATGATGATCCAGCAGTGATGATCCAGATCCAGTCCAGTGATGTTGATCCAGATCGAGAGATGATCCAGATCTAGTGATGATGTTCCATGATGATCCAGATCGAGTGATGATGATCCAGATCGAGTGATGATCTAGATCCAAATGAAGATGACTTATAGATGAAGATTACTTGAAGATGAAGATGACTTGGAAGATGACAAAGACTTGATGATGACCCAGATGATACAGAGAAGAAGACTTGTGCTGATAAATTGTGTCGAGAGAATACCTTCCTAGTTAAGAGGGAGTGTTGATGTAATTGTAACTTCGGAATGTATTCACTTTTATTTCTTATCTATTGTAACCCAATGTTTATTCCAGGATGTATTGTAATGTATTTAAGTCATGTCATAACCTGATGTTTCGATTGGGAAGTTTCTATAATGAGAAAGTCATGTCAAGTCATTGTGGGTAACCCTCCTATTGGTCAAGGGTTAAAGTCCCCACAGTTGTGGGGCCCTTGTGTTATTAGACTATCCTAGTGAATTCGGCCCTAGGTGAGTCATTGTAAGTCGGGGAAATAGTCCCCACCATTGTGTTACCCTCCTATTGGTTGGAGGAGGCAAAGTCTCCACAAGTGGTGGGGCACTAGGGTTATTAGACACTCCTAGAGATGTCGGCTCTAGTAAGTAATTGTTAAGTGAGGTCGACATGTTGGAGTGCACTTCAAGTGAACGAAAGAATATAAATAGAGAGTGAGAGCCTCTCTATTTATCACTTGCAACACACATCACTCACTCACTCAAGTGTGGCGCATTAGTGAGGAAGGAAATACACTGGGACTAGACAAGAAGAAGACTACTGCTGTCGAGAGTGCATCTTACTGTTTTGGGCTTTTACTATTTTGGTGCTGATTCTATCTCTGAGGAAGTTGCAGGGTTTTATCCTTTATGGTTTCCCCGAGAAAAACTCTTTGTGTCTCTTGTCTCTTGTGATGTGCTTATGTTTTATTTCCGTGCTTGTTATTCTCTTAGTTAAAATATCCTAAGATCATAATGCTAGCTTATATGATGAAAAACTAACACTCATGTAGAACTCTGATCTCTTCTAGGACACCCCTCCTAGTGCTGAATCAATGTAGGATGAAAGGCTGTTGGAAAAAATGTTTTCCCAGTTGAACACTATCCCCTGTGTTGCAACATAGAAAATGATAGGCACCCACTCCAATTTGAAGCTTTTACTGTGGACCCTCCCGAAAATCCTGTTCAGCATCAGAGCAATGAACCTGTAAGGGGTTCTTAGACTTATGGTGTCATATTCCCCAGTCGGCCTAGTTCTAAAATTATTTCCAGGCATGAGCATCCTTTTCAGTGTCTCGACTAGGTCCATCCTGATGGCCTTTAGCCAGTATTCAGTCAGGTATACTTGTGCTTCTGGTAAGTGGCAGGTCAGTGCTACATACCCAGGGCTATAAGTAGCATAGCCCTGTTTATCAACATTTGCTAAAATCATGGTGGTTACATCTGCCTTGGGCAGAATCCACCATATCACCTCTGAGCAGGGAAAAAGCTCAGGTATGGTATCAATTTTCATTAATGAAGACCTTTATATATTGGCATGGTTTCTTCCTCAAAACCTATGTCAGGTACTTCTCAGCGTGTAATTAATCTGTAAATTCCCCCCATTGATATTCAGGTTCCACACCAACTATGCATTTGGTGTCCTCGTAGGTGTATTCGAATCTGGTAATGATTTCGACTTCGGGTTCCTCTTCAACTACGGGAGCCTTATTCTTCTGATGCTTAGAAATCTTGAATTCTGATCAATTTCCCTGTCATATACAGGAATTTATTTTAGGTTCTATTGGGTCATTTCCAAATAACATTTGAAGATAAAGACAACAGTATAATCATTTTACCTCATCTATGCTAAACATGAGTGCAACTATGAAAAAAAATAAGCGAACAATGTTTGAAAATCAAATGCTCTTGTCCAAAGACTAAAACCAGCTCATAAAAAGCATGGGTTTTCTAAAATGATGAAAAATCCTCTTCCTAATGCTGAATAGAAAATAGTTCCAAAAACCCCCTCTCAACCCTGTGGATTACAACGTTACTCGGTGCCTAATCTCAAGTGAGGACGCTGCAAGTGGTAGCGCACTAGAAGATAAGGGAAAGCTAGCTTGCTGTAAAAACACTCACTTCATAGTCTGAATAGGTAATGCACTCGGAACCTAAAATGGGCCGGGGTTCATCTTCGAGCTCAAACAGTCTCACCCTAAGCGGGAAGTAAAAACAACATCACGGTCCTGGTTCATGAAGATGAGGGCGACCGAACTGTGGAACCAGAATCACGGCATCCTGGCAGAAAACCATGAAAATTCCCCCCTGGATGGCCACACGTAGATTGGGGGAAACTGGTGTGGACAACGTAACGGTCATGTGCACTAGTTTCCCCAGCAATCAAATGTGGTCTGCAAACCCTCAACGGCCACGAGAGTCATCATCAAAAAAATAAGAACCCCCCACTGGGCAGCCATACCATCTATCTAGAATATATATACAGGCCATGATGGGAAAATCTAGGAAAAAACTAACAGCGGAGACAACAAAAGTAGTTCGACCAATCAAACAGAATGGTAAAATGGGAATAAGGGCTTACCTAGCACTATGCTGCGCGACTGGTGGAGGAAAACCAGTGAACTTCCACGGCGGAGCCACCTAGGAGTGAAGGTACCGATAGCAAAAATATTGGTCTGCTCGAGCAAAAAACGATAGCGCGGAGAAAAATACAAAATAACAATAAAAAATGAAACACCCCAAACCCCAATATATATACGTTGCAGTCAACATGCAATCGGCGGGAAAAATTAGATCATCAGGCGGCAAAAAGGCTATGGGATCGGCGACCAAGGTACTATCTCCTCCGCAACGGCGAATGAAGACAACGTCGAAGTGCCCACAATGGCGTTGGTGGGAGAAACAAATCAGCACTCGCATCAGAGTTCGTGAGACTAAGACCTCAGGTCAATCAATGGTTAGAGAGCCGTAACGGTGAAAACATAAAGAGAACGAGTTCCACAGACCGACAAAAACAGAGTCAAACTAAACATGCATCAAGCGAATAAATATCGACCAAGCAGAATAAATAAATCAAACTATCAGAAGCATAGTTCTTTCTAGAGCCGCAACGATGAAAGTTGAATAGAACGAAAGACCTACGAAACAACACGATGGGGTTGGAAAAGGATGAGGCAACTCTTGGACAACTTCACAGAACCATTTCCACAACTGCGGAAAACGTACAGACAAAGGTTCCAACGGGATTTCAAAATAACTGCCGATGAAGAAAAATACATCGGAGACCAAATACACTTGACCTCGGACTTGATGTCCGGTTCTTCTCCACAACGGCGGACGCGCAGACGACTAGACTCCTGACTCAAAGTCCAAAACACTTCCGATGGTGAGGCAAAAATTAACTCAAACATTAAAACATTGCCCACCTAGAAGTAATCTTTATTCAAACATCAAGCAAAACCAAAAACTGAGCAAAAAATGAATTAAAGGAGGGTCCCAAAATTTTCTGAATTTTGGGAAATAGTTGCAGCTGCAACAGAAAGTTAGTGAAGTGGTAAGGAAATGTCCATTTGTCATGGATGGATTAGTCACTTGTGCAGATCTAAATGTTCTGCCACTTGGTTCCTATGATGTTCTCATTGGAAGGGACTGGTTGGAAGCACACAGAGTAAATCTTGATTGTTACAACAAGACTTTTGAGTGATTGGATGAAAAAAACAACTTAAGGGTTGTAAGAGGTGTTCCAAATGTGATTTCTATTAGGAATAATTCAGCAATGCAGCTAAAGAATTTTTGTGGGAAAGGTTCCAGAGTGTATGCAGCCCATGTGTTGGAGGCACCAGGAAATGAAACTCTTAGGTTGGAGGATTTTCATTTGTTGAAGGATATCATGGATTTTTTTCCTGATCAAATTCTAGGGCTTCCTCCAAAGAGGGACATTGATTTCACCATTGAACTTGTGCCAAGAGCAGCACCAGTGTCCAATACACCCTACAGGATGAGTACACCATAAATGATAGAGCTGAAGATGCAACTGCAAGAGTTGTTGGAGAATAAGTACATCAGTAAGAGTGTGTCTCCTTAGGGAGCACCAGTTGTGTTTGTGAAAAAGAAAGATGGTACACTCAGGTTGTGCATTGATTACAGATTGTTGAACAAAGTCACCGTGAAGAATAAATATCCTTTACCTCGAATTGATGACCTCTTTGATCAAATGAGAGGAGCAAAGGTGTTTTCCAATATTGACTTAAGGTTTGGTTACCATCAGGTAAGAATCAAGGATGAAGACATTCATAAGACAACCTTCAGAACAAGGTATGGACATTATGAGTTTGTAGTGGTACCATTTGGTCTCACAAATGCACCAGCTACATTTATGTTCCTTATGAACAATGTTTTCAGCAGGTATCTAGACAAGTTTGTTCTTTTCTTCCTTGATGACATTCTCATTTATTCTAAGAATGAGGAAGAGTATGAAGAACATTTGAAATTAACGTTGTAATTGCTCAGGGAGCATAGTCTGTATGCAAAGTTGAGCAAATGTGATTTCTATAAAGATAAGATTCACTATTTGGGTCACATTATCTCAAATGAGGGTATATCTATAGACCCTAAGAATATTGAATCCATTATGAATTGGACAACTCCAAGAAATGTGACAGATGTAAGATATTTTATGGGCCTTGCAAGTTACTACATGAGATTCATTGAAGGATTCTCTGAGGTTGCACATTCCTTCACTTCTTTGCAACAGAAGGGAATAACATTTGAATGGACACCAAGGTGTGAAGAAATCTTTTGGAAGTTGAACAATATTCTCACAAGTGTACCAGTTCTGAAAATTGCAAACCCAGAGAAAGAGTTTGTGGTGTGTACCGATGCATGCGGTCAAGGACTTGGAGGAGTTCTTATGCAAGACAACCACGTGATATGCTATGAGTCAAGAAAGTTTAAGGATCACGAGAAGAATTGTGCCACTCATGATATAAAACTTTCAACCATAGTACATGCTCTCAAGATGTGGAGGCGTTACTTAATGGGAAGAAAATTTGAGTTAAGGACAGACCACTGTGGTTTGAAGTATTTGTTTGATCAGCCTACTCTAAATGCTAGGCAAGCTAGATGGATGGAGTTTTTATGTGAGTTTGATTTTGAAATCAAACACATAAAAGGAAAAGAAAACAAGGTGGTTGATGCACTCAATAGGAAGGTGCATGAAATGCATGAGGAATCTCTTAGCATTTTACAGACAAATTTCAAACAACAACTTGTTAATCACACTGTTGAAGATGAAATGTATGTGCAGATCAAGAACAAATTGCAGCAGCAAAGTCATGAGAAGAGGTATGAGGGATATAAATTAGAAGAAGATAGACTTCTTACTTATAAAAGCAGAATTTATATTCCAAATGTAGCAGATTTGAGGAGAAATTTTATGGATGAGATTGATCAGACTCCATATTCTGGTCATCTAGGATACCAGAAGACAATTGCTACAACCAAAAACCAGTATTTTTGGACAGGAATGAAGAAGGACATTGTTGAGTATATTTCAAAGTGCATGAAATTCCAGTGGGTGAAGGTTGAGCATCAACACCCAACATGTTTGTTGCAGCCTTTTCCAGTTCTAGAATGGAAATGGGAAGTTGTTTCCATGGATTTCATTACAGGATTTCCAATGACTTGGAGGAAACATGATTCCATCATGGTTGTGGTGGACAAGTTGACAAAGGTAGCACATTTTATACCGGTTAAGTCCACGTCTAAAACTGACGCCATTGCAAAAATATTCATGAAGGAGGTTTTCAGATTGCATGGATTACATGGATTTCCTAAGGAAATATGTTTGCAGATTTGAGTACGAAGTTGAAATTCAGCACTATATACCATCCTCAGACTGATGGACATACAAAGAGAGTTAATCAAGTTCTTGAAGACATGCTTCACATGTATGTGATGGAAAAACCAACCAAGTGGGAGGATTATTTACACTTGGTAGAGTTTGCTTATAATAATGGACAACAAGCATCCTTGGCGATGAGTCCATATTTTGTATGGAAGAAGGTGTAGGACACATGTGACTTGGGATAATCCAGTGAAAAATATTGTGCTTGGTTAATAATTTCTCAAGGATATGGAGAAGGAGGTTTAAAATACTGGGAAGAATCTAAAAGCAACCCATGACAGAAATAAAAGCTATGCAGACAAGCATAGAGTGCATTGAGAGTTTAGTGTTGGGGATCATGTTTACCTCAGAGTGAGGGAAAGGAAGAGTTACTTGAATCTTGGAAGTTGTACAAAGTTGTCACCTAGATACTGTGGGTCATTTGAAGTGATTGAAATAATAGGGCCAGTTGCATATAGACTTGCATATCCTGCTAGCACTAGAGCTCATTGTTTTTCATGTTTCTTTGCTTAAGAAATATGTACATGATCCTAAACATGTGATAAATTGGGATGTGATTCAAGTGGAACCCGAGGGAGAGTTCCAAACCGAGCCATTACACATCCTTGATAGGAAGGTGACAGTTCTCCAGAATCGAGCCGTTGGACAGGTGAAGGTGTAGTGGGAGCACTATGGTCTTGAGGAGGATACATGAGAGATGGAGGATGACAAGCAATTGGAACATCCATTTTTGTTCAATTTTGTAGAGCACTGAAGGTGGTTCCAGTGTAGCATTTTTTTTAAATTTTGTAAAGCACTGAGGATAGTGCCATTGAAGGGGGAGGGGAATGTAATACCCCGTTTTTGACCCCATGGTATTGAATTGTACGATGTAAATATTGTATGGAAATCATGGCGAGGAGATCAAGGCTGAGGCCCTGCCATTGATTTGGTGTTTGTGTATAGGTGATCAAGGTTGATGCTTATGGTTATTGTGCTAGTCATGCACAATATATTTTGAATATCATGTAAAAGCATAATTTAATAAATACCACAGCTAGCTATGGAACTGCAACGTGAAAGAGATGGGGGAATGATTCCACAAGGGATGGGGAGGGGAGTTAGTCAACCCCCCTGAGACAATAGAGTGTGAACATATGTCAAGGGGGAAACCCATGAACCCTCAACTACATTTTTGTCCTCTGTCCTCAATCATTCACTGTTCTTCCAGAAGTTGGTTGAGGTAGTTAATGCTTTGGGAAGAGCAAGGAATGGAATTCTGTTTGTGTGTTTGAGTAATCCCACAAGTCTACAGTATGGGAAGCCGCGATCTTGCTTCTGAAGTGAGGAAGCACGTGATGCATTCCAGTCCTTCTTTAATTAGTCGGGGAATGTTTTGTTGTTCCTTAGCGTTCATTGTGGGGGATTATTCTATCATTCTGACACCATTCCTTCATTTAGAGTTAGGAATTGTTCATCAGCCAGAGTCATAGAGAATTTTTGGTTTTAGTAGAGTGGTGCTATGTGTTTTTGCAAGTATTTCCCTTTGCTAAGAAATTGGTTAATGTGTTGCAACATTATCCTAAACCATAGATTGGTAGGAGCTCTATGTCACATAGTGAAGCCTATGTGGCTGTGTTTTCCTTGTGGATTCCTGTGATGTGAATCCCTGTTTTGGTATGAATACTTAGGAGTGGAAGAGGCCCAAAATTGGCCGATAAACCTAATGAAGAGAGGAACCTCACAAAAAGATCAAGAGGGGTTGGAAAATCCTTTCTGCACACCCTAAAAAGCACTAGGAGGGAAGGTATTGTTGATGTATTTGTAACTTCGAAATGTATTCATCTATGTATCTTATGTATTGTAACCCGATGTTTATTCTGGGATGTATCTATAATGTAATTGAGTCATTTTGTCATGCCCCGATGTTTCGATCCGGAGGATCAATAATGTAAACAAGTCATGTCAAGTCATTGTGGGTAGCCCTCCGATTGTCTAAGGGTTAAAGTCCCTGCAGTTTTAGGGCACTAGGGTTATTAGAATCTCCTAGTAGAGGTTGGCCCTAGTAGGGTTTTAGTCATGTCAGGATTAGTATAAATAGAGAGCTAGACTCTCTATTTAACACACAACTCATACACACTCAAGTGTAGTGCATAGTTGAGGAAGGAGAAGACACTAGGGCTAGATAAGAAGAAGGTTATTGCTGTCGGGAGATCACTTACTGTTTTGGTGATGATTCTATCTATGAGGAAGTTGCGGGTTTTTCTCCATTTATGGTTTCCCTGAAGAAAAACACTGTGTTCGTTGTCTCTTGTGTTTGATTGTTCTATTTGTTATTCTCTCAGTTAAAGATCCTAATAATGCTAGCTTAATGTTAAAAAAACTAACATGTTATCAGATCTAACCTGAGAAGAAGACACCGTGTAGCTACGAGAACTAGGGCTTCCTAGTTTCTAGATATTCCTCCATAGATTTTCAGCAAAATTAAGGTGGAACAACTCTCCTCCTTAGGGCGCACCTTTCAGTCGAAGCAGAATCCAATTCTGAGGTTTTTCAGTTTTGGACCTGTCACTACTGCCGGAAATTAGGGCTTTTTACAGAAGATGAATTTTTTAGTGAGCCTAGGCCTGGATTGATCTCCTCCCCAAAATCAAAGTTAGGGATAAATTTCAAGGCATTTGGGTGGACAGAACTTTGGAAAAGCAAAACCCTAATTTGCTCCTGATCCAGTACTGCGGGATTTTAGCTCCAAATCCAAATCTGACACCTTGACCTGGTAAGATCTAAATATTTTGTATTTCCATTTGAGGTTATCAGTTTTAAGATGTCTCATCATACCAAGCTTGATGAAAATCTTGAGGGAGTTGATAACTTCTGAGCCTGGAAGTATAGGATCTCCTTGGTCCTGGAAGAAAATGAGTTAGACGCCTACATCCATGAGGAGGTTTCAGTTACAGAGGGAGATGAGTCAAAGGCCTTACATAAGAAGAATATGGTTATGGAAAAAAGGATCATTACTGATTCTATCAAGGATCACCTTATTCCACAGGTGTCCTCTCTCAAGACACATAAATCTATGTTTGATTCCCTAACCAAATTGTTTGAAAGGAAGAACATAAACCGGAAGATGACTCTGAGGAATCAACTGAAGAATGTGAAGATTCAGAATGTAGAGACCATCCAGTATTACTTCACAAGGGTTTCTTAGATCAAGGAACAATTAGAAGCTGTAGATGAAGAAGTGGAGAATGCAGAGATTGTGATGACAACTTTGAATGGCCTTCCTAGGTCATGGGATTCATTCATCCAAGGAATCTGTGCCAGAAAGAAATTAGTCAAATTTAGTAGACTATGGGAAGAATGTTCTCAAGAAGAAGCACAGATATAAGCTCGAGAAGAGAAGATGGGAAGTGAATATCAAGCTCTCACAGTTCACTCCAAGAAAGGCAGAAGAAAACCTCATCACTCCAAAGGTAAGAATCCTCATCATAGAGATAACAACAAAAAAGACCTATCTAGATTAAGATGTTATACATGTGATGAAATAGGACACTTTGCAAAAGAATGTGCTAAGAACAAGTTCCACTCTCATTAAAGGAAGGGGAACAAAAGAAGACATCATGCTCATGCTATAGAGGATGATGAACCTTCCAAGAAAAGAACCAGATATGAAAGTTAAGATTCTTCAAGCGAGGATGAATATGTTTTGATCTCCGGTCTCACAGGTAACATTACTCATGGAAGTGATGATTGGATTATATATAGTGGGGCTTCCAAACATATGACTGGATTCAAGGAATCCTTTGTGAGACTATCAGAACATGAATAACCTCACAAGGTGAAACTAGGAGATGACTACCAATATCCAATAAAAGGCAGTGGGGAATCTTCCTATAAACTAGACTCTGGAAAGTCTCTAACAATGAAGGAAGTATTGTTTGTGCCAAGACTCAAGAAGAACCTCCTCTCCATATTTGCACTAGATGCAAAAGGAATGAGGGTTGCATTCATAGATGGACAAGTCATCATGTGGCCAAGAGGAAAGACTATCGATGATGCGGTGGTGATTGGAGAACAAGGAGGAGGATTGTACAAATTAAAGGGCCATCCAAAAAAAGCATTAGTCCATGACATAGTAGAGCCAAGTGAACTTTGGCATAGAAGTCTTGCACATGTGCATTACAGAGCACTACCAATTGCAAGCAAAGCGGTTGAAGGTCTTCCAGAATTACAAGAAAAACATTATGGGGTCTGCAAAGGATGTGCGAAAGGAAAGAATACAAAGAAGACATTTCCTAGCAGCGAAAGTAAAGCCAAGGGAATCCTAGAAATCATCCACTCCGATGTATGCGGTCCTATGTCATCAAGCTCACTAAGCGGGTATGCATATTATGTTTCTTTTATTGATGATTTTTCTAGGAATACGTGGGTTTACTTCATGAAGAACAAAGACGAAGTATTCAGCAAATTCAAGGAATTCAAAGCCTTGATCGAGAACCAAACTGAAAAGAAGATCAAAACATTTCAATCAGACAATGGTGGAGAATTCACTTCGAATGAATTCAAAGAGCTATGCAAAGATTCAGGGATTAAGAGGGAGTTGTCCACTCCTTATAATCCACAACAGAATGGGATTGCAAAATGGAAGAACAAAACTATCATGGAAGTAGCAAGAGCTATGCTTCATGATCAAGATCTTCCGATGCATATTTGGGCCGAAGCTGCCAGAACAACAATGTATGTATAGAACTGTACTCCACATAGAGTACTCGAGAACAAGACTGCTGAAGAAGTCTTCTCCAGAAAGAAACTAGAAGTCAGCCATCTCAAAATATTTGGCTGTCCTGTGTACATACACATTCTAAAAGAGAAGAGAATAAAATTAGATCCTTTAGGAAAGAAGGGTATATTTGTGGGATGCTTTGAAAGCTCGAAGGCTTATAGAATATATTTCCCAAGATACAAGAAGATTGAAATCAGCAGGGATGTGACATTTGATGAATACATAGCTTACAACAAGTCCAGAAAGAGACCCGCTGAAGAACCTGAAGAAGCAGAAACACCCATAATTCATGATACAACCATGAACGAAGAAACTCAAGAAGAAGATCAAGAATTTGAAGAACCACAAAGACCTGTAGATCCACCTCTAGAGAAGAATCCTCATAAGAGAAAACCTGCTTGGGTATGAGAACTTATCCATGGTGCAGAAAGATATGGGGATCGAGAAGAGAATCATAGAGAAAGAAAGAGGACCAGATCCTGCTCTGGGTATGTAGCTTTACTATGTGATTTCATTGATAAAGAACCTTCCAGTTACAAAGAAGTGACAGAACGGAAAGAATGGAAGGATGCAATGATCGAAGAATATCAATTGATCATGAAGACTGATGTTTGGGATGTTGTCCCAAGACTAGAAGGGAAGTTAGTTGTCACTTCCAAATGGATCTACAAGATCAAACATGTTGCAGACGGTAGCATTGAAAAATATAAAGCAAGATTTGTGGCTTGGGATTTCTCTCAGAAGGAAGGAATAGATTATGAAGAAACCTTTGCTCCTATAGCTAGATACACTTCCATCAGATTGGTACTTGCTCTGGCTGCAGTGATGAAATGGAAGATACACCAAATGGATGTCAAGACTGCTTTCTTGAATGGTGTAGTAGAAGAGGAAGTGTATGTAGAACAACCACTTGGTTTCGAAACAAATGACAGAGAGTCTCATGTGTGCAGATTGAAGAAAGCCTTGTATGGTTTGAAATAGGCACCCAGGACCTGGTACAGCAGAATTGATAGCTTTCTATCCAGTTTGGGCTTTACCAAGAGTAAAGCAGATTCCAACCTTTACTACAAGGTTGAAGATGGAAACCCAGTGATGCTTCTACTATATGTAGATGATCTATTTGTGACAGGTACAGATGGGTTGATTACTGATATAAAAGAGAAATATTGCTATTTAGTTCAAAATGAAGGACTTAGGGATGATGCATTACTTTCTAGGTATGGAGGTGTGGCAGAGTACAGATGGAATCTTCCTTGGACAAGGGAAGTATGCAGTAGAGACCCTAAAGAGGTTTGGGATGATGGACTGTAAGGCTATGGCCACACCTATGGCACTGAATCTGAAGCTCTTGAATGATGCTTCATCAGAGTCAGTTGATGCTACGATGTATCGTCAGATGATTGGGTCTTTGATGTACCTGACAAACACGAGACCAGATATTTTCTTTGTTGTGAACACCTTGAGCCAGTTCATGACAGATCCAAGACATGTTCACTTGATTGCTGCAAAGCATATTCTAAGGAACCTGAATGGTATAGTTGATTATGGGCTCAAGTACGATGCGAATCAGAAGATTAACCTTGAGGGTTATGTTGATTCAGATTGGGCAAAAGTTCCATTGATAGGAAGAGCACTTCATGGTGTTGCTTCAGTATGGGATTAGGTGTGATCTCTTGGTTTAGCAGGAAGCAATATTGTGTGGCACTGAGTATAGCTGAAGCAAAGTATGTCACATCTTGTTCAACTAGTTGTGAGGTAGTATGGATGAGGAAGCTACTGTCTGATTTATTTGATCTCTAGTTGGATGCTACTTGTATACATTGTGACAGCTAGAGTTGTGTGAAGTTGTTAGAGAATCTAGTGTTCCATGACAAGTCGAAGCATATCGAGATCAAGTATCACTATATCAGGGATATGGTGCAGAGGGGAGCAGTGAAGCTCTAGTATGTTGCGACCAAGGAATAGATAGCTGATGTGTTGATGAAGGCATTAGCCAAGGTGAAGTTTGAGTAATTCAGGGAGAAGCTTGGTGTTCTCCAGATCAAAGTTTCCTCCAAGGGAAAGTGATGAGTCCCATAGCCCTTCTGACATGGTGAGAGGATTGGTTCCTTACATGGTCAGATGTAAGGGCTGAGCCATTTAGTCATGGTGAGAGGATTGGTTCCTTCCATGTCAGATATGAGTGCTGGCCATTCTGTCGAGTAGGATAGATGTAAGGGCAATTGCCATTCTGGGAATGAAGGTACTTGGTTAGTTACTGGGAAAACTTAGTCTAGGACTAAGAAGCCATTCTAATGTGATAGAGGGATGTGTTCTCACTTGATCAGATGTAAGGGCTGAACCTTTTTGTCATGGCTAAAGGATTAGGTTCCTTCCATGTCAGATGTGAGTGTTGGCCATTCCGATGAGCAGGCCAGATGTAAGGGCAACTTCCATTCTCTAGGAGAATGGAGGCACTTGGTCAGTTACCAAGTAGCTCAGTCTAGGACTGGGGGCCATTCTGATGTGACTGTAGGATTGGTTCCTACAAGATCAGATATGAGTGCAGAGCCCTTCCATCATTGTGAGCAGGATGTGTTCCCGCCTGGATGGATGTAAGTGCAAAGCCTTTTCGTCATTGTGAGCATGATGTGTTCCCGCCTGGATGGATGTAAGTGCAGAGCCTTTTCATCATTGTGAGTAGGATATGTTCTCGCCTGGATGAATGTAAGTGCAGAAATATTTCATCATTGTGAGTAGGATGTGTTCCATCCTGGATGAGAGTTTTTCATCATTGTGAGTAGGATGTGGTTCCGACCTGGATGGAAGAACAGAGATCTTCCATCATTGTGGTAGGATGTGGTTCCATCCTGGATGAAAGTACGTAAATATTCCATCATTGTGGTAGGATGTGGTTCCATCCTGGATGGAATTACAAAACTCTTCCATCATTGTGAGCAGGATGTGGTTCCGACCTGGATGGAAGAACAAAGATCTTCCATCATTGTGGTAGGATGTGGTTCCAGCCTGGATGGATGTGAGTATTGTGCCTTTCTGATGAGTAGGTCAGATATAAGTGCTGAAGAATACCTACATGGAGGCTAGGCCTACAACCAGCATGAAAAAGGGATGGCTCTGTAAAACTTCCTGTGACAAGAAGAATCATGAGATAGCACCCGTGATGATCCAGATCAAGCGATGATCTAGATCCAGTGATAATGATCTAGCAGTAATGATCTAGATCAAGTGATGATCTAGATCAAGAGATGATCCAGATCCAGTGATGATCCAGATCCAGTGATGAGATCGAGTGATGATCCAGATCCAGTGATGATGTCCAGTGATGATCCAGATCTAGTGACGATGTCCCATGATGATCTAGATCAAGTGATGATCTAGATCTAAAGATGAAGATGGCTTAAAGATGAATATGACTTGAAGACTAAGAACACTTGAAGATGCAGATGATGAGATGATCCAGTTGATATAGAGAAGAAGACCGGTGCTAAAAATTGTGTCGAAAGAATACCTTCCTAGTTAAGAGGGAGTGTTGAAGTATTTGTAACTTTGGAATGTATTCATCTATGTATCTTATGTATTGTAACCTGATGTTTATTCCGATATGTATTTATGATGTAATTGAGTCATGTTTTCATGTCCTGATGTTTCGATCGGGAGGATCAATAATGTAAACAAGTCATGTCAAGTCATTGTGGGTAACCCTCCGATTGTCTAAGGGTTAAAGTCCCCATAGTTCCGGGGCACTAGGGTTATTAGACTCTCCTAGTAGAGGTCATCCCTAGTAGTGTTTTAGTCATGTTGGGATTAGTATAAATAGAGAGTTGGACTCTCTATTTAACATACAACTCATACACACTCAAGTGTAGTGCATAGTTGAGGAAGGAGAAGTCTCTGGGGCTAGATAAGAAGAAGGTTACTGCTGTCGGGAGATCACTTACTATTTTGGGATTTTAATATTTTGGTGTTGATTATATCTCTGAGGAAGCTGTGGGGTTTTCTCCATTTATGGTTTCCCCGAAGAAAAACATGGTGTTCGTTGTCTCTTGTGTTTGATTGCTGTACTTGTTATTCTCTCAGTTAAAGATCCTAATAATGCTATCTTAATGTTAAAAAACTAACAGGTATGGCCTAAGGGATTTGTGTAGCAGAGAAGGGAATAATTCCTTATGTTGGGTGGTGTAGGTACTGGGGAGGCAAAGCTATATCTTGTGTAGGTGTCCATAGCTCTGTGGTTGAGTTCACTAGCTTAGCAATTCTACCTTTCCATTTCCTTAGCCGTATGAGAAAACTAGTTGTAGGTTGGTTTGATTGTGTTTTGATGTGCATGAATCATTTCCTTAGTAGCATGTGAAACCTAATTGTATATTGTCTTGGCTAGGAAGTTTGTGAAACCCAACTGTGTGTTGGCTTGACTGTGTGTGTTATGATCTGACTGTGTGTAACTCTGTTGTTCCCTAGTTCCCTGTGGAAATCATGCCCAAATCAGGGGTGACAGTGATGTTGAGAGATTGATGAAAACAACCGGCCTATGGTTGGGTGGAACGTTGCAGCCACATAGCTAGTTGCGGGACAGCTCCATCATCCAAGATAAGTATTCTTTGTGATTCATGTTTATGCATTGTGTTTGTTTATGAAGGACTATATTGTTTATGTAGAATTCTTATGAGTATGATGAATGTATTATGATGAATGCTTGTTAGTGTTTCAATAGATTTACTGTTGAATGAATGTCCCTACATTTTCTTGTTTATTCCCTGTATGTTTCATGCATTTTTTCCTAATTCCATGCAGTCTGGAAGCCTGTTACAGA
Source organism: Pseudotsuga menziesii (assembly GCA_001517045.1). NCBI lineage: Eukaryota > Viridiplantae > Streptophyta > Pinopsida > Pinales > Pinaceae > Pseudotsuga > Pseudotsuga menziesii. Next base: position 33,325 of record LPNX010440924.1, on the reverse strand, counting down.
GTTAGAATGATTCTGACTTAGTGTTTCCTCCCTTTGAAATCCTCCTGGGGAAGGCGGAAGGTAGAAACTGGAAAATGGAAGTGAAACAAGGCATAAAGTTAGTTTTTTGCACTCCAGGATCCTCCTGCGGAAGGCAGAAAAGTGGAAAGTGGAAAAGCAACGAAAAGTCCAAGGAAAAGTCAAGAAGGAAGGCGGAAGGTAGAAATCGACAAGTATGGAAAAGTTGAATGAAAAAGATGGATTTCCACGTTCTAAAGTTGAAAGTCGAAAAGCAGAAGGTTAGAAGGAGGAAAGCGGGAAACTGAAGGGCAAGGTAGTCATTTCATGCATTTTCGCATTCCCAAGTTGGAAGGAAGAAAGCGCAAGTGTAGAAGGAAGATTTATGGTTGAACACTTCCATCAAATGTTAAAGTTCTGATTCCTGAGTTCTGAGCGAAAGGTGGAAAGCGAAAGTGCAAAAGGCAAATTAATGGTTGAACACTTATGTTGAATGTTAAAGTTTTGATTCTCGAGTTTCGAAATAGAGCCATAAAATTAGTTACAAAAATGGGGATCAATCTCGAATGATCATAAAATTCAAACAAGCTCTGATCTGCCAAATTCACCATGATTTTTGAAAAAATAGGAAAGCATGATGGGACTCACATGATGGACAAAAATAGAGAATTAAACACCTCGAAACCACGCCTATCAGATGAAAATGATGGATTAAGACACCTTGAACGATCTGCAACAATTTCGAAACTGCTTTGCCTTTTTACCTGTGAAAATGCTTTCAGACCGTAGATCTTACCTCATAATTGATCTTGGGCCATCGATCTGGGGTCTATAGGAAATGAGGAACAGGTTGCTAGGTTTCTTGAGGTTCAATTTGGTATTTTCACCCCTGCCTTATCCTTCTCGCCATTTAAATTTATGCATCGTCTATCTCTATAGGATTTATTTTTGGCCATTGATCTGAGATCAAGTTTACAAGATTTAGAAAACAAAAATCGGAATGTCAAACTTTCATAACAAATAACTTTTACATTTTCTCCCTTCTGTTTCCGCTCTTCCAACTTTGCCTTTAGCAAAAAGTGGAACGTGAATCTTCCAACTTTCTTCACCAATATTTTTTCTCTTCTGCTTCCTCCCTTTCATGGAAAATTAAGTGAGGAAAACAGACTTTCAAATTTTATCCAAGCTTGGTTTTTACCTTTCTACTTCCACGTTTTCTTTCTGCACCGTTGATATTTAGCGAAAACGCTCTGAGCCGTCAATCTGGCGGATTGTGGAACATAGAACTTCAAATTTTCATGACCAATTTCTTTAAGTTTTCTGATTTTCGATCTTCGCCCTTTATTCTTTTATGATACATTGATATTTAGCGGAAGCGCCCTAAGCCGTTGATCTGGTGGATCACGCAAAAAGAAAATCAGTGTTAACCCAAAAATCCCCCACACAGCTCTCAATGGCCTACATCACCCAAGGACACCACCTCACAACACTCATTTCACTCCATAAGACCCTCCATGACCTTCCATTTGACCCCCACACCTCCAAAAGAGCCCAAGGATGAAGAAAAGGGCTAAAAACCCCAAAAAAGAGCCCAAAATAGACCCCCAGGAGCTAAAGCCCTCAAAAAGGGGCTAAAACCCTTAAAGGGGCTAAAATTAGGGCGGAAGGGGCTAAAGGCCCAAAAAGGGGCTAAAGCCTTGACCAAGGGCTTAAAACCCTAAAACCCCTTGGAAAAACTATATAAGGAGGGTGGGGGGTCACTCTCAAAACACTCCTCATTTGCATATTGTTATGCTACCTGTGGATGCTTTGAGACCTCTTGCTCTCAAACCACCGACTCTCCCTCTCCTCCATCTCCATTTCTCCAAGCCATTGCTCCCCAACCAAGAGAGAGGTGCTCCCATGAGATAGGGCATGGTGGCCCATTTCCACCCAAGTGAGGTATAGCTTTTGTTTATGCATGTTTATTTACTTGTTTTATTTTCTAACCAATATTTCTAGTTGCAGGTTTGCCATTAACATCTTTTGTAGGTTGCTTCCATAGTAGTATAGGTTTCTCTTGCAGGTTTTGGGAGGAAGAACCCTAACCCACTGTGTGCAGAGGGGTTCAAAAATACTCCATATCTTCTTGCTTTCTGTTATTAGCTTAGAAATAGTTTATTTCAGCTGCCATTTACTTGTTCCAGTGTAGCTTAGTTTAGTTTCAATTCACAGCTTGTTTTTTACCATTTTCCATTCTGTTTTTTACTGTTTTCTAAGGGTAGAAACCTACTCTTGTGCCCTATAGGAACAAGGGAGCCATTTTTACCCCTTTAGTGAGGAGAAATTCTCACTATAGCCTTGGCAACTCCCCTGGGTCGATCCCACAGGATCCCTGGGCAAAAAATTTCAAAGTTTTTCAAGTTTTTCAGTTTTTACCCTAGTTTCGAAAATGCTATGTTAGATCTGCTTAGATTTGCTTTATTCCTTGTTTTCTTTCAGTGCCAAAGCCTTTCCTAGTCCGAGCCGAGTCAGACTGGCCCAGTACCAGTTACTGTCGGCCAGATCTGACCCTGCAGCACCAAAAACACCCCTTTCCGGAGTAGGTCGCTCTTATCGGGGGATAAGGTGCGGGAAGGCTCACTTAATTGGAAGACAGGAGCACCCAGGGCACACTTAATCCTTAGACAGGCATGCATTCATCCCAGGAGCTCAAGTTGCGCCTGTTTTGGCATTTTGTGCGACCCCCTCGCTCATTTATGGAAAAATATCGCGGCCCCCTCGCGGGTTTTAGTCAGAAATGTGTTTCCTGTCACACAAAAGTTGTTTTTCAGTTTAATTAGCAACAATTTCCAGTTTTATAGGACTGTTAGTGTATCCCAGCCGCCTCTGTCCACCATTACAGGTCTCTGTTTATTTCAGTTTTCAATTTTTGCAAATAAATCAATGAACAATGTGTATATGCTAATCCAATCATTAAGGTTCAATAAAATGAATTAGCCTAACTAAAATTAACATAAAATTAACCATCTTGCTGCCCCCTTCCTCCTCTACCCAGTCATCACCCTCCAGGGTATTCTGGGATACGACGAAGGGAAAAGCTCGTATAGATCTAGGTACTCCATGGCATTTTTCCTAAACCATTAAAACTACGTGACCTGGAAGGTACGGGGGGTAGAGAAGGAGGGATTCTCATGGCGCTAAGTGTCCTCCCTGCTTGACCAACCTAGCACTTGGGAGGTGACCTAAGGATCTACAGATGGGCTTAGTCCCATTGTGTTGAGAGCCCAACACCTTCTCTCGGTTGAAGAAGAATACCACTGAGAGGTAGACACTTAGTTAGGCCAACATATTAGGGTTAATCACAATATTTGCTTACAAGTTTCTGTTTACATTTGCATTCAAAACCATTATGTGAACTCTACCATGAATTCATAAACCATATTGCAAACCAAATACCAGAACAAGCAAGCAAACCATCACACCATACCACATAATTAACCCAACTTAGTTCATGACGCTGAGTAAGCCTTAAAAATTACCAATTTTACACTAAGTCAATCAACTCTGCAGTCTTTGAGGACATAAGTCCCTGACTGCCACAACTGTGGGAAGTAATTGGGCTTTGCCTAGAAACTCATTGTGAGGAGTACCATAGGAACCCCAAAGTAGCTGGCCGCTGAGAGGAATTGCCAAGTGAAATGGGCAACGACCCCTTCCGATTGAGTAGAGTTACCTGTGAGGAGCAAGCCAAGCACTGTCTTCTGGCAGTCTTGGTGGCCAAGAGACCACCTTCAGCCAGTAGGAAGCCATTGAAACTGGGGTCCAAATTTCATACCAACCAGTTTCATTCACACAGGCAAACACAATTGATCCCCCATGATCTTCCTCATGCCTAAGAGGTGAACCACCACCATTTGGAACACTCAATCAGCACCATCGTAGCCGTTCTTAGTGATCTCCCACACCATCAGAGGGCCATACAACCTCTGATTCTAATTCAGACCCATATTAGTCTAAACTAGACCTCCACATCACACCATCTAGCCCCATGGCCACTGCAAACCTGGATCCATTTTCTGGTCTAACCTTAGCAAGTGGACCCATGTCCACATCACAACCAGTCACCCACAATGTGGCAAGCAGTCTAAGCATAGTCATTAGCCAATTTCCACCACCCATAGCGACTAGCCAAGCTGGTCCAGTGGCCACACATGGGGGCAGTGCCTCCTCCACACACATAGTCCCACCTGCCACACAGGGGGGCAGTGCACCAACCACCCACATTCCCCCTACCACCATGCAAGGGGGAAATGCCCTCGCCACCCATACCATGCCTCCCACAACATTTGGGGGCATTAGCCCATCCGCCATGGTACCACCACAACCCCTCCCAGCCATGCAGATGCATGATGCACCTGCAAACCCCACTCCCATTGTAGCCCCATCCCACATCAACTTGCGGTCAAATCTGCCATTCATGGCCCGCTTGAACTTGCTTGACCTAGCTAGATTGACAAATGACCCCATCCATCACCAAGATTTTTGGACACCCATGCAAACTAAGCTTCCTTCAGACATCCTAAAGTTTGAAGGAAAATCTGGGGAATGTCCCCAAAACCATATAATGACCTTCCATCTATGGTGCTCATCTAATAGCATCGTAGAAGACTCCATCAGGCTAAGGCTGTTCCAACGCACCCTCACAGGTGCCGCAACCAAATGGTACATTGAGCTACCACAAGCCAAGTACCCCAACTTCAACTCCCTAGCCTTCATGTTCCTGCAGTATTTCTAGTTCCCGGTCAGATATGATGAGGGGGTGGAGATCCTACTATCCTATTGCCAAAACACCACCACTCACATCACTGATCATATCCATGAGTGGTAGCGATGTTGCAGCCTATGCAAGATCCAACTTGATGACAGGATCTTCTTAGATTGGCTCCTCAAGACTTTGCTCCCACCCATCGCAAAGGACATCGCATTCGAACGTCCCCAATCTGAAGAAGCCTGCCATATTGAAGGCCCAACAATTTGACCTCATTTACGCCCAGTCGGGATACTTGTATACCATCATCCCAGATGCTCCCTGTCCAAGTACCTCTTATCGTGATGCACTGGGGGAATCCCACGTAGAGGATGGCATCATAGGGTCAGTATCCCAACAACCACTGCCCCAACTGACACCACCTACTGTGGCACCGTAACCAAGCAACACCACTAACGTTGCTTACCAAAACCAAGCTCCGGACTATGCTAGAATGATGTCTTAGTCTGGAGCAACCACCTCTTATGCACAACCTGTGCCACTGTAGCAGGCTCAAGTTATGGCTTGGACAACACAGCAGTATGTGGGGCAAATGCCCACATTCATGGCACCACCACCCCCACAAATCTACTGTGCACCACCAGTACAACAATTCCAATCCCGCGCCCCCACTCCACCCGCTCCAGCCACTCCATTGGGACAAGTGTTTGCATAGCAAAACTGTCCCAACCAGCCTACTGCCAACAATCAATAAGGGCAAGCTAGAAATAACCGGCCCCGCAACCAGGGCAACAACCAACCGCAGGGAGGCGGTCAATAACCAAATCCCCCCAACAATCCCGCAGCAAATCAGCTAGTCCAGAACCCCCCATGACCAAATGCACCAAGATGCAATGCCCCATTGCACACAAACCAACCATGTACACTCTATGAGGTCTATGGGCACTATACATTCGAGTGCCCCCTCATGGGTCACACCAAGCAGGCCATTCGAAACGAGGCCCAACAGGCTACCAACGCCACAAACCAAGCACAACCCAACCCGTCACCACAAGGACCTCCTCCCATGGTGCTTTAAAACCCACTACCAGTCCAAAGATTGGTGGCAACCGCTACCCCTCCCCAGGCCACTCCCAACGCTCCAGGGGCACCACCTATGGCCGAAAAAGGTGTCCACCACCTGATGACCATGACCATTGAAGAGGTCAACTTACAAACTAGACAAAACTAGTACAGTACCACTACTGAACCTGTTGACTCATCAGTAGCATCTACGTCTAAGAAAACAAACTTACCTCTCCAGTTACCCCCGTTCCCCCACCCCCCCATACGCAGAATCTCCAATAACGCCACAACTAGAGCTGCAGTTAGCTACATCATTGTGGATGATTTGGCCCAAATTCCAACTACCATGTCCGCTCTTGAGGTACTTAAAACATTCCCAATGCAGCGGAAATCCTTACTAGCCGCTTTAGGGGCAGTAGACCCCTCCGATTCCAAGCTGATCACCTTTGACATAGAAAATGGAGAGCCGCGCATGCCCTCCACTATCGCCTTCCAAATACCAGTGTCCATCCATAACTTGGTTGTGCACCGATGCATAGTGGATGAGGGGGAATCCACGTGCGTCATGTCTACCTTGGTTTGGTAGAAGCTTGGATCACCTATTCTACAACCATCTTCCACGAATCTGTGGGCTTATGATGGACACCCCACTAAATCCCAAGGAATCCTCTCTCATGTCTCCATCACGTTAGCTGGGAAGACAGTCATGATTGACATTAAGGTCGTCAATGCTCAACTAGATTACAACCTCCTCCTTGGGAGGAGTTACATGTACGCCATGCAAGCGGTCGCGTCAACTGTCTTCCACCTCATGATGTTCCCCCATGAAGGGAAGATTGTGACGGTTGACCAACTCACCTACCATGATCTGCAAGGGGTAACAGTGCCTGCCAACGTTATCCCTACCATCACCACCATCGAGCTGCAAGGGGCGACCACACATGCTAACGTCATCCCTGCAACCAACACTGTGGTTGAAAACACACCTGCCTCCCCACTGTTGAATGTGGGCCTTGGGTTGTTTACCAACCTCACCATGACGGCTCCTTTCCCGTTGGTGTCACCACCACTGACACAAAAGAAAACTGCAGACTTGTGTATGGTCTCATCAAGCACTACTGCACCCAAACAACAACCGCAGCCGCAGCCCCAACCACAACCACAACATCATCTGTAGCAGCCGCAACACCACGCACAGCAGCAACATTACGCGCAACCGTAACCACAACCTCACCCCCACATGCAACCAGCTGGGATTTATGTGGTCTCATCTTTGGTCCATACTATTCCCTTCCTCTTTCCCCCACCTGGTGTCATGAGCAAGCCGGTCATGGCCACCTTAAGCCTACCGAACCTTAAGTTGGGGATCCCGGTGTGGTATCTAGATCCACCCGCTCAACAACCAATGCCCCAGGTTGTGTTAAATCTATTACAACCTATTACAGTTGAGTCTCACCCACCACCCGGTCCGCATAGGCCAACCGCCACACCCGCACCTGCACCTCCTCAACCCAAAAGGGCCAGGGGAAAGAACACCAAAGCCGTTGCAGAACCATGACCAGTCCCACCTTGTGCCATCTGCAAACAACAAGGCCACCCAACTCAGGATTTCCTCGAAATCCTAGTGATCTGTGTGCATCTAGATGCCATGGATACAAATGAAAACATCCCCATGGTTGAAATCCCAACCGCGCCGGTAGTAAAGAACAAGGCATTAAGGATGAACCATGCTTGCGCCATTTGTGGCTTGTATGGACATTACTCCCACCATTGCCAAGACCTCCCCAAATTTCAAATGGCTCTTGCTGACCTCCGTCACCATTCCCTTGAGTCTGAGATCACCTTGATCGAAGAAGTTCACCCACCACCACCTCCTTCGTCTGACACCATGTCCATCTACATGATGTCTAGTTCCCCTGACCAGGTCACTCCCATCTCCAATGATGGTCCATCAGACCTGTCACTTCATTGCTTCAACAACAATGAGGAGATCCTTGAAGCTCTGACCGCCCCGGAATACCCATGGGATGATATGCACCATCGCTCGTTCTTCCTCCCGGAAGAGCTTGCGTCGCAGTCCGACCAGTTTTTCGTGGAGACCAAAGATTTCATCCATGGGAAGGTTGACTGGTTCAAGAACCCAATCCCAGCACCATATGCCTTTGAAGAGGGGAACATGGCAAACATTTTTCCAACCATTAAAATGGACATCTCAACCAATTTTGAGATCATTGAAGAAATCATGCTGGGGGCATCTTGCTCCCCGAAAGAGGTCGATGCCTACACCACTCTCTTTCAAGAATTCCGTGACATCTTCACCTGGTCATACACTGAAATTCCTGACTTAGATCCATCCATCGTGAAACACCACATCGACACATGGCCTAATGTGGCACCCGTCCACCAGAAGCAATGACCCATCCATCCATCCAAAGTGGTTGTGGTGAAGGCCGAGATAGAGAAGCTGCGCACAACCGGCTTCATTTATCCCATTGCATACACAATTGGGTTTCTAATCCTGTTCTTGTGAATAAAAAACAGGGTACCATTCATGTTTTCATAGACTTTCGCGATCTCAATGGGGCATCTCCCAAAGACAACTTCCCCACACTGTTCATCGACCAGATAATCGATGCATGCACCAGACATTAGGTCTTCTCCTTCATGGACGGTTTTTCCGGATACAACCAAATCCAAATCTGGAAAGAAGACCATTGCAAAATGGCATTCACAACTCCATGGGGCACATTCACCTACCGAGTCATGCCCTTTGGCCTCAAGAATGCCGGAGCCACCTTCCAACGTGCCATGATGCACTGCTTCCGCGATCTTACTCACATCACGTTGGTGTGTTTCAATAACCTCATTGCGCGATCGCAAAGCCACACACAACACATAAACGACTTGTGACAAGTCTTAATGCGATGTCGCCAGTACAGAATCCACTTGAACCCATTAAAGTGTGTTTTCTGTGTCCCCATGGGCCATCTCTAAGGATTAATCGTGTCACATAAAGGAATGACCACTGATCCTGGGAAAGTCCAAATGACTTTCCCCCTAATGTCACCCCTTTGAGTGACAATGTCCTTAATTGTATTATAGTCTTTTCATTTTTTGTTTTACACATTTTTTCCCGATTGAATCTTATGTATCATTTCCTCTCATTGCTTCAGATGGAACACTCCTCAAATCGCTATATGGGGTTTGCAGATGGAGCAAGCAGATGGTACCCAAACCTTGCCTCGGTTGCATGGGTAATCTACTCCCCATCGCATGAGTTGATCCACATCGACGAAATATGCGTGGGCACTGTGACCAACAACCAGGCGAAATATGATGGTGTCAATGGCCTCTTGGCTGCTGCTCTACAATTAGGAATTGACCATCTCGATGTCTTCTTAGACTCTTAGCTGCTTGTTTCTCAATTGAACAACCATTACCGAGTTCACGATCCCTGCCTCTTTAGAAATTACCTACACACTAAACACATGGTCAGAACATTTGAATCCATCACATTCACACATGTTCCTAGGAACCTCAATAGTGTTGCAGATCAAATGGCTAATGACATTCTAAATTGGCACATCCACAACAACATATAGGAAACATACAACCATAACATAATGCATAGTCATGTCTAAAAATACACACACAGTGTAACAATACATCACATAGGCATTTGCATTCCACAACATAATAAAAGACTCGCATAATAAAACCATAAAAGCGCATCCACGTGCGTCAAAAATATATATAAACATAAATCCATAAGTCGCATGTCCACAATATGTCCAGTACAAAAAGAGAGAAGCCACATATGCTTTCTCAGCAGGATATACATAAGCGATACAAAAACCCCTAAGGGCACCTATGCACTAAGGGTTAGCCCCACAAGGCTACTAATTTGATTCATATCCATCATCTGACTCAGACTCATCATCTTCTGAAGAAGACGAATCCAATGCAAGCACACCACCTCTCGTCGTCCGGCGAAAGTGCTCGCACGCCACTGCCATCTTCCTCATCATGTCCGTCAGCTCGGGAGGAATATTGTGAATAGCAGTGATAAAGTTGGTTTTTTGATGCTGCCAACCAACATCTGGCACCCCAGTAGCCACCTCCTCCATGTATGGAACCATCCAATCCATGACCCACTGTCGCCTACGAGGGTTCCCAGAAGGGGCCACCACAGAAGCTGCCGCAGGAGGCACGGTAACAACCTGCCTCTGATGCCTGGGTGGCGGGCAAGGACCAACATCTGCACACACAACCAAGGACACCATTAGTCCACATACATCAACATGAAAATCACTAACTAGCTCAACTATACTATGCACAAATATGAACATAAAAACATCAAGCATACATACCAGCTGGTCCCCAAGCTTGACCAGGAGGTCGGGGCATCTCTGGATCTCCCTGAAAGTCCATACCCACATACAGGTACTCCTCAATCACCATAGGTAGCTGGATCCACTGCTCCAACAAATCCTCTGTGAAGAAGTGACCCACTCTACCGCCACCCTCGCGGATCATCATCTGGCACCACCTATACATCCTCGGCTCCCGTGGACCACTGTCCTCCACAGCCCGATGAGGACGAAGTGTAGGGATTTTCTCAAAGAAGAAAGCACATAGAAAGGAGCCAAAGAAAAACCCCGCGCTAGTAGTCTTCGACCTATTCAGCTAACACCGGAAAACCTGTAAGTACATCTGGCCCCATGCATAATAAGTGCCACCAATGGCACGCTCGAATAACTGCAGCTGACCACCAGAAATCTTGTGGCTCCCCGTGGAACCCAAGATACACTATAGTAAAGTCCCCACCGCCCATGTAGAAAACTCCTCGATGTCACACATCAGGATGTAGGACGCACGCACATACGCCATAGCGTAACAGTGCCACTCACATAAATCCTCCAATGTCTCCCCTTGAGACAAAATAGGAGCCAAGTCACCAACTACTCCCAATATTGGGAGCCCAGTAATGAAGTAAACATCCTCCAGCGTAATCTCAATATGCTGTCCCTGGAAGAGGAACACCTCCTCAGTGACATCCCAAAAACTGATCAGAGTTTGCATAAGCAAACCCAAGCTCCGCATAAGTGGAATCCGCATGAACTTCAGTAACCCACAGCGAGCCAGTGTATCTCTAACACCCCCGTCTTGTAATGATGCATCTCGGACCGGCTAGTAGTCTCTCTCCCTCCATTTGATATCCACCATCCTGCACAAGGAAAAAACCCTGAGGTCAGACCTCCCCATCATAAAAAAACCACCCAAAGAGGGTCAGGGTGCACTTAACTGAGCAAAAGGATCACCCAGGGCGCTCATAATGGCCCAATAGGTACACCCAAGGTGCACCATTTCCTTTGAAATGAGCGACCTGGTGCATTTGAAATCCCAAACAGCTCAAAGGGGGCCTCCAGGTGGTCAAATCCAGTAAAAAATACATCAAAATGAAGAGCTTCAGTGAGAGCTTTTACCTGCAAGTGGCGGCTCGTGAAACCGTTGACTGGATCAAGAGAAATTAGCAAATGAAGAATTAGAGCCCACCTCTCCAACTCCATAATGAACAATGACAATGACACTTCACCATGTGGACCCTCCCCTTTTATAGGCTCCATTTGACCTAATTTCTTCCGATCGACATAACAGGCCCATACGGACTCCGTTTGAGACACCATTCATGCCACTGGTTTCAAAATTCTGCCCTCTATCTAGTTATGAGACCATTGTCTCATGTTTAAATAGTCAATTTCAAGACCATTTCCCACAAGTCACCTTGATTCAAGAGCCATGACATAATGATGCGAGTGTCTACGGACCGGTACTCGTATCACATTACCCAGTCGCAACTCATGCGAGTGATCGGGCTGCTGTCCATTAAGGATTGTACCATATTTTACTTTTTATAATTACAATTGTCTTTTTCACCGCACCTTACGCGGACATCTTTGGACCATCATCCACAAAAACCTTTTTTTTTCTTCCATATATTTGACATAGAAGTGTCCTCGGACCGTTTCCCATTTAGGAATGTAGTTTTAGCTTTTATTTTGTATTTTTTAGCACATAATTGTCTTTTCTGTTTACCACACCTTGCGCAGACCTCTAGACCACTGTCCACAAAAAAATTTCTTTTCTTGCACATATTTGGCATATAAATGCCTCTTGACTTGTACTTAAATCACATGTGGTCAAGTCTGTCCACATTAGCACACACACACACTCTCCTGACCTCTGTCCGAGAGACCAAGCCTAGGAGAAGATCAAAAATTGTATAAGTATGGAATTATTGGTAAAATATGCCTAACTACCCTTTTGGAAATTCCCATCATAGCTCATAGGACGATGATAAAATTATTTTGAGGATGTGGATCTCTAGATTGTTGTATGGTGCATCCAACCATATCATTATCCTAACCAAAAAGTCTTTTAGAAAGAAGATATCAATATGCCAAAAGTGCCTCTAAGCCATATTTGCATTACTCTAGAAAAATCCTCGCTGAGGAGAGAGAAAAAAGCTCCAAAAGATGAAAGTGGTCTTGATGGATTCATCTTGTTGGCCTCTACCCATTGGGTATCTCACTTGCCAAGTTTGAAGGAAAAAAGAAATCACCTTGGTGACCTGGGGTTTGAAGAGAACTGGTTAAGTGTTAGAAAAAGAGTTTGAGAGACCATATGGAAATGCCTACAAGGGGGCGTTTTTTTATGATAAAATTCATCAGATGATATGGTCTTGTTCATTGTTGAAATGGCTATCTAGCCATGCTCTTGGTTTTTCTTATGGTGATCAGACAAGGAAAATATCAACCTGCCAAAATAGAAGAAAAATGTTATTTTGCATGCTAAAGACAAAGGAAAAATGGCTGTGTTGTAAAGGGGCTAAGTGATGCCCGCATTAAGGTTGATTCCCGCACTAAGGATGATGCATGTATGGCATGGAATGGCTTAGATGATGATGTGGCATGAAGTTGAAACTTGTGTTGCATAATGACATCATTCTGGAAAAATATGGCAAATTAGTGAAAATTAGGAAATTGGCTAAGTATAGGAAAATTGGTCCAAGTAGCCTTAAGAGGATGCCTGCCACATATTGTGTGTTGAAGAAAATGTCTGCATCACATGGGGATATTGTGGGTTGTTGTTTTTTCTACTCAACCATTGTCTCAGTTTGTCCAAAGAGACAAGTAAAGAAATTGTGTTAATTATATAGTTGAGTACTTTGATGTCGTTGATTATGTTTGGTGGGAGTCTTTGTTAAATGATCAAAGTGACATAATTTCATGCTAAACATATAGAGATACATTTTTAACACTCCATTTAGATGTCCATAAACTATGTCAATGAACCCAATGAAATCATTGTTGTTGAACAACATGAATCTCAAGGTGTTATTGAGTATTCACAATAAGAGGAGGTGAATAATGCAGAAATAGACCTTCTAGAGCAAGCTTGAATATCATTGGGGCTTTTAATGAAATATGTAACTTAAATATATTCCTCAAATTGTTAAAGCTTTTACAGAACTTTAAAAAAAATTATTGCGACATCTACTCTGTTTTAGCAAATCATTGTTACAGCTCCTCCTTTTTAGAAAATCTTTATGTTTTAAGGTTTTTGTTTCTGGAAAGTTATACTCTATTTCCTGTAAGTACAGATCCTCATGGAGTATGTTTTGATGATTCTAGAAGGCTATAATAAGAGGTTTTTCGGACAGTTTGAAGACAATATAGAAGCATCTTCACAATAACCCACATGCTAGGAAATGTATATTATCATTTCAAACTTACAAATTTCATATATAATGAAAATTTTATTCGAAAAGAAAATCCAATTATAATAGAACAATAATATACCATACATAATTGATGCAACAAATACATAATTCATACGTATTAAATAGTATAATTCACCATATATATTACACCAAACAGTATACAAATTTATTAATGAAAGGTAAAATGTTAACAACTCCAAATGGGGTACACTAGTCCTCATCCCTAATCCATAATAACAATGGGCACGGTCCCATTGGTGTGAATCCCATGAAAAGTGTACTTGTACATGAGGCTATAGGAAATTATACAAATATAAAAATCTAAATTTTGGTCCAACTCTCCATTTACCAACAGGTTGAGTCTGATCACTTGAGCTTGAACTTGGATGATATCTATCAGGAAAGGTTGGCCATGTATAGAAAACTGCCTCCTTAAGATTCACATAGCCTTCTATGATGAAATCTAGTAAATTATTCTTCTTTACAATCCCAAGAGGTATAGAATGCATTGCAATTAGTTAAAAATTAACCATGAAACTTTCATCTGAACAAGGAATTTCCACATAAGATTCACTGCGTATAATGTTCTGAGACCTTATGTGATTGAAAACTTTGTAGGAAAGAAGGTGAATATTGTGACGATGCAATCGATTGGGTTGCAATACTCCAATATATGATGGCAATGCATTTTTTGTTACATATTCTATAGAGGTAGCTAATCTACCAGTCACAGATTCACTGTCACCTTTTGTTGCGAGAATTTGAAAAGTGGTGTGCTTATCATCATTCGTAACAACAAAGAGACAAAAAAAAGATTCCCCTTTTCGAGTGCTCATGCCCCACCTTTTAATAGAGGTCACAGTAAAGAAAACATCAACAATTCCTACAACACAATAAAATATAACATTAGATACTATAAAGAAATATTCCATTATGATTTGAAAAGTAAATATTACAATATACATATGTATACTCACCATCTATGATTTCAGTTGGTATCAGCAGACCTTGTTTTGTATATAACACCTCATGTGGATGAAAATTCACACCTTCGGGAACATAGAGGCTTCTGCCAAAAACATCTACAATATGATTTTTAAATATGCTTACCCAACAAAATGTTCCACCAGTGGAAACATCTACTAAACAATCCAACACTTCTACACAATATGGAGTTTTCAATGACTCATCTTCAAAAAATCCAAGCAATTTGTCATAATAAATTTATACATACATGCCCTCCTTTATGGTAAAATCAAATGGATTGGTGTTGCGCACCAATAACCCATCCATTTGAATGAATTTATTTCCACCAATCTTCACAAAACGACCATTTTGAGTCAATAAGGGAGTCACATCTGAAGAAGATCCCATATAAAACCCTCACTTGATGACTACATTAGAATATTTTTATGATTTTCATCTGACCCACTTGAAGATAATTATGATTTTCTTTCACAAAGTGAAGGATGGTGTAGCATAAGCTTTCCACTTTCATCTGCATACACCATTTGAACATGCATAACATCATCCATTGAACGTTTCCATGTGTCATTAGTACCAACAGTGTAAATAATTGGATCATCTCCACAAGGATCCAAGCGTGTCAACTCTAGGTTTCCTGAATGTGACTCATTTATAACTTTGTAGATAATGATTTCTTTTGAACCATGATCTCCTTTAAGAAGAGTAATTATATCAAAATTTGGTTGCTTTCCCTTAACAGACTGCGGAGTTGAATGACCTCGGAGTTGATAAGGTATTTCCCTATGATTATGTCGGATCTGATCATCATCATCCTCACTCCAACAATCATTTTTTTCAATTCTATATAATTTTTGTTCCTTTCATCGTTGTGTAAACAATTGTTACTTCATTTGTCGTATATTTTCTCGTTCAACATCCTCTTCAGCAAGTATTCTAAAAGCTTATTCCATAACCTTTGGTGGCAAAAAGGAAAAAAACAAGGAAAATTGTTCATTCTATCGATGATCATGAGAAGCAGTTGGCATCTAGTTGGAGTCATGGAAGACTCTAGAAATGGTTAGAACCTTTTAGTCCTGAAGGACGCATCAACTACTCAATTTAGTTCTAAGGATATAGAGAGAATTATTGACATGTGCAGAGGAAATTATCCTTGAGTCCAAGATGAGGATCTTGGACCATTATACCACATATTGGTATTGGAGGTGTGGTTGAGACCTAATGAGATCTTCTTCCTTTAAGGAAAGAACAAAGTTGAGATCCTGAGAAGATATAACATGATGGATCATGAGTACATCTCTACATTGATGGTAACAAATATAAGTGATGTTGTTTTTTTATTCTTATTTGGTAGATCCCAATGTACAGGAAGTTGAGAGGATGCTTGTGTACCTGGTCGTCACTAGGATAGCTGATACAATTTGCAGTAAGGAGATGTGCTTATTTTCTTTGTGACAATTGGTGTTCAGATTGGTTCCTCACTCATTTTCACCCAACCAAGTTCACTCCACTCAAGGAAGAAGTTCGCTACCAACTAGAAGAAGTATTTTATGGGTTTCCCTATCTTTGGAGGAGTTTCTCCATTGTTCTTGGGGTTTATCTTCTGTTATATGTGATTACTATGTATTTGGATGTATGTTGTATTTTCAACTAAGATATCTATCATAAGGTTGTTTTGTTTTTTTTCTTGTGGTTTCCAAGGTCAAAATATTATGTCTATTATTTCTATGCTTGGTTGTTCTTTTAGTGATCCTACTATATATTATACTACATTATACTACATATAATATTTGAATTATACTGCTACCTTTAAAAACTATCAAGTAAACCTTTATGGGGAATGTTTCTAACCCCCCCAAAAAAACACATGTTGGACTTTTGGGGGGGGGTATTTCCAACCCCCCCCCCCAAAAACAAATTCTAAGTCATGTTGGACTTTTGGGGTGGGGTCTTTCCAAACCCCCCCAAAATTCCAAGTCATGTTGGACTTTTGGGTGGGGGTATTTCCAAACCCGCCCCCCCCAAAAGTACAAGT
>LPNX010440924.1:0-16408 GCA_001517045.1 Pseudotsuga menziesii | reverse complement strand
GGGGGGGGGGGGGGTAGAAAAACCGCTGCAAGCAAAAAATTCCCCCAAGAGGGTTTTTTATTGTAGTTCCCTTTCCAGCAATGGGGGCTATATTTCATTGGAGAAATAAATCCACATTTCTCAATACAACACAGGTGGATCCTTACTACTACTAACTACTTCACTAAATGGATCGAGGCCATCCCCACAAGACAAGCTACTGAGACAATGATCATGCACTTTCTGGAGGATCATATCCTATCAATATTTGGGGTCCCCAGAAAGTAATCATTGATAATGCTCCTTCTTTCAAGTCAAAGAAGATGGTTTATTTTTGTTCCAAATATCACACAATTGGGAAATTCCACAACCTACTATCCTCATGGAAATGGGCTAGCAGAATCTTCAATTAAGAGCCTCATGAGAATCATCAAGTAGTTGTTGTAGGATAACAAGAAAGCTTGGCACACAAAGTTAATCCATGCTTTGTGGGCTGATAGAATCAGCATGAAGAATTACATTCAAACCTCGCCTTTCTAGTTGGTTTATGGCTATGAGGTGATTTTTCCTAGTTCCCTAAACTTGCCCATGATGAAATTGATAAAGGAAGAGGAAACAGAAACACATCCAACACAGAGGAGGATGTATCATTTGATTGAGAACTACAGCAGCAGAGGGGCAGTTAGTTGACATAACTCAGAAGTTTCATCAATAAATCAAAGGAATATTTGACATAAGGACTAAGCCTAATGATTTCCAGTTGGGAGATGTGGTTTTGTTGTGGGATGCACCACTTGAGGACAAGGGGAAGCATGGTAAGTTTGATCACCTGTGGAAGGGCCCATATAAAATTGCAACCTTCAGAGGAAAGAATGCCTATGTTTTGGAAGAGATGGAGGGCGGTCTAGTATCTGGAGCACCTGTAAATGGGAGGCTCCTAAAACATTATTTTCTGTAAAAGTAAGTTCAGCTCCATTGTCATTGTATACACCATTTTATTTTAACATTGCATGTGTGGATAGCCCTCCCTGTTAGACTTAATGCCCGTGATGAAGGAAGTAAGGTCTCCAGCAGGGGTTGTCATTTAGTTTTCTTTTTTTAGGAGAAATTGAAGTTGCAGACACGTAGTCTACGTGGTTCTTTGCTACCTCACAGGGAGGATAACATCCCCAAGTTGGATTCGTTGTTAGCACCTATGCTAAAGTTTGAAGATTTCTACTTCAGGCATCTGCACTAATTCCCCTTCAAAGGTCTAGACGAGTGAAAAATGAGGGGTAGTGTCAAAAAAACTTTCATGTCTTATGACCTAGAGGTATGCAGGAAAGGGTTTTGAATTTTCTTGGGAGGCTTATCCCTAAGCTTGAATTTCAAAACAGTTAAAACAATCCTTGGGCGCAACCTTGGAAATGAGCCTGATATGAAAACTTTGGTCAGGAATAGGCATTGGAAAGAATGGACGGTGGCGATCCAACCCATAAGGGAGATCAAAGGCTCAAAAATCATTTCTGCCCAAGGAAAATTGAGAGTGGAAGAATGGAAGAGGTAAAATTTTGGTTATGAAAACTGGAATCCCGACTTTCACCTTCCGTGATCGGGATCCGACAGATCAGAATTAGTCCACCTAAGATCCACAACGCGGAAAGGTGAAAAGGGTGAAAAATGAAAACCCAAAGTTTTCGAGTATAAAAGGTTGATCTTCCTCCTTTCACGATCACCCAGATCCAACAGTCAGGAAATCTATCATGCATATCAACGACATGGAAAGGTGCAAAAGGAGAAAGCGAAAAAGGCACAGAAGTTCGATCTCGAAAGTTAGAATCCTGATTTTTTCTTTCCGCGATCAAGATTCGACGGCTCAAAGCGCATCCACAAAGATAAATGGTACGAAAGAGAGTAGAGGGGCCGATATCAAAATGTGAAAAATTAAAGGGTTTGATCATGAAAGGTTGAAGTTCTATGTTCCGCGATCCGCTAGATCGATGGCTCAGAGTGCATCCACAAAGATCAACAGTCCCGAAGAGAGCTGATAGGCGAAGGTCGAGACGCATAAAAGGAAAATAAGTTTGATCTTGAAAGTTAGAATCCTGATTGTAGTGAGAATTTCTCCTCACTACAGGGGTAAAAATGGCTCCCTTGTGCCTATAGGGCACAAGGGTAGGTTTCTACCCTTAGAAAACAGTAAAAAACAGAATGGAAAATGGTAAAAAACAAGCTGCGAATTGAAACTAAACTAAGCTACACTCGAACAAGTAAATGGCAGCTGAAATAACCTATTTCTAAGCTAATAACATAAATCAAGAAGAGATGGAGTATTGTTGAACCCCTCTGCACACAGTGGGTTAGGGTTCTGCCTCCCAAAACCTGCAAGAGAAAGCTATACTACTATGGAAGAAACCTGCAAAAGATGTTAATGGCAAACCTGCAACTAGAAATATTGGTTAGAAAATAAAACAAGTAAATAAAAATGCATAAACAAAAGCTATACCTCACTTGGGTGGAAATGGGCCACCATGCCCTAGCTCATGGGAGCACCTCTCTCTTGGTTGGGGAGCAATGGCTTGGAGAAATGGAGATGGAGGAGAGGGAGAGTGGGTGGTTTAAGAGCAAGAGGTCTCAAAGCATCCACGGGTAGCATAACAATATGCAAATGAGGATTGTTTTGAGAGTGACCCCCCACCCTCCTTATATAGTTTTTCCAAGGGGTTTTAGGGTTTTAAGCCCTTGGTCAAGGCTTTAGCCCCTTTTTTGGGCCTTTATCCCCTTCCGCCCTAATTTTATCCCCTTTCATGGTTTTAGCCCCCTTTTTAGGGCTTTAGCTCCTGGGGGTCTATTTTGGGCTCTTTTTGGGGGGTTTATCCCTTTTCTTCATCCTTGGGCTCTTTTGGACGTGTGGGGGTCAAATGGAAGGTCATGGAGGGTCTTATGGAGTGAAATGACTGTTGTGAGGTGGTGTCCTTGGGTGGTGTAGGCCATTGAGGGCCGTGTGGGGGATTTTTGGGTTAACAGATTTCCCCCTGATGTGTGAGGGCAGGAGCTCAATGTATGGCCGATGAACATCATAGGATTTGCTGTTGAGAGGTGGTGCTTCCAGGGCTGGGGAATGGTGGATTTTGGTTTTGTATTAATTTGGTTCCCATCAATGGGTGAGATACAATAAATGTGTGACATGTATATGGACGAGGCGGGCATTCCCATGCTCATGACAATGTCAAAAGAATCATTTGATCTATGCTCTAAAATACAAGAGTCGATCATATACAACTGATGTTACAATGATGGTTGCCTCTATGTGAGGCTGAATACAATACTGATCTAGTACATTGGACCCATGGCATTTTGATGGAATGCTACATCCTCATGACTGACGGTCTGCTGGATCTGGAATGGTACATATCTATATGGACTCGCTGATTGGGAGTCAAAGTCTCTGTGGTACAAGTATGCTGCATCAATCATAAAGGTGTATCGAAGCACTGCTGGGGCTTCTGATCACTGTCTCCAACGCAACTTGAAAATCACAAGGGACATAACCAGTTTAGGTTCCTCGAGTGGACTCACCCATGTGCTAGAGTCGGGTGACATCGGGGTCTTCGACCAAGTACTATGTGGAACAAAACCTGTACGAATCTCAACGGTGCAATGGTGGAGTTGAAGTCGAGCATGTGAGAAACAACCATCTCGAGAGGCATTAAGGACTCCTCTTGAGTGGTCCAAGGAACTCATCAATGATGTTAATGAAACCAAGGTAGAGGGACCTCTGGGTCTATCCTCTTGAATATATGTGTTGGGGTCGACAGAGGGAGACCTGCCCCTAGTCAAGGCAATGATGTTTCCTTGACCAGGAGTGGGAGGGATAACCGAAAGATGTGAAGCAATCTGCGGATTGGCTCACTGAATTGCGAGGGAGGGGAGGGAAGGGAAAAACTAAACAGGGGCAGGGGGGGAGTAGGAGACTCAAACTTCCTTTGTTCATAGTGTGACAGCAGGGCTTAACCAGGTAGCAAATGAAACTTACTCAAAGGAATGGGATCATAGCTGCAATACCAGGAATGTCGCTGCAGATGGGAGATACTTGGAGGAGGTGGACACTTTTGATACTGATGGGATCCAAGGAAGACACATTGCAGAGTACTCTGAACAAAGGCGACCCAATGTGGGGATGCTGCCAAATTGTTTTCTTTGAGGTGGCGTCTAGGGACGCCGTTGTGGTACAATCTCGTGGATTTTTGGCGAGCCCGAGAAGGTAAGTGCTCGATGGTGCTTTCAATTTTAGAGAGTCTAAAAGCATGTAGGAGACTCTAGTGGGGGATATTTTTCATTGGTAGTCTCCTATGCCCTAAAAAGAATAAAAGTATACATAGGAGAGCTCGCCCATCCTGGAGGGGATGAGATATTTCTTTACCATTGGTAGTCCAATCAGGCTGGAAAAGGTTAAACCTATACTGACTGGACAGTCATTCAAATACTTTTACGAGCATGAATGAAACCAAGTTTGCTCGGCTATCGTTTCTTGCTGAAATGGATGGAAAAGAGATTAACGGCAACCGATGATGATCTTTTTCATAAAGTGCGGCCCCTCTGCTTGAGAAAGCACAAAATTATGCAGAGGAGAACGGTCTTGGCTTGAGTGTGCCAAGGAGGTCCTTTTCATGAGATGGTCTACATGGTATGCAAAAGGAGGTAAACGAGACGATGTAGACGCCCTTTCCTATACTTTATCGAGTGGGAAAGGAAGAATCTATGTTCGATGATCTTTTCATTGTTTTAAGGAGTCAAAAAAGAGCTTAAACGAAACTCCAATGCGGTCAACCGATGGTGGCACGAGCGGTGCCCCCATGTCGGGACGGTGGACAGAGGTCCACAAGTCATCCGCGTAGTATGGACGGAGCAGAAGGATCTCAAACATACCAGTACATGCGTGGGATATATAGCATTTTCTTCAACACACAATTTGTGGCAGGCATCCTCTTAAGGCTACTTGGACCAATTTTCCCATACTTATCCAATTTCTTGATTTTCACTAATTTGCCTTATTTCTCTAGAATGATGTCATAATGCAACAACGATTTCAACTTCATGCCACATCATCATCTATTCCATGCCATGCCATACATGAATCATCCTTAGTGTGGGAATCAACCTTAATGCGGGAATCACTTAGCCCCTTTACAACACTTAGCCATTTTTCCTTTGTCTTTAGTATGCAAAATAACATTTGTCTTCTATTTTGCTAGGTTGATATTTTCCTTATCTGATCACCATAAGAAAAAAAAAGAGCATGGATAGATATCCATTTCAAAAATGAACAGGACCATATCATTGGATGAATTTTATCATCAAAGGAACACCCCCTTGCAGGCATTTCCAAATGGTCTCTCAAACTCTTTTTCTAACACTTAACTAGTTCTTTTCAAACCCCAGGTCACCAAGGTGATTTCTTTTTTCCTTAAAATTTAGCAAGTGAGATACCCAATGGGTATAGGCCAACAAGGTGAATCCATCAAGACCACTTTCATATTCTGGATCTTCTTTCTCTCTCCTCGACGAGCATTTTTCTGGAGCAGTGCAAATATGGTTGAGAGGCACTTTTGGCAGATTGATATCTTCTTCCTGAAAGACTTTTTGGTTACGCTAATGATATGGTTGGATGTACCATACAACACTCTAGATATCCACACTCTCAGAATATTTTTACCATCATCCTATCAGCTGTGGAGGGCATTTCCCTAAGGCCAGTTAGGCATATTTTACCAATAATTCCATACTTGGCCAATTTTTTATCTTTTCCTAGCTTTGGTATAATTTCCCTAAACCACAGTTTTGGCAGGTCCATAAATTATTCTTCAGGGTCTCTTTGGACAAATCGAGACAATTTTTTAGTAGAAAAAACAAAAGCCTACAATATCCACATGTGCCGTGGTAATTTTCTTTAACACACAATTTGTGGAGGGCATCCTCTTAAGGCTACTTGGACCAATTTTCCCATACTTGGCCAATTTCCCGATTTTCACTAATTTGTCGTCTTTCTCCACAATGATGTCATAATGCAACAATGATTTCAAATTCATGCCACATCATCATCTATTCCATGCCATTCCATGCAAGCATCATCATTAGTGTAGGCATCAACCTTAATGCAGGCATCACTTAGCCCCTTTACAACACTTGGCCATTTTTCTTTTGTCATTAGTATGCAAAATAACATTTTTCTTCTATTTTTGTAGGTTGATATTTTCCTTATCTGTTCACCATAAGAAAAACCAAGAAAATTAATAGATATCCATTTCAACAATGAACAAGACCATATCATCTGATGAATTTTATCATCAAAGGAACACCCCCTTGCAGGCATTTCCAAATGGTCTCTCAAACTTTTTTCCTAACACTTAACATGTTCTCTTCAAACCCCAGGTCACCAAGGTGATTTCATTTTTCCTTAAAATTTGGCAAGTGGGATACCCAATGGGTAGAGGCCAACAAGGTGTATCCATCAAGACCACTTTCATCTTCTGGAGCTTCGTTCTCTCTCCTCGGTGAGCATTTTTCTGGAGCAGTGCAAATAGCGGCTGAGAGGCACTTTTGGAAGATTGATATATTCTTCCAGAAATAGTTTTTGGTCAGGATAATGATATGGTTGGATGCACCATACAAAACTCTAGAGATCCACACTCTCATAATATTTTTATCATCATCCTATGAGTTGTGGTGGGAATTTTCTTAAGGCCAGTTAGGAATATTTTACCAATAATTCCATACTTGGAAATTTTTTTATATTCTCCTAGGCTTGGTTTAATTTCCATAAACCACAATTTTGGCAAGTCCATAAATTATTCTTTAGGGTTTCTTCTTGATGTTATTAATTTGTCTAATGCAATTTTCTTCACCAATTTGAAAGAGCTGATTCATGGATGAGTAGGCTCAGAAATGTGTAATTATGCCATTCCATATTTCATACACGGGATGTCAAGTTTGGTCATTAGGATTAATTAATGAAGAACATATGAAGTTGGTTAAAGAGTCTAATCACATTTGAAGACACCCCATTGACAGTCCAAACAAACCCTATGACAGTTTAAGCAAACCGATTGAGGGCATAATAAGGATCAACAAACTAAAAAACCAGTACTGAACTCTTATTGGATGAATTTTGAATGTGACTGTAATCAACCTATAATTTTCCACTGGAGTTTCAACAATACAAGTGATGCATTTTATGGAATGAAATCCAAGGAATATAACTGAACGAGTGCATGAAAGGACACATTCCATTACATCTGATGAATTAGCTTGAGTTCATAAGTAAGTAGAGGATTATCGTTCTTACTCCTTTTGATATTACTTTCTATTATTGTCTAGTTATACCCATTTTGTTGGTTGACAAGTTTGCATTATGCTCATTTTTTTAAGCTAAAATTTTTTTGTCCATATTTTATTTGTTTAAGTCCTGCTAGACTTTTTGCTGTCTAGTTTCCATAATTTGCCGAAAATTGAAACATTAACATTTTAACAGAGTTCTCTTTGATTCATTATTGAATATCAAGGAACTGATTTTTCATTGTAAAAAAATTAGACAGGAGTGCGTTATATACAATGAGAATGTTGGACAAGCTAAAAATCAACAAAAATTGCCTCAATCATCAATATTTTCATAATACAAGCAAGGTAGAAAACAAGAGATGAAATGAAAAAATGTGAAATTGCTCATTCCTTCATATTCCAAACTGTGAAGCACCAATTACAAGTCAAAATGTTGGATAAGCCCCAACCATGATTTCTCCCACTAGCTTCGTCATCCTCACCTGTGTCTATCGGATAGTTTGGTAACCATGCCCCCTGCATCCTTAACTATCTTCTTTTGTCCAACTCCAACAGTTCCACTCAACAGTACAAGTGCTCCAACTCCTTGTTCCAGCTCATCTCTTAGCACCCCGATTATGTTTTTTTGAGGTAAAGACTATCTGCACGGCAGATAATGGATAGTTTCTACTCGACCATTGCCCATCATTGGCACTAATTATGCCTCCATCCACGCTAGGATTGGAAACCACACTGTAGAAACATTAAATTATTTGTTTAGGCACGCATATCTTTTTCATCTTTTCTCATATCTATAGTTGGTTGCATTCCACTTAGTTGTTTCCCTGGATCGGAGTTGGAGTGTTCTCATCCACCAATCCCACATCACTCCAAAAACTATAGGATGTATGGGGGAGATATGAAGCCCCTACATCGGCAGTAGAAATATGAACTTATCTTCCCAACTCCTCCCATTCAGACCTTTGATATCACCATGTTGGGAATTCTTTCTTTGGCAGCCATGAGAAGGGAAATAATGACGCTCACGGGTCGAGTTTTTGTGCACATAAAAACCATAAATGAGGTCCAAATGATTATTTTCTCAGCAAGAGGCCCTATTTATTGACTAAGTCTTAAGAAATGTTATTATGAGCCCGGGATTCTCATGATGAAGTATATCTATATCTTGGGATTAATGTGATCTTCGTATGACTCCCTAATCTCTTGGAGGACGCGAAAGGTCAATTTAACATACTGAAAAATCATGTGTTTCCCTTGAGACTCCAGAGGCTAGAGCATATCTAGACCTTCGGCACATGGAGAAGTTTCTCTATACTTTTGATGATTATAATTTGTAAAATTTGAATAGGTGGGAAATATTTTGATAGTAGGAAAACTAAATAGGCATCTTTTCAATACAGAGAAAGTACAAAATGTCGAGAAGACTAAGGGTGAGCTCAAGGTGTACCCTTCTGTGGCAAGGGTATGTGTTAGTGTCAGGTAGACAAAGTGTTAATTTTTCACAACCTCCAGTGATCAAATTTGAAGGGCTATTTTTAATCCCATTTTGAAGGGAATTTTTTATGTATTGCACTGGAGATGATGATGTGCCAATTCATTTGTAGAATATATTTCAAGAATATTTCATCTGTCAATTCATTTGTAGAATATATTACAAAGAATATATTCCATCATTTGTAGTTTCATACACACTTCTCAGTATGGTCTGCACATTAAACTCTCGTATATATAGGGAAAATGCACCTATGGATTACACATTACACTTGTATTACACAATAGAAACACATTAACTATATCAAAATATATGCATTGCCGAGAAATACTTACAATTTATATTACAACAATATTAGTATGTACATAGACATGAAATGTACACCATATTATTCTAGAACTCTAGGCTGCTTGGGAGGTTTTTGCAATTCCTCCTTTTTAGAATAAGAACATTCACTATAGCTTCTCTTTTCTTTTCCAAAACCCTCCAGTTCTACAGAAAATCCATCAACCATATGTTGTAATTATTTTTCTTTCTCTTTCACTTTGTTTGCAACATTTATCACTTTTGTATGCCATCTATCTTTTTCTTTTAGGCATTCATTCAACATCTCTACATTTTTATTTTTCTGCTTTGAGTGCTCATCTTCCTTTCTTTTAAGATCATCCTTCATCCACTTTAGCTCAGATTGAACTGCAATTAATTTTCTCTTGACCTGTTGTACCTCCTTCTTGAGCTCTTGTGTCCTCAAATTTGTATCGGATGGAGTATACAAAATTGCTTCTGCCACAGGTTTCTCCTGCAAATATTTAATTTAGGATTTCAAATATTGTATCTCATTGTCACATCCCAAATGTAGTGCTTTTCCCTTCTCCAATAGTTTTTGGTGAAGGTCTCTAATATCAGCCTCCTTCTCCTCTATCTTCTTCTTCAATGTTGGATCTGATGAGCCAAATGTAAACTCTACAACATGAATTGTTGAAGCAAATTCATTCAAGGCCGTCTTCTCTCGTTGTTGCAAGGAGTTCTGAAACTAGAGTAAGCTCTCAATAGTTACATCACCAAGTTTTTTACTGCCAAAACGCTTTGGTGTGCTGACCTTTTTACCCTTGACTTTGGATTTTTTGGTGTGTTAACCTTTTTACCCTCGACTGTTGATTCTTTTGGTGTGCAGACATGTTTACCCTTGACTATTGATTCTTTTCCTCTTCTAGCTCTTTTAGTATTGAGAGTTTTCGAAATCCTTTCAATTCTCTTAGTTTTCAACATCTCATTTTTTTATTTTTTAAATTCAATTTTTCTAATCTTGTTTCATATTCTATAGTCTCATTTTGTTGTTTAATGATAATTTCTCTCATTTTCTTTTCAAAATCAACCTTCAAAACGTACAATAATTGTTTCTTTCTGCTTCAATTCTTGCTGAATTTTTGCTTCCTTACCAAATACAGTCTTCAGTGGTGGCATGTTCAAAAATTCAGGCTAGTTTTTCAGCTATTTTCAAGTCTCCCTATAGTTTCCTCATATTTTTTATTTTTACCCTAAAACATGTCTTTCAGTCTATGTAGGTGATAAATCGATACTTATATAAATACGCTAAATTTAGAACATTGATCCTTAATAAGTTAATCCTTTTGGCCAATTATTTTTTCAGTTTCCACAATTTTTTTCTCTAAACCTATAACACGATGTACGAAATCAAGAATTTGAACATCCTTAGTTCTGCACAATTCGCCGCTAGTTGTGAATGAATCCTCCCACAAGGTAGTTGTTCTTTCAAATGCACCATTTTATCAAATAAAGAAAACAATCTACCATCAAAAGAATATTTGGCATGAATTAGGTCTTCGTCACTAGTCGGTGAACGGTACATATCATTGTTCACAAATTCCTCCCATTGATCTGCATTTACATTTCCATGCATTCCATCCAAAGTTGTGACAACAACATATTCTTCAGGGAAAAGTGAAGGCATGTCATTTCCAACAGATTCCATATTTTTCTCGAAAGGTTGTCCATGTATTGTTGATGTAGTGACAGTAGAAAGTCCTTCTACATTGTTCTTTAAAGACAGTTGATGTAATTCCTCATTTTTTTATTGTTCTTTAGGCTTCCTAATGTATGTTCTAATATAATTTTACCCTACAACACTGGGTCGACATAAATCAATAATTTTTTTAGTGTGTCTGGGTAATTGAACTTGACCCTCTTCATTTTAATAACTTGCAATGTAGAGTGCAATTTTCTAGCCAATAGATGAGGGACATCTATGGCCATGTATTCAATTTAGTGTATGGCCAGCTTCATGCAATCACCCGAAATATCATGCCGCTTGTGGTGATTCATAATGGTCCTAAGGATAATCTGAATCAGGTTTTTGTATATTCCTTGAGGAACATCTTCCATTTTTAGACCATTCTTGGGAACAACAACCCATTTCCCACAAATTTTACTAGCCATTTGAATCTTTTCTAGCTTGGGGGTTTTCCAGGAGTTTAACATTGGCCCCTCTCTTCGTGGAATTTTGGTTGCTTTGGAAACCAAACCGGGGTCTAGATGAACCCTCTTCCCAAAAATTTGCAATTCCATAGCCCCATGATCATAACTATAGATGGCATCATCTATCTCCACATTTTGGAAATTAAAATGTCCAAAAATAAACCTATCCACTCCTGCTCTTAAAAGGATATTTAACATACCAGTTGGCCGTATGCTTGTATCACTCCATTCATCAACGTTCTCTTGGAATTTTTTCACTGTGAACCGTTCAACTTGGGAAACCCGCGCTTCTCCTGATGCCATGGTAGACAAGGCCCCTATGTTTGCTGCCATGGTGCAAGATGCCCATGTTTCATTTGTTTCCATAGTATGTGATGACCCAATTTCAATTGCGGTCGTGGTTGGTTTGGTATGCATGCTGAGGAATGCACGTGTTAGCACCTGTGCTAAATTTTATTCTTGCAGGAGTTGGTTTTCTCAATTTTGGTAGGTTTGCGAGAGAAAATGATTTCATTGGTCATTTGGGAAAAAAAGAGAAAGGAATCCTGATGAATTAAAAGTATTTTATTCATTATATGAACATTGGTTTTATATCTAAATTCGGCTTTATAGTCGAATTTTTATTTCTTACCAAAGTTTATTATTTTCATTAACTTGGAAAAGGGAGTTTTTATAAAATAATAGTCACATGGGCCCATGCATTCAACACACCAATCAGATCCCAAGCAACCAAGATCCCAACTCATAAGGAGTATTATCCTTTTTTTGTACCTTAATACATATTGAAACAATCAGAAAATATAAACCATTCTAGTATTTGTCATCCTATGCATGTGGGGTAAAAGCACACACGATGATGGAAAATTTCGCACCAACAACTAGCACGAGAAAAACAAATTTTATGAGGTCATGAAATATAGTATGGGATCCAATATTGGATGGCCCAGATTGTACCTAATTCCGATTAACGGTCCACATTGATTTTGCAGTGGCAAGGTGCAGGCAATTTAAGTTTTTAAAGTTCAGCGAAATTTTGGAAATGACTGTTTTGGTCATTACATTCTGAGAGTTGTGCCTGCCAAACAAAGAAAAAATTTTCGAACTTGAGAGAGGCCTTTCTTTAGAACATCCTTATCTACAATAAAATCTCTCAGTTTTTACACAGGTGCTATGGTTTCAGAGAATCAAAGCCATCCTCAGAGGGCAATTTTCCATAATTTCGTAATCCCGTCTTAGTCACTAACTTCAAAAGAAGATTCCAATGAGATGGAGGGGAATATAGAAAAATGAACACATCGATTTTTTTGGGAACATGGTCAATTTGAAAAACCTCTCTCATATTTTACACATCTATCACTAGTTGGGATATGCAGGTGGGGATTTGAAGCCTACTTTTCAGTGATCAATGGTGTAGATTACATCCCAATTGCATCCAACGCCCCAGAAACATTTCGCTGAGGAAAGTAGAAGACAAGTTAATTAGTTTAGGGACAATGTAATGTTGTTAAAATTCTCATGAAATCAACTGTGAGATCGATGGGTGAAACAAATCAATGACAGTGATGGCTTTCGCCCCACCAATAAGCATAGAGTAATTAAAATTCCGTGGTTGCGAAATTGAGTATGAGCTCTACTCTTAGACGAATTAGGTCTTATTCAAATCCCAATCTACAGATACAAAAATATTTCATTGGTTGAAAGTTATCTTGGTTTAAATTTTGAGAATTGAGCGAAATTCCATAGAAAGTTCAGCAAGGAAAATTCTATATAAATAATTTTTTTACTCGTTGCATTCAGGGAGTTGTTTCCAACAGACTAGGAAAAATTTTGAGAAATCGAGAGAGTTTTTTTTCACAACATCCTTATCTACAATAATCTCTCTCATTTTTTACACAGTTGCTATAGTTTTCAAGAATTTAAACCATCTTCACAAGGTATTTTTCCATAATTCCACAATCGCGTCTTAGTTATCAACTTCAAAAGAATATTTCAAGGAGGTGGAGGGGAATCTATCCAAACAAACACATAGGTTTTGTCAGGAACATGGTCAATTACAAAAACCTCTCTCATATCTAACATAACTATCACCATTTGAGGTATGTAGGAGGAGCTCTGGAGCCTATTTTTCAGCAATCTGGTTCCTTCACCTCTGCTGTCGAAGATCAAATCAAATCTAACTCAACACCCGACCATTGGAGGTGCTCTGAAATGTCATTTTCAACTAGAAAGCATGAGTCACAGATGACATACTTGTCTTTGTGATCAAGCATGCACATCACCACATATTACTAATTTGTTTGTGATAATGACAAATCTACCACCTCACGCATTTGTTAGGACTTTGATTCCCGCACTGTAAAAAATTTGGGCTATGTTTTGGGGTTGGTCCCGAGAGCCATGAAATTGTAAATAGGACCTCAATTAAGGAGGAGAGGGTTGGAATTTTCATTCATAAATCATTTTGCTCTTGTTTTGTCCCTGTAACTCTCTTGGAAGTATTAATGAGAAATATGCTCCTCTATTTTTGAGATTCATCACGGTGGTTGCATTTAGTCCGTGCTTCATGTTTATCAATTCCATTTTTTTGTATTTCTGCCAATGCACTCTAGTTTGCACATGAGGAATTCACTCTCAATTAAGGGCTCCTCGTGTCAGACGCTGCATTTGTTGTGTGTTTCTGGTAAATGTTTTGGAATTAATCTCTTATGCTCCATTGCAGTTTCTAGCCTTTGTTGTTTATTATACTAAAGTTGGTGCAAGAGATTCATCCATAGATAGGTGCCTCTTGCTTCATTGGGATTATCCCTCTTTCTCTTATGACCCTTTCAATATATTTGACTGTTTGTGATACTTACTTTTCCTCAGAGTATAAAGGAAATTCCCTCTCTCATTTTTGCTATAATACCCTTGATTGATTCAGGATTTGAATCCATTACCCAATGAATTTTGCATTTGTCTGTTCTGCCATTTTTTAAATCTACCAACACCCGGTTATCATAAAAAATATAGCCTTCTGTGAGATATCTAAAGCCTTATATATATGTGTTTCTTTCCTCTATGACAAGAGAGATACCTCTCTGACTGTATTGGCTAGAATGTAGTCTAAATGTTGGTTGAAATAATTACCCCTATGACTTCCTACTGCAACCATAGGAAAATTACACGGTGCTAATATCTTGGTGTCGTTGTCGGGGACCTAGTTGCTACTATATCCTCAAGAAAAATGACATTGCTTCAGTTCTATGACCTAGTTGAGCAGCTAGTCCTAGACACAAAATTGGTTGTATATGCTCTAGCGACTCCAATCGAAGCCTTGGAAGGTGACTCCATTGGGAATATCGACCACCCAGAAGCTGCAAAGATTTTCAGAGTTCCTATGGTGAATCCTTTTGTGAAGAATCCTGAAGTTCATAATGTTCCATGGAAGCTCCACTATCAAAGGGTTGCAAAGCTTGAAGAGTTGATTCAGTTCTTCATGATCAAGATGAGTTATATGTCTGCAAGGTATGCCCCTACGAATTGTGCTCACATTCCCGGTTTTCCAAATCGAATACCTAATGTAGATTGGGAAACATGTCTTCCAAAATCAAAAATCAAAAATCAAAAGAAGGATGATCCTTCCCTCCATTTGGTTAGATTTCATATGAATATAAGTAATTTCGGGGTGGAATTGCATGAATATTCTTTAATGAAAATATTCATGGTTAGTTTGGAAGGAATGTGCGGTCATGGTATGAGGGATTACCATTAGAAAGTTTATGTTCCCTTACTGATTTCATTCAGTATGTCATTGTTAGAATAATCCGTCAGGATTATTGTAAATAAATAAAATAGGAATATGAATAGATAGGAAGCTAAACCAGCTGAGCGGAAGGTGAAACCCAACCGCCATGAGATTTGTATAAGTATAGGCTTGTGCATTGGAATAGATGATAAATCGGGAGTTATACCTAACAACTGGTATCAGAGCATAACTCCTGCCTGTATGCTTGTCAGTCTTGGCAGTCTGGCTGCCAGACCTACATTCTGCCTCTGCGTTTCAGAGTGCCATAATTTTGTACGTTATTTTTGCTCACCGCCAGTCCTGCTAGCTTGTACGTTATTTTTCTGCTCACCGCCAGTCCTACTAGCCTGTGTGCATTCTTTGTATACGTTATGGTCTCCATCCATCGTCGTTGCATCTTCTATTGACGACATATTCTTCTTCAGCGTACTGGCCAGCTTTGCACAATAGTGATTTCTCATTCCTGGAACGATCTGAAAGCAAGGCTTCCAGTTCTCGTTTCAAAATTACTTTCCTAACCCTAATAAAATCGCTACCTTCTACACAGACTCTACCGTAGAATGGGCTTGATTAGGGTTTCGTAGTACCTGATATAGCTGCCCGGGAACCAACTTCTTGTCCGCTGCCAAAATTCTTCTCCATATGACTGGTGCGTCGTGCTGCTCTCTGCGCAGTCATTCAGTTGTTGACCGACCTCTCTGCTATATGCTGTGTGCTGTATATATACTTGCGTTGATACCTGCCTGAAGAATGAAGGCTGCGTGGTGAAGTAAGGGTGCCTTCTACCTGAAGGCTGCGTTGGAGCCTGCATAAATGAAGAGAGCCTACGTGTATTAGAGAGCCTGCGATATTGATGCTGCTGGGTTCGTGAATATATTCCAATAATTTATTGGGATATAATGTATGCTGGTATAATGTATGCTGGTATAATGTATGCTGGTATCGAACCATTCTGCTCATAATTTCGTTATTTTGTGAACTGCGCTGGAAATCAATTTTGTGAACTGCGCTGGAAATCAATTTTGTGAAGTTATTATATGTAGTATATTGATATATGATTATATTCCAAATCAATTTCTGCAACGAATTTGATATAATTTATATTCTGCAACGAATTTGGAAGGACGGTATCCATGTTTCAGGCTGCGTTGGAGGTGTGACCAGCGTGGAGCTATGACGTTTGAATCTATATTAGAGCATAAAATATGTTGAATACCAGCGTTGAGTTGATACATTAAGACTGCAATACTGCTTGATATATTGCGTTGAATACCATTACCAACATGCTGCGTGGAGAGGAGATGATGTATTTTTGGATTGCACAAACCCTAGACTGAGCC
>LPNX010440892.1:159205-179171 GCA_001517045.1 Pseudotsuga menziesii | reverse complement strand
TATAAAAAAGTAGAAGGTAGTTAAATAAACATTAATGCTTAATCTGTAATCCACCAGAACATCTAGATTAACCTATGTTGCAGAAGCTTGAAGCTTATGCGTCGCGTTCAAAATAATATCGAAGATGTCTGGGATTGTTGATGAAAACGTCGTACTGGGGATAAGAAGTATAAGAAATGGATGCAGACCTCAAAGAAGAAGCCATTGGAAGATTAGAAGGACAAGATTAGAAGGATGTATAGAAATGAAACTGCAAGCCAGGAGATAAAGATAAGTTTGCTCAACGATTCAGCAAAAATCTGTGATATGATTCAATGCAAACAATAGTTATGATTTATTGCCTTTAGTTGCTATCGTCAACCAATACTTGTGATTGATTTCCATTAACTGTTCTCGTCATGCTCCAAATCCGGGGAAATTCATTACATAATTAACCGCTGTCGTCATGCTCCAACTTCGGGGAAATTCATTACTTAATTCCAAGAATATACTATGAAAACGATAAACAAAAATATAATGAGAGTGATATTGTGGACTTTGTGATATATAGAAAATTCATTACATTATTTCAAGAATATAATACTAATACAAGAAACAAAAATCTAATGTCAGTGGTCTTGTGGACTTTGTGATCTTGTTTTAATTTCCCTTCCCAAATCCTCCTGAACATGCATTCCATGTTTTTTTCATAGTGTGCTCATCGTGAAATAGAACAACCTCTTGTATGCAAAATAAGCTGTTGAAATAGCATTCGTCCAAGGCACATTATGACATTACATTATGTCATGTCAATCCAATGCACATTATTCCATTACATTAAATTAATACATTATATTATATCATGCCAATTTTTTTTAAATATTGTCATTAAATTATATTATATCAATATATTTTGTCTTTTATTTATTTATTTTAAGTATAATGAGTTTTTTGTCATAGTGTGATCATTGTGAAATAGAACAACCTCTTGTATGCAGAATAAGGTGTTGAAATAGCATTCTTCCAAGGCACAATATGTCATTTCATTATGGCATTATGTCATTACAATCCAAGGCACATCATGTCATTACATTATATTATATCAACATATTATGTCATTTTTTAAAATATGGTCATTACATTATATTATATAATATATTAAGTCATCTTTTTACATTTCATTATGGCATTATGTCATTACAATCCAAGGCACATTATGTCATTACATTATATCAACATATTATGTCATTTTTTAAAATATGGTCATTACATTATATTATATAATATATTATGTCATTTTTTAAATATAATGAGGTTTCTGTCATAGTGTGCTCATCTTGAAATAGAACAACCTCTTCTATGCAGAATAAGTTGTTCAAATAGCATTCGTCCAAGGCACATTATGTCATGGCATTATGCCATTACAATCCAAGGCACTTATGCCATTACATTATATTATATCAACATATTATGTTATTTTTTTAAAATATTGTCATTATATTATATTATACATTACATTATATCAATATATTATGTCATTTTTAAAATATAATGTTGTTGGGGGATTTAGAGGGTTAGAGTGGGGTGTTTTAAATTTTGCAAATGTAGTGTTGTTGGGGGTTTAAGGGTTAGGAGTGGGGGTGTTTAATTTTTCTTTTTAATGTAATGTAATGGGGTCAAGGGTTTAATTTTTTTTTATTATATCCAATTGCTCATCTACAAAAAAATATAGATTATGATGGGGTGTCAGACCCATAGATGAGTTTAAATAATTTCACATGAAACATTTTAGATGTTTTTTATCAGTATGATGTTTGTAATTGAAACTATAAATGAGTTTTTGATAATTTATATGAATAATTTGTTCTTGTAAGGTATAATATATGGCTTCATTATGAATCACATCATAATTTGTTTGAATTTAATGGTTAGAGTGCTGAAATTATTTATGAAATATTTGTTTTTGTTTAATATGCAAGTTTCAAAAAAGTTGTAATTTATCCCTCGAACAAAAAAATATTTTTCCAATTTAGGGGTTGATTTCAAATTTTTTGTAAACAACAGTATGGCATGTTTAGGCCATGGCTCTATTTTTTACCCCCGCAAAAAAAACGTGTCTACTGGTATCAACACTTTTCTATTTGGAGGGTGTTTTTTGTGTTTTTTTATGCAAAAATCATCGTTTTTATGGCTAGAGTTCTTGTTCTTAGTGTAAAGTTATTGTTTCATAGTATAATGGGTTTGTCCTCAATTATTCGTTCATGGTCATATTTGGACAGTTTCCATTTTTTTATTTTTTAAGTTTTTTTTCGATGGAACTTGTACCAATTTTATTCGAGATGCCATACTAAATGACTATACTCACAACATATAATAGCAGGTTCATAATCCTGAAATTATACATAATTTTCAGTCATATGGGTCTTCTACAACACTTAGCCTTTTAAAAGGATGGATCCTCTCTCATATGTAAATCTGTTGTCATTGTAGTCCTCTAATAACTTCATTTTTCCTTTAGTGCATCGCATCAAATAATATTTTACATTTTCGTTGTTGTCTAAAGGTGCAATCACAACGAAAATATCTCCTGTGCAAATTACAATTGGCGTTGGAGTTAAGCGAATTAAATTGACTATATAAACATAAGGTGATGGACAACATTGAACAATCAACAACATCACTACCTTCTCTAACAAGATCTAAAATTCTATCGCCATCAGATGATATTTTTATTTCTTTTGATTCTAATTCTTCTATGCTTGCTAGTGGCATTTTCCCTTTTGGATTAATCTCTGTGTGTTTCCAATGTTTTACGTAGTTGTTCATTATGTTTTCACAAAATTCTGTAGATTCAACATTTTCAGTGCTTTGAATAGAGTGAAGTTCTCTAGTCCCATGTATGGTGCTAGCCTTGTATGGTATTGATGTATCTATATGTTGGACCCCAACAAGACAAAAAAACCTACACAATAAATGATAAATCACAAATAACAACTTTTAATGTTAGTGTATAAATACTTCATTGTTAGTACATACATTTTTTAAAATTGACAATTAATATAAATTAAAAAAATAATGTACATACCTCAGCACATCCTTTGATTGTTGATTACAATCATGGATTAGATTTGATTTACACCATTGGACAATCTCTGCAGCTGAATGGAATCATCTAGAAGAATGGTTCGTTTGCCATCTTCGAAGTGCTCTTTTTACGCATGATCCTACACCATCATGTTCACCTTTTCCATGTCTAGTTTCAAAGAAATTCCAGCAATGTTTAATGTTCATTTATTTATGAAGTTGACATAACCAAAAAATCATCGTGAAGATTTAAATTGTCCTGCAATTCCATCTAACCATATCCAATTTTCATTGAATTTAACTCTACGAATTTTTAGTGAATCATAGAAAAAAATTTCAATACAATGTTGAACAAAATGTGTATCATGTGTATGATCATCGCTGATATAAAAGTGATATTCTTTAATCACATCTCGATTGTCACATGTGCTTTCAATGCCATCAACATATTGTTGAGAGTGTCTATATAGAACATGGACAAATATCGAAACTTGGTTAGAATGATAGTATTCACTTTGAATCTCTTTTTGTGCAACAAATGTGTAGTTTTCTACAAAATCAACCACAAACAAAATTGTTCCAGCTGGAAAAATTTCATGGGAATGTTTGAATTGAAGGTCTTTCCATCATGCTTTATGTGAATTCTTGGTGTATTTATAAATTTCACTTTCAAATTTCTTGATAAAATCTGTCACACATATTTTATCTTCTCGCAATTCAATTCTTTTGGAATGTGTATCACTAGAACTTGTAGAATAAATGTTGTATTCATATCTTCTCCAATCAACGGTTACATTTCAAAATGGATGATCATTATCGATAGGGTATTTATTGTGGAATAAAACAAGATTTCCACAACCATGACAATATTTTCCACTGACATATTTCTTATTATAAAATACTTCACAATGATTTCTCTAACATAGGGTTTGAGATATGAATTCACGTACTGTGGGCGGAGGTGGTGAATTTGTCCAAAACATTTTACCAAATTCAAGAAACACATGATAACGAAAACAACATGTGTCACATATAGTAATAGGTCTAACATACCATGGTTTTTGTTTCACAAATGTACTGATTGACATATTAATTCCACAATGATCTTCCTTGAATTTATTGAACAATTGTACTTGTGTCATTTTCATTATATGTTTTGGACAGCTTTCATATACATTTCATGATACTCTTTGTCGTATCACATCCCTTGAATTTGGTGAAACTCGAGCATGTTCCAACCAATATTTCTGTACAATATCTTTAACACCTTCTCTCATTCTATCTTTGTAAGGTTGTCTACAAATAATTGCCTAGCAAGCAAGTTCATCATTTTCATCTATTTGCATTATGAATTTTCTATGTTTGTATAATTTCTTTCTTGAGGTTCAAATTTCTTGTGCTAGTTGTGTTGTCAAACATTTTTGTCTAGTACTAGCTGAAACAATTGTTGTCTAAATTGCTCTACGTGTAGCATTGGTATCTTTCTTTCTGGATTTTCCAAATCAATGGTGAAAGTACCTATACATCAAGTTAAATTTAATTTAACATATGTCCAAAAATACAATTCACTTTAAAATATGAATTTCGAAAATACATGATATATACATACCAAGTCCAATTTCGGGATCTTGGTTTTGATCTTCAATATTGACTTCATCAACATTAACATGTAAATCACTATTTACATCTTCAACAATGGTGTATTCAACTTCCATTTGTTCTTCTTGTACCCTATTTTCAATTTCCATTTCATCAAGAGTGTCATGTAATCTGTTCTTATATCTTCAATTATTTCTTCCATTTCTACAACCCTTTCTCTTTTGGCTGTATTTCTGAGTTTTTGTTTTTCCCTATTAGCATCGTCATCACATTTATGATCACTTTTTTTTTACGGTTTCTTTTATTGCTCATGATTGCTTAATCTCTTTTTGAAAAACCCTTGGAAAAAAATAAGAACACCTTGTAAAAAAATATTCTTTGTAAAACACTTGGGAAAAAAAAAACTCTTTGAAAAAAAACGTTATTTGAAAAAACAACTTATATAAATATTTTGGAAAAAAAAACTCATTTGCAAAAATACTTTGCAAAAAAACTCTTTGGAAAAAACCCATTGCAAAGAACCTACTTTGCAAAAATACCTTGGAAAAAAAACTTTTTGAAAAAACCCCTTGCAAAGAAATAACTCCTTTGCAAAAATACCTTGAAAAACAAAACTCTTTGGAAAAAAACCCATTGCAAAGAAATAACCTAGTTTGGAAAAATATCTTGGAAAAGAACTATATGAAAAAACTTCTTGCAAAGAAATAACTTCTTTTCAAAAATACTTTAGAACACAAAATATTTGGCAAAAGTTCCTTGGGAAAAAACTCTTTGAATGTACCCCTTGAAAATAAATAAGAGGAAAAATACCTTGTAAAAAAAACCCTTTGGCAAAAGAAATCTCCTCTGAAAACCCCTTCAAAAATACTTTTACTTATATGAAATGAAGAGGTGAGAAAATAATGAGGTTCTTTCGTTTTACTTATACGAAATGAAGAGGTGTGAAAATAATGAGGCTCTTTCTTTTTACTTATACGAAATGAAGAGATGTGAAAATAATGAGGCTCTTTCATTTTACTTATACGATTTTTTTTCCGGCTGATGAATTTTTTTTTCGCTTAGTTTTTCAGTCGAACAACCTTGCTTGTAACGTCTCTGTTACAGAAAAACATTGTTCGTCTGAATAATTATTCGGCTGAATAACCTATGAAACCTGTAACCTACACAGTTTTCAGGTTTCTCCATTTTCGGAAGGTAAAATGTATGCCTTACACTACAAATCGACTGTCGGACTTGATACCTTTAGTTTAGTCATTAAATCTACTTTCTGTAGGTATAGATTTTGTTGTGTATAGGTGAGATCCAAAATTTTTATTTTTTTTGTTTCTTAACATGTGTCGAGTTTAGTTTCATCTCTTTCAAAATGTGGTGAAATGAAAAATATATAACTTTAAAAATATACCACCAAAAAAATTCAAACAAATATGGTGCGCTTAATTGGAGTGTCTACTTCAAAAGGGTATTCGTAGATTTTTAAGTTTTATAGTCAATTGAGAGAAAAGTGGTGCATCCAAAAAAATGTTTAAAACCGACAAGGTTTTCCCATTGGTTGAATTCAAAAAAATATTATAATTAGTATATAGATCTGTTGGTTACAAAGTTATAGTCATTGCAATAGTATATTGTGTGTAGATTGTCATATCATATTTGTTTTTTGAAAAACACAACTTTAACAATGATTTTACGGGCACAACCAAACATGACTATTTTTTAGCCCTTTCATTTCATAAGGACACACTGTCAAACATTTTCCAAAATGACATATCAAATCTCAATAAAAAAAATTCAAAAAATTATGAATAGAAATATAACATAATTCTCTAAAAGTTTTGTTTTTACTTGAAAGTGAAATTCTAAACGAAAATATCACTTTCGTTCACCCAAAGTTGTAAAACATGAAAAAATCAAATTTATTTTCTCATAAGACCCCCCAAAATAGACACCCATCTTCATGAATTCACCCTCGATTGATTATCTTTCTCCTTTGAATGGATTTTCTTAATTTTCAAATTATTTTTTAGCATTACATTTTCCTTAACATTTTTATCTTTAATCAGGTTATAATTAGGACAAATACTTTGAAATTCTTTTTCAATCTCAACCAATTCCTTCTCCGAAGACCTTTCTTCATTATGCTTTTCATGATAGCATAAGGTAGTGGATGAAGAGGAAGTATATTCAATTAATTGATTGCCTAATTCAGATTTCTGAAAATAAAAAGGATTCAATTTATGTATTTCGAAATCTGAACTAAAACTAATGCTTTGAAGGATTTGATTAATAATTCCTAGATCTTCATCAACATTACGATGCATAGATTGATCAAATGGTACAGAAAAAGTATCTTCATGCTTACCATATATTAATTTTTTTTTTTCTAAATCATGTGAAGCAAATCATAAATCATTTCCGTTCCCAATTCTATTCTCATCTATGATATGATTAATTTTAGGAAAAGATAAATGTTTAGATAAGATAGAATCTTCATTTAACACATTCGAAGCATTAGAGGCAGAATTCTTTTCTAAAATTTTGGCTTCAAATTTTAGACAATGATGATTAGAAGTGAAACATTTAACATCTCTACTTGGGGAAGAAAAAATATAGTGAGAACTTTGGATGCACTTTTTGGTCAATCCACCTTTTGCGTTATGTGTAATTCTTTGAAAGTTCCTTCGCTTTTGTAAAGAAATTACTTCATTGCATAAAACATCAACTTTTTCCTATAACCTAGATGATAATGAAATTTTTTATTCAACCTCAAAACACTTTTCATCATATAAAGAGAAAAGAGAAAAACTTTCAAAAGAAAAACTTTTAAAAATCCTTTTCAAGTTTTAGAGCGTACTCACATGATTCATGTAAATCCATTATGCCTTTTTGTAAAATTAACATAGCCATGTATTTGGGAAGATATTGTACATACCATTCTAACATGATGTCTCTTGAAGGTTTTTCATTCTCGTGTAAGCTAATAAATACATGTCAAAAGCGAATATTGAAATCCTTGATTGATTCACCATCATTCACATGCATTTCACGAAAATATTTATAAGTCTTAATCGAATCATGATTATCGAAATAATTTTCAAATAAATTTTTAAATTGCGACCAATTATGAAGGGAATGTGTGGGAAAAACATTGAACCAGCAAAAATCCTCACCTTCAAATGTGAGTGGAAATAAATTGCAAACAACGTCTTTGGATACAACATTAAGCAAACAAATAATTGACTTATATTTTCTGATATGCTCATTAGCAGAAGCATTTCTCTCACCATCAAATTTTGGCAAAAAAATCTACTTCCTTTCTTGGAATTTCATGCAAAGGGCCTTGGAGACTCAGTGCATTTTTGGACTCCCATGAAGGGATATGGGAATGAGACATAATTGATAAAATGTTAAAGGATCCACTCACCTAGGATATTTTTCCATCTAGCCATCCCTATGGTGCATGAGTGACAACAAAGAAGAATAGGAAATAAAAAAAATTACAAACCCAGAGCCAGAGGATAATTATGTTATGAAATAAAACACTATTATTTTACCTCATGCCCTCCTTCTAGCACCATTTGTTGGCCCAAGTTTCTGTCCTCAAGCCAACAAGGAGAGATAACCCACTCAGATTGCTTAAAATAGCTACTTGAATATTTGCATTAGCTACCTCTTGTAGGAACAAAGGCCCTATTGCCTTATGAATTTTCTCTCAAAAGAGAGAATCTCACAATTTATTCATCTGAATTCCAAAAATGCAATTAAAACCTAAGATGCAATCTAACTTATTTTATGAGAAACTTTTAAATAGCTGAAACAAATATTTAACAGATTCTAAACTACAAAGAGATTTAAAATCCCTTAAAAAAACTAAAGTTACAATTAATGAAAAAAAATCTACTTTAAATTCTAACTAAACTATTCTTATCCTATGCTATTGTGCACAGGAGCATGATTGAAATTAACATAAACCTAATGCATAAGGAGTATGATTTAATTACAATTTACTTAAGGAAACTTAAATAAAATGTAATCTCTTAAACACATCAACATTTCAAAAAACCAGATAATTAACAAAGTAATAACTAATTTGTTACATATTGCTTATGACATCAAACATATGACTATTCTAAAACAATCAAACACAATAAAATTAGACACTCTTGGAAAATAAACATAAAAATGTAAGTACAAGAATGAAAATAAAAAATGTATTTAAATTTCATTCAATTGAATAAGTAAGAAAGAACAATAAAATGTAGTTTCCTACTAAACAGCTTGAATAAGACCTGGAACAATACTGATAGTAATCTCTAGTTATAAATTCCTATGACTGAAAAGTACAATTTTCTTTGCATGTCCAGAAATCATTTCTAGTTGAACCTCCCTCTCATAAATCTCATATACAAATGATACTAAGAGAATTACAGAACCCATAAAACAAAATGCATTCTCAATCTCTGTGGGGAACACCCCTCTGGCAGCCTCTCTCCTTCTATCTGCAAATATACAAATTTACAAATAAAAACATAAATTAGAAATATAAAGCTACCCTATCTTCTTTTTATATCTTCCCCTGGAAGCATCTCCCTTTCATTTGCAAACACAGTGTTGCAGCTGCAACAATTTCCCAAAATTCAAAAAATTTCAGGACCCTCCTTTTGCTTATATTGGTTTGATTTTTGATTTGGTTTGATGATTCTATAGAAAGACATTTCCTAATGCCAGAAATGTTTCTCTATTTGTTTAAGTTAACCTTGCCATCAAGCGCATTTTTGAGTACTTGATTCAGAAGTTTAGTCACTTGCGCTCCTGCCGTTGCGGAGAAGTAATAAGCAACCAGCTCGGATAATTTTCTCCGATGCACTTTTTTTCAATCGGCTGTCATTTGGATTCTCGTTGGAACATTTTGTTTCTACATTCTCCGTAGTTGCGGACGACATACTATGAAGTCTCCCAATAGTTGCATTGACTTTTCAACCCCACTTTGTTGTTTCATTGATCTTTGAGTTTTTGACTTCCGTCGTTGCGGCGTTGAAAAGTGCTGTCTTTCTGGTGGTTTGATTTTCTTTTCCATGGAACTCGATGTCTTTTCTATTTCCACCATTGCGGATCCTCATCCTTCTATTGCTCTGATGTTTAGTCTTGCAAGCTCCGATATTTTGGTTATTTGGTCTCTCCCCGATGCCTCGGTGGCTCTCCCTGTTGTTTTACCACCCGACGTTGTGGGAAGAGATGTTCTTGTGATCTCTGATCCTTGTGTTTCATCAACCGATGTTTTCTCCCACCGCTTATGGTTGACGAGATATATATATGGGGTCAGGTAAGTTGATTATTTTATTGTTATTTCGAACTGTCGCTGCGCTGTCATTGTCGCTCGAGCTAACCAGGACCCTCGCTGTCAGTGACCCTCATTCCCAGGTGGCTCAACCATTGAAGCTTAATGGTATTCCTCTCGCCAGTTGTGCAACAGTGCCAGGTAGGCTCTTGTACACATTATCCCATTCCGTTCGACTGGACGTTTTGATTGTTGTTCCACGGTTAGGTTTTTCACGTCGTTTTCCCTTGGTCCCCATTGTTTACATGTATATATGCTGGGATGTGTAGCATAACTGTTCATAGGGGAGTTTTATTTCCCATGAAGTGTTTCCTTTCTGTGGCCATTATGGCGTTTTACCCTACACTTGATGGTTGGGGAAACCGGTGCAGATGGTCATTACGCTGTCTGCACCGGTCTGCCCCATTTCATGATGGGCCATTCGGGGAAGGTTTTTCATGGCCTCCCTGGGAAATGTCGGACTAGTTTCCCTTGCTCCAGTTACCCACGTCTTGCAAACCAGGATTTTGTCTTGTTTTTACCTAGCTGTTTTGAGCGACCCGGTTCACGGTCGAATTCGAACCCAAGCCGGTCTGGG
This sequence comes from Pseudotsuga menziesii, assembly GCA_001517045.1. Taxonomy (NCBI): domain Eukaryota; kingdom Viridiplantae; phylum Streptophyta; class Pinopsida; order Pinales; family Pinaceae; genus Pseudotsuga; species Pseudotsuga menziesii. Next base: position 168,600 of record LPNX010440892.1, on the reverse strand, counting down.
TAGTATAGCATCACCCAGCCTTAGACGGACCATAGATAGTACATCGATAGTGTTTTTCCTGAAACTCCCCGTTGAATGGTTAGAATAAGTGCCCTTGTTGTTCCACGTAGTGCAGTGGTCATGGTGCCCATAGAGAGCCTGAGGTTTCTTCATTTTAGCGTAGACTTTGTTTCTCACTCAAGCTTTGTTGACTAAGCCGATTTAAGTATTAGACAGGAGTATTGGTGTGAACATATTTTCTTAATTTGATTAGCTATCGTCATGTTAAACACATATGAGGTAAATGTTTATATTATTATCTCAATCTCAACAATCTGTCTGGAAATAACCTAACAATTACAATTTTATATATGACAGGAAGATTCCTCTGAACTCAAAATGTCTAAGCGTCAAAAGAAGAAGGCCCCTATGGTCGAAGAGGATCCCAACATCGAAGTCATCACCAAGACCAAATATATTTATGAAGACACCAAATGCATAATTGGTGTAGAGCCTGAGTATTAGTTGGGAGACATCTATAGGTTGATCACGTGCCGAGAGGTGCCTGATATAGGTTTTGAGGAAGAAAGCATATACGGCAACATAGAAAGGTCTTCATTGATGAATATTGCTACAAGACCAAAGCTCTTTCCATGATCTGAATTCATTGGGTGGATTTTGCCTAAAGCAGATGTATCACCATGATTCTTGAGAATGTTGACAAACAAGGCTATGCTGCCTATAGCCCAGGTTATGTAGCCCTGGCCTACCACCTTCCAGAAGCACAAATATATTTAACTGAAGATTGGCTGAGAAACATCAGAATGGACCTCGTTAAGACCCTCAAGAGGATTCTCATGCCTGGAATAAATTTTAGAACCAGGCCGACGGGAGAATATGACACCGCAAGCTTGAGAACCCCTTACATGTTCATTTCCTTAATGCTCAATAGAATTTTTGGGAGAGCCCATGGAAAAAGCTTCAAATTAGAGTGGATGCCGATAATATTTTATGTAGCGACACAGGGGACCATTTTCAACTGGGCCAACATAGTGTCAAATAGTCTTTCAGCCTGTATGGCCTCAGCTTTGGGAGGAGTGTCCCAAAAGAGGTCAGAATTTTACATGAGCTCCATACTCATTGATTGCATACTATGCAATCAACCTTTCCCCGACCTAAGGTGCATCTGGGAACGGGAAAGGATACCTGTTTACTCCACATACAAGCCACTATGGGCTCACAAGTACCACAGTCACTACAGGGAGGTCTATGAACATTTCATCATGCCATTATATACCCTCATTTTCTTAAAAGAATGTGACTGCATGTCTGAGGAGACACTACAGGTGATTGAGGAATATGCTGATTATTACCTGACTAAGGAGGGGCTCTATTTCAGAATGTTTGGAGGCTCTAGAGCACCCTCCCTACTACCCAAATATGCCACAGACTATATAATTCATAAAGAGGAAGTTAGGCAAGTATTCCTAGATGGCATAGGAAGCTTTTTATTTGAACATAAGAAGGCCGCATATCCTCCGTTGCCTTTCAGGTTGGGGAGTTATAAGTTTACTAGAGTGAAGAAGGACGATGAATTCGTGGAGGATTTGAAAAAATTTCACTTTTGGGAAATGCCCTTCCACAGGAATGACTCCCACAACAAGGTTGCTGAGCATTGCAAAGAGGCCAACATCCATTTTGAATACACTCACCATTGGGGCAGAGAAGAGTCCATTTTTTGCAATGCATTAAACATAACGACCTTGAGGAAAAGGTTTAAAAAGAAGATCACCACCAAAGGTGGAAAGGGGCAAGATGAGCAAGCAAAGGCCGATGAGGAAACCAGGAAAAAAAATGAAGAAGTCCAAAGGTTAGCCCAAGAAGCCGAAGGGTGGCTGAAGGGAGAAGAGGAAGAGAAAAGAAGACCTGCACAAGAGGCAGCCAGAAAAGCAGAAGAAGAGGCCAAGATTGAAGAAGAAGAAATAAAAAGGAAGCTAGATGAGGAGCTTCAGAAACAAGAGGCAGAGAGGATGAAGCTGACCCAAACAGTAACAAAACAGTCAGCCTCTGACATTGACATAGCAGACATTCAGACCCAGGACATGGAGAACCCGGATGTTGCAGACCCTGAAGTACCTGCTGTCAGCACACCTGGACAGTCTATGGCCCCCACCCTTAGACTAGTCCCATTTGAACAAAAGATAGGGGAAGAGGTCCCTGATTTTAATACTATCTTCTATGATAAAGAAAGGAAAAGGATAGTCAAAAGAACTGAAAAGAAGGTTGAAACAGGGGGGCTGTCTGGTAAGATGATAACTGATACGACCTTTGTATATGGAACAGACCGAGACCCCAGATTCACTATTAGAGTAGGGGATGCATTGATCCATGCTTCAGAGGACAATGTAGATAAAATAATGACAGATTTGGAGCAATCTAAGAAGTCTTCTTCTCAACTAAAAGACACACAAAGAAAGGAGAGAGAAGAAAACAATAAATTAAAGAGAAAATTTGAAGATGTGCAAAAGGAGATAAAGGCTTCAAAGGCTGAACTTCAGGTTCTCCAAGAAAAGAGAAAATCTATGGAGACTGCCGAGGAATGTCTAGAGAAAATACAAGAAGAATATCAAGATTTGAGGGCAGAGAAGGAGCAGCTTCTAGGAAAGATAGAAGATCTAGAACTGCAAAAGACCACCTTGGCGGTGAATGAGAGGAAATCTCAAGAACAAGAGACAAAAATTCAAGAGCAGATTACCTCTCTGACAACAGCTTTGGAGGAATCCAAAGAACAACAGGTTAATTTCCAACCTTTCAAGGAATATGTGTTGGCATAGAAAGCTAAGATGCTTCAGCTGCAGACGGCCATAGAAGAGGAAAGATGCAGGGTTTTGCAAGTAGATGGTCAGTTGAAGGAGATTTTGGAGACCTCCTCATATTTTGTTGACAGATCTCAGGACATCCTGGAAGTCCTGACAGCAAGGATGGAAAGGCTAGAGAATAATGAAGAAGCTCCTGTAGAGCTGCCCTCGAAAGATTGACAGGCCATTAGGCAGGAATACGACTTATTGGAGTTTGCGATTAACAAAGCCGAGGAATTCAAGAAGGATATTAGAAAGACGAAAGGGGCATGTAAATAATTCTTTAGAAGGATCCTAATTACTTATAACCGATGCCATGTAGAAGATGAACAGAGAATAGATGCTTCTTCGGACCACAACTTGTTTGTGGAAATTTTGCAGAAAAGGTACCAAGAAGAGGAAAGAAAAATACAGCACATTAAATCTCTCGATAACCAGACCTTAAGGAATGAGGTACATCATTCCACAGTCAGTGTGCAGCTATTAGATGATCAGCTTCGTTTGAGTGCAGCCAGAATTGAAGCCATCAAGAACTAGGCTGCAAAATTCGAGATAAATATTCATTTTTTGGAACCTTCTGAGTTTGAAGGCATCGCCTCAGAGGCTTTAGCTTGGAAGAAATTTCTAAATAATCAAGCGAGGCCCTCCTCGTGAATATTTGTCCATTTTTGTAACATGTTGCAATTTTGTAAACACTTAGTGAAAGCAAATTTTGGGAGGCGAAGAGTTGGGGAAGCCCAGGAGTCATTCGTAGGCAGCCCAACAGTCTTATTCTTTTTGTATAAATATAGAGGACTTAGAAGAAAGAGGGGCTTTTTCCAGTAAGACAAAAATGAGATATTGTAAGAAGAACTACTTTTTTTTGCAATATAAGAATTTTTGTTTGCCTGTCGGAGAAATTTTGGTGGGACATTCAAATGTTATGCTATGGATTGTTGGAAGATGAACTATTTCATTTTTCCAGCCTTTTGTCCATTAACTGTGAGATCGTTCTAACTCTTAGGGCTTATTTTCTTGTTTGAATGATTTCTGGTTTATTCTGTGAAATTACCACCATGAGTAATGAATGCTATTCATAAGCAATAGACTATCTGTTTGTTTAAATATCTTTAATCGTTCATGTGTTTTGAGAAGAAATATCAGCTATCTGTAATTTCTCTTTGCAATGCATGTACAATATACATTACTCATTAATAGGTTACAATTTGGCTCCCTAGGGATAGGTAGATAGTTATATTTACTTTATTACTGTGTATGTGATTCAAATGCTTGTGAGTTTTAAGATGAGAGGTAAGAACCTGTGCATCACTTTGTGAATACTCCTGGCATTCTTTATCAAGTCTGCATGTTAATAGGCACTTGCATATCATGTTTAAGTCAAAAAAATACAAAATATACACGGTGGATCGGGCCGCAAATGGTAAAACCTTTATTTTTTTCACTTGACCTATGGTAGCTGTACTGCAAACCGGACGGATTCCCTACACCAAACAGTCACGGGCTAATTGGGAACGTTGACTGGGGAGAATCCCTTGCTGTTGCCGCCTGTGAATTTCTAGGCCTCAACAGTTTCTGGCGCTAGAAGGAGGGCCGCCAATGCATGGCTGACCGAGGAAACCCATTTTCCCGAAACTATTCCACTGGTAACAGTTCAGAAAGTAGTGTGTTTCATAATCCGATTCTGGAAGAAGGGGGTAGAGAACATTTGTATTCTGTCAACAACGAAGTTGTTAATAATCTGAGAAGACACACTAGGGTGTATGTGAAGAAGATTGGAGGATTGCCAATCATCCCTGAATTGCCTAGAAGAGAATATAAAAGGAAGGATCATCCTATATTGGAAGACTCATTCCTGGTTGGGGATTGGGAAGAACTTGTAGAAACAGCCTTACAGGAAGTTGTACTATCTTTGAATCAAGAAGGCCCAGATACCCCTCTCAGTTCTCCTTTTCATACTCCTACTCACTCACCCCCCCACTCTCGACCCAGACTCATTGCAGGTGTAAACACAAATCAACCTCCCAACCCACCAAACCCACCACTTGCCTGGAAAGCCAGATCACCTTTAAACCTAACACCTCCTTTGCATGATTTACCACAATCTTTTGAAAAGATCCTACCCAAATTCGACCCAAATGAGAAGATACTAGTAGATGACCACTTCCAAAGTTTTTATTTGGAAATAGAAGGGTTAAGCACTGGGGAGTATGAGAATGTAGTTTGTAGACTATTCCCGCACACCCTTAAAGGAGCTGCAGCATCATGGTATTTTGGTTTGCTTGCAAACTCTATCCCTAATAGGGATACCTTCGAGAGGATCTTTAGAAGTAAGTATGTGACCCAAAAGACTCATGCAGCCCTCATGAAAGGACTATGCACATTAAATAAATAGAGAAAGGATAAGGTGCACAGCTTCACTCAAAGATTTGCAGCGTACCTCAAGAATTTTTCTGAAGCTGACAGACCTTTGGATAAAGTCCTGATCAAATATTATACCTCAGCTTTAGGACCCGAGCTGGCCATGTTCTCCAAAATGAAGGCCAAGCCCACTTTAGCAGAGACTTATGAGGAGGCTGAAAAAGTAGAGGCTGAAAGGGAAAGTATCGAAGATTATCCCGAACGGCCAGGAGAGAAAAATGTGGGAAGGAAAGCCGTGTTGTTTACTAAGCCTAAGGAAGAGCAATCACCAAATTTTGAAAGTATGGAAAAAATGATGTAGAAGCTCTCTAACAGAATCATAGACTTGGAAAAGGAAAAGGAAGCTCAAAAGTTCTACAATCCCTATTACAAGAAATGAGAGGATAACAATCAATCCCAACCTCCTCTGCACAATTTGGCATCTATGAATTTAACAGAGGTAAGGGGGGACAATTTCTGCACTTTTCACCAACAACCTCATTCTGAAAGGAATTTTCCTCAATGGCTAAATTCAATGACATTGGTAATGAATCAGCTGTTGGACTCTAAATTAACTAAGAAAAATGGTAAAGAGAAAAATAATTTTCAGACCATAAAAAGACAAGATAATGATACCATGTTTTTATGGGATGGTGTATCGCTTTTCGATACAAAAAAGAGCACTCTTAAACTTGAAAACACACCAACAAAAACAAAAGACATGGATCTGATAATTAAATACAATGCAACAATTTCAAAGATTAAGAAGTTGCAAAAGAATGTCAAGAGACAGATAAATGACAATGTTGAAGATAGAACACCCGAAGTCACTACTGTCAACCAAGAAACAGAGCAAATCAACGAGCCTGTCAAACTTATGGAAGGACAGGTAGATGTTAATGAAGGAAACACTGAAAAAACTGAAGAGCTTAAAAAAGAGGTACCCACTGAAAACCAACCAGGGGAAGAAGACGTCGAATCAAGTTGGGAAGAAAAAGCTAAAACCCCACCTTTCCTTTTGACTCTAGAAGTGCTGAATCATAATGTGCATAATTGCTTGGTAGATTATGGATCATCGGTGAATGTTATGCCACTTGAAGTTTTCAAAAAGATTAATGGGCAGCCAAAGCCCACAGCTTGGGAAGTAGTTCAACTAGACAGAACAAGTGTAAAAAATGTGGGAGAAATGAAGAATGTTCTCATACGTTTATCTGCCAATAACACGATATGTCAATTTATTGATATTATGGTGGCTGACATACTAGATGGTTATGGGATTATTCTGAAACAAGATTGGTCTACGAGGTTAAAGGGGTATTTTGCCTCAGATTGGTCTCATTTATGGTTACCTCGTAAGGGCACCCTAAATCAGATCAAGATTTAAAGAGAACCTTACATGAATCACACTGTCACTAAGTTGGGAGAAGGAAATGAATCTGCTAATTCTATTCTGGAAAATTATCTAACAGAGGTTGAACTAAGATATCATACCTCAGGAAAGGCCAGTTCTATGATTGACGCTCAGCCTGAGCTCCTTCAACTTCCTCAGGCTGATAAGGATGACTGTAGACTAGTAGACATGGTTTCGATTTCAAAATAGTACAATTAGACCATGGATAGGTTTTTGGTCTACACTACAGCTTAGCCCTTTAACTCGTTAGATTGAAGAATTCTTAAGGGTGGGAACACAATTTTCTTTTTTGTTTTGTACATAAATAAATTGATGTTGTTTTCTTTTGGTTTAATTATTTTATGATGTTTTCTTTTGTTTTAATGCTTTGTTGCTAGTTATTTTGGTTTTGAATAAAGAGGCAAACTTTTGGTTGCAATGGAAACATCAGGGTTCTTAATTAACTGAAATCTTGAGCAAAAGAATGTGCATTTAACCAATAGAATGTCTTATAGTAGAAAGTGTTCCTAATTGGCCATGCATTCATTGAAGTCCTACTTAACCCCTTGTAAACAACTCAGAATTAAGAGGTCTGGAATACTATTTCGAGGCTCCATCCATTTCACATATAAAATGTGCAAGGGAGTGATGGCGAAGGACCCACAGAGAGGAAGCAAGGTAAACAGTTTACTATATATAAATGATCCCATGCTATGATTTCAAAAATACTAAAGGCTATCAAGAGTCAAAACTCCTTAAATAAACAATACATATCAAAGCAAAGCATCAGAAACATGACTTTCAAATTGCCAAAAGTTCCTCTCCGTCCGTGAGATGAAAATTAAATTATTCTCTCACACAAAAGGATTCTATGGATAGAGGAGCCTGAATAAAATTCATAAAGAAAGGCAGATGGAGGACTCAAAAGAACTAAAGTTCAAATGGCACAAAAGTGCAATTGGCATGGGAATGAGGAACAAAGGGATAGTGTTGTTTACCATATGTTACAATCCTGTGGTGTCCTAGCTAGAAACTACCTAAAGACAGGAATGAAATAAATCCCACTTATTAGGCCTCAAAAGAGTTATCCAAAATTGCAAATATTTGAGTGTTCCCACTACCCAAAGAATGAATTGCTTCTCAATGATATAAATGCATGGGTTAGCCAGCTTAGGAATACAAGCATCTAGAAGAATTCGACTTTTGAGCTAGACAACCTTTTGCTGGGAAGAAGTTAAGTTAGAAATCTGGGGTTCACCAGGTAGTCACCAATTGTTACAGCTGCAACAATTTCCCAAAATTCAAAAAATTTCGGGACCCTCCTTTTGCTTATATTGGTTTGATTTTTTATTTGGTTTGATGATTCTGCAGAAAGACATTTCCTAATGCCGAAAATGTTTCACTATTTGTTTAAGTTAACCTTTCCATCAAGCGCATTTTTGATTACTTGATTCGGAAGTTTAGTCACTTGCCGTCCTGCCGTTGCGGAGAAGTAATAAGCAACCAGCTCTGATAATTTTCTCCGATGCACTTTGTCTCAATCGGCTGTCATTTGGATTCCCGTCGAAACATTTTGTTTCTACGTTCTCCGCAGTTGCGGATGGCATACTACGAAGTCTCCCGATAGTTGCATTGACTTTTCAACCCTGCTTTGTTGTTTCATTGATTTTTGAGTTTTCGGCTTCCGTCGTTGCAGCGTTAAAAAGCGCTATCTTTCCGGTGGTTTGATTTTGTTTTTCGTGGAACTCGATGTCTTTTCTGTTTCCGCCATTGCGGCTCCTCATCCTTCTATTTCTTCGATGTTTAGTCCTATGAGCTCCGATATTTTGGTTATTTGGTCTCTCCCCAATGCCTCGGTGGCTCTCCCAGTTGTTTTACCACCCGACCTTGTGGGAGGAGATGTTCTTGTGATCTCTGATCCTTGTGTTTCATCGACCGATGTTTTCTCCCGCCACTTATGGTTGACCGGATATATATATGGGGTTGGGTAAGTTTATTATTTTATTGTTATTTCAAACTATCACTGCGCTGTTGTTGTCACTCGAGCTAACTAGGACCCTTGCTGTCGGTGTACCCTCGTTCCTAGGTGGCTCAACCATGGAAGCTTAACGGTCTTCCTCCCGCCAGTTGCACAGCAGTGCCAAGTAGGCTCTTGTACGCATTATCCCATTCCGTTCGATTGGACGTTTTGATTGTTGTTCCACGGTTAGGTTTTTCATGCCATTTTCCCATGGTCCCCATCATTTACACATATATATGCTGGGATGTGTAGCGTAACTGTCCGTAGGGGAGTTTTGTTTCCTACGGAGTGTTTCCTTTCCATGGCCATTATGGCCTTTTACCCTGCACTTGATGGTTGGGGAAACCGGTGCAAACGGCCGTTACGATGTTGTTAGGGTACACAGGGTACTCCCAAAGGACCGAACACCAAGAATAGCCGCTTCACATAAACAGATCACAGATCAATACACCAATGTTTGTCACGTGGTTAAAACCCTCGAGAGGGAAACAGTCCACGGCCCCGGCCAAATAGCTACTTTGGAGCAATTTATTATGCAAAAGAAAGAAAGTTACATGAGCTTCTCATAATCGATCAACTAGCCAAGGACCCTCTATGCTCTTTAAATAGAGATCATAGACCAATCGGGTGTTAAGCCACGGATCAATGGTAGGTATGATCTAAGAGAAGTTGAACCGTCGGATCACTCTATGTCTAGAACATATCGTGACCGTCGGATTAGAATATTTACAAACGCATACTAATGCATACA